>CM035410.1:33553257-34120757 GCA_020310875.1 Ceratopteris richardii | reverse complement strand
TATATGTGAGTATGTGTGTATGTGTAACTGTGTACACCTAAATGTGTATGTATGTAAATAATCATATTATTAATATCTAATACCTTTTTTTGCTACACAATCAAATTTTGATCAATTAGAGGGAACTCCACCACTATCTCCTAACCAAGTACTTACTGTAAGTATATCAAACTTTTAATTCTAGTATCAAATACTTACTGTATGTATCTATCAAATACTTATCATAAGGATATCAAAGTTTTAATTCTAGTATTTGTTAGATACCTAAATGACTGATATATGTTTTTCTATTGTTATATTATATCACATTCCGATCAATCATAGGGTACTCCATACGGCCTACCCATACAAATGACTTCACATGTGTCGTCCGTTAGGAATTATGATGATTCTTACTATCAAGAGCATATTATATGTTGGTGTACATTCATGTGCGAGATACTAATGATTTTTATTCATGTATGTAGATTCCCATGTATGATATTGATGATCTTCCACCACACCATTCAGAGTTGATAGTAAGACCTCATTTATTAGAAGCATCCATGAGAAGGCTATGCAAAGTGATCTTGCAAAATATGCAAGATTGAAATAATTATATTCAAAAGAAGATAAATTACAAGATTTTTGTGATGATGATGTCATGACATATTTTATTGAGGATTGGTATCAAAATGACAAGGAAAGCATTGATATTTCTAAAAATGAGAAAGATCTTCAAGAAGAATGTCTAAAGCATATATATGAAGGAAGTTCCTTGACATGACTAGATGCAAGATTACTTATTCTCAATCTTAGAAATGGATTTGGATATCCATTTTGACACTATTAAGTTATATTCTTTATTTTTCTATATATATATATATATATATATATATATATATATATATATATATATATATATATATATACATATACATACACATACAAATATGTACATATACACACATATACATACACATATACATGCATACACACAAACACATACATATAGATACACATACACATTGTATATACACATACATACACACACACATACACATGCACATATGCACACATACATGCATATACACATATCCACATACACATATACACATACACATACACACACATATATATACACATACACATACACATACACACATACACTCACATACATACATACATACATATATAAACACATAGATACACACACACACACATATACACACATACATATAGACACATACATACAGATACACAGACATACACATACTCATACACACAAATACATGCATATCCACACATACACATACATACACATACACATACACATACACATACACATGTGCACACACAAACGCACACACACACATGCATATATATATATATATACACACACACACACACACACATATATATATATATATATATATATATATTTTCATTCATAATATCTTTTTATGAACTTTTAGGTTACGATTTTAAACGTTTTCATTGAACAACAATATTCTTCCTACATCACATGATGCAATGAAGAGGATAATCACAAATCTTGCTATAGATTATCATTGTATACATGCATGTCATAACGATTATATTTTACATAGAGGTGAATATGTAGACTCTTTGACATGTCCAAAATATCAATCTCCTTGATATAAAGACAACAAGAGTAAAATCCCAAAAAAGGTATCTAGATATTTTCCATTAGCTCCATGAATCAAACATATGTTTCAAAGCCTTGAATTATCAAAACGTTTGACATGGATTTGATCATAAAATTAATAATGGAGTTATAAGAATTCTAGCAAATAGTAACTTTTCAATCAATTGATTCTAGATGGCTTGATTTTGCACAAGAGCCATGTAATCTAAAGTTAGGTGTTGCATTAGATGGGTTAATCCATTTTATATGAAATATAGTAAATGGTCAACATGGACTGTGTTATTCATCGACTACAATCATCCCGCCATACCATAGTATTAGAAAAAGCTCATTTAATGATTTCACTTTTAATCCTAGTAAAAAGATAAGTTAAAGATAAGAATGTATATCTTGCTCCTCTCATCGATGATCTCCAAGAGTAATGGAGAGGTATTAATGTCATTGATGTATCAAAAAGCATTAATCAAAGACACATTATGCCTCATGGAATTGTGGCTTGGACTATACATGATTTTCCAAGATATGGCATCTATTTAGGTAATGATGTAATCTTTTAATTTAATATATATACAATTATATGTGAGGTAATCTAATTATATTTGTATGGTTTTCATGCATGTAGGAATATCTATTAAGGGATATAAGGCTTGCCCTTATTGTGGTGATTCATTAAGATCAATTTATAGTAAGAATCTCAACAAAAATATTTTTCTTTGACATCGGCCTCACGATAATCCATTACGACACAAAAGATAGGCGATTCATTTTAATGGAAGGATTCAAATAGATGAGTGTCCAGAACCAATGATACCTATGGATTTGTATCATAAATGGATTGAAGGACCTCTTTTACGTCCACAATCTGAAATCTTCAATGAGGATGAAGATGATGAGAATATGAAGATTAGAGGCAAGGTAAAATTGTCACTGGTAGAGAAAAACTCGATATAGCATTCTTTGGAGTATTGGAGAGATTTAAAGATCTATCATCTTCTTGATCCTATGCATATATTCAAGAATGTTGGTTATTAATTATGGAAACATTTTCTTGGATTAGAAGACACAACAACATCAAGAAATTATTTAAAGGATCAAAACTCAAAACCAAATTTATGGCTAATTTTTTATAAAGATTGACAAGAAACAACTTATAAATCTGCTTCTTGGATACTTACAACAAAGGAGATGCAAACTATCAATGGTAGGATTCTCAGTTCGAACACCTATAGGATATGGAGCATCTTTCCAAAACATGTTTACTTTGAAAGACAGGAGCTTATCTAGGTTAAAGACACATGATTGGTATAGCTTTCTAAAGCAAATTCTACCTCTTGTTATTGATGGATGTGCAATGAAAGGAGTATGGGGTGTGAGCTATCGTCTTGGATCACTTATAAGGTAATTATCATACTTTTATGTTTATTATATAATATTATTTGATATATTTTATTTATAATTTAATTTATGATTGATAATAGGTGGATTACATCAAAAGAGATTGACAAAAACTTGATTCCACAAAAGAAATGTGAATGTAGGGAGCTACTGTGCCTGAAGGTTGATTGGTTTTGAGTCGAGTATAAAGGTGATCATTCCACAATGAGAAGAGAATTATCTAGGTTTTGGGCAAGTGACTCTTTGAAAATAATGCGATTAACAAGAGAATTGTATATGCTTCCTAGTCATATTGAACAAGTATTTTTTTTATAAAAACCTTGATGCTCATTCTTGGTGGCAAGTCATTCATGTTAAACCTAGTGGTCAGTCATTGTTTGGAAAATTTATTTTTAGAGAGATAGAAGAAAGTCATGTTGATCATGATTCATCATCAAATATTGATTTATTGGCATCTCAAAGAGAAATTAGAATCGTTCTATATGAAAATAATAATAATCTACTTGATGAGAAGGATGGCTCAACATATACAAATGATCAGCAATAAGCTCAGTAATGTGGCTCACTTAGCCATGAGTTTACAAGCTTCTTTTTTAATGACTTTTCCAAGTTTGAATTTTGAAATTCAAATGGATGCTCTACCTAAAAGTACTCCTCTAAGTTAGGAGTGACTTTAACCAGAAAGATTCGTAGTTTTAGATCTCCAAACTCCACGTGATATGTCGACTTACAATATTCTCTCAAGTCAAAAAGACTTTTACAATGGTTAATGGTAAAAGCTCATAAGCAGTCATTCATATGATCCTTCCATTGTTTGCACTTAGAACTTCCAATGCATAGCCAAGTGTGAAGGCTTGGCATTTGCTCCAAGAGTTTCAAGGTGTAAACTAACACCAAATCTCCTACTCGTAATCCCTTGTCTTTGATATGAGCATCAAAGTAGGCTTTATGTCTCTTCTTAGCAGCATAAATTCCTACTGTTGCACGCAATTTGGTCTGTCCTAGTCATTCTAAGTCAAGTATTCTCGAGGAAAGTTCATGACCCCTCCACTCATGTTCCTTAGCTATTTCAAGGGTGGGTATCAAAAAGTCCAATCGCAACACAGCATTATGACCAAATACCATCTGGAATGGTGTGGCATTGAGCAATTTTTTATAGGCTACTCGATAAGCCCATAAGGCATGGTGTAATTGTCGATCCCAATCCGAACGCTTATTATTCACAATCTTGGTTAGGATATTGCACAAAATCTTATTAGTACTCTCAGCCTGTCTGTTAGCTTGCAGATGATACGGTGCAGATTTCTTGAGTATTACCATGAAATCTTGTAATAAATACTCAATAACCTCATTTCGGAAAATATCCTCGTTTGGGAATATTACTAGAGCATATGTTGGGTCTTTAATAGGTCTAGAGGTTTTTCTTGTTCTTGATGCTCTTGCTTTCACTTGCTCTTCTTTTGCAGCAACTTTACACATCCATAGTTGTGTATCCTCATGCAGCTATGATGGATTTAATGCTATGGAATGTACCGATTCCTTCTCATATTTGTTCTTATGTACAATATTCCATTGCAAGGGTGGCACATCCCTATGTGAATAGTCTGTGAGGTTCACTTTCGTGGTCACTCCTAGGTGTTGCAAGTACAAAGAATTGGTTCCCCAATCTTGTACCACTTGTAATTGTTGCATGAGAGGTCTACCTAGAAGCATCTCAAATGCTTGACTCTTCCCAAAATCACATGTCGCAAAGGTGTGATCAAATTCTACTCTGCAAGTGGATAGGGTAATGCCTTCTAGTAGTCCTAAGGGTCTTTCTATATGCCCGTCTGCCATCTGCAACTTCATCCTAGTAGGTCTAAGGGCTGTTTTACCCCAACGCTTCCACAAAGAAGTGGTAGTGATGACTACTCCTGCACCTATGTCTAGAATGGATTTGGTGGTGTAACCCTTGTAAGTGATAGACAAATAAGTGTTACCTTCCTCTCCTTCACTCACATCTCCCACTTTGTCTATGGGTATTTCAGGTACCTTTCCTCGTGCTCTTGGTCTAGAGGATGTTGTGGCTATCTCTAGAGTCAAATGGCATTGAACTTTGGTGTTCCTAATGGCTTCTATGTTTCTAGGAAGAATTGAGTCCTCTCCCCGTACTAGAAACATGACACTTAAGTGTCCTTTTTTGATAATTTTCCAAAAATTCACACACCTTCTACAAAGAGAATTTGAAAAAATCCTTCAACACACATATTAACTATAAATCAAAGGTTAAAGAAAAACTAGAACATAAAATAAATCATGTTTTGTGTTCATGTTAATAGCCGTTCAAAATATTATGGTAGTGAACTAGATGAACATTCTTAATCAAATGTATTTTTATCAAAAGAAAAAAATACATTATATGAAAGAAAAAAATATAAGAATTCCTTGAAACATAGAGCACACAATATGAACCTAAAACTCACTTAGAAAAATCATTTCAAATCAAATAAAATGAATTATTTTGACTTGTACACCAAAGATAGCAACTAGTTCTAAACATGGTTCAAACCAGCTTATGGGAATCCACAGATGTGTACAAATATGCCAACAATCAAACATGGTATGAAGCAAAAAAACCAAGATATACACATGTAAAATCTATACTATGAATCTAGTTATTGAAAACAAAAAAATTAAATCATATATATATGACTCAAAAGAATTTATGGACATCATCCAAGGTGTACATGTTCCAGTTACCAAGTAGAAAATGTGTGACATAAAACACCAAGGCTTACACATACACGGCTAAATAATTTTTTGACATTCACCAAAATTTTCACATCTTTGGACACAACCAAGAATGTTGAGTTGTGTGGGCATCAAAGTGATTCTATAGATACACTCACGAATAGTTTGAGGACACATAACAAAGCATGTACATTCATGGAAGAGATCCAATTTCTTCACATGAACCAATACAATAAGACATCAAAAAAGGTGTTCACATAAGAGAACTACCAATATGTGAAAATCAACCAAGTTTTTCAGATCTATGTGCACCAAACAAAGTAGATATATGTGTGGACACCAACTAATATATCCACATACAAATATTCACTACCAATTGAAATAACCCCAAATTATAACTATTTGTCTTGATATCCAAGAAAAAAAACTCCCTATCAAGAAGCAACAATCATGTACACTTAGAATAAAAAGAAAATATAGTTTAAGCATATTTACCAAAAATAATGTTTTGGTAGTTGTTATATGCATAAACACACAATCCCTTGCACACATCCATGCATACTCAAAAGTTTTTGATATAATATTCCATACCATAAAATGATAAGGATCATTAGAAACATTTCATCATTTCCATCATGGATGCCATCTTCTTTTTGCCAAATGAAATATGTATGCAATTTTTTTTCATTCTTATCACAATCATCATTGCCAATCACATATTATTTGACAAGATTAAGAACAAAGCATGACATGAAAGCATATTTCAGAATGTTTAATACTTAGAATATCATTTACATAATTATTATGTTTCATCATAATGTTTTATTCTACCTTTGAAACTTTCTTTTCCTGAACATGGAAATATATGCTTTGCCAATTCAGCATGAAAATCCATACCAAATGCAATGGCTACTAGTTCAAAGAGAAGGCCATCTAACTTTGAATAAAAATAAGCATTCAATTACCATGAAGGTTGCCCATTGATAAGTTACCAGTTCTTTGCAATCTCACTTACACATAAATTATAGTGATCTATTCTTAAAAAGGTGTGATAAATGGCATTGATCTAGAGAAGAAAACTTTTGAGTTTATGTTTATCACTTTTGGAAGTGTTCAAGCTTCTTTAGAGATCCCCAAACACTTATTTTACATTGCCAAAATCTATCAATAGCTTTCCATTTCCTAAAACATATCCAATTTGTCAAATTATTTGAGTTGCATTATTTTTTCAATTATTTTAAAAGTTGAGTTTTTAAAACTTCCCATTTTCTTCCTCATTTAATAACCCATACAAAATTGTAAAATGTTAAAGATTATATTTTTCTCTAAAAGTACATGACGGAAGCCATCATATCCAAGTGAATATGCCATCAAAGCCTCAAGGGTGTCATCAAGAAAAATCAAGCAATTTGGTGTAAAAATAGGACACTCAAGTGTCCTAGTACAGAACTAGTGTTAAGATGGCATGTGAATCCATGTAGCCCGTTTGATGATTTTCTAAGTCTAACCTAGCCCTTTTGAATAGAGTTGTTTTCAAGGGGTCTTCTGAGCTAGTTTGTGTGCTAGAGTAGATTTTTGTTGTGTTAGATGCTAGTTGCCCTAACCTTTCTAGTAATCCTTGGAAAGGTAGCTCAGGCCTAGCCATAACTTCCCAATTGAGGTACTGGGATGCCTCAAACATTGCCTGGGCTAATTCTACCATTTTCATGCAGAGCTTGGTTCTCTCTATTTCCAAGTCGGCTGTTGGGTAGTTCTTGATGGATTCTCATACCTGTGGTCCTTCTTGTATCCTGGCCTAATAAGCTTTCACGTCAAGGTTATCTAGAGTGGGATCTGCTAGTATTGATCCTGGCTTTGGGGTTACCGCCTATGGTTCAGCCTCGTGTGATGCCATTTCTAAAATTTTGACTTTGGTTTCTCTTAGGCTTCCCTCTAACTCGTTAATCTTTTTGCTCCATTTTCTCTTCTGTTGCTCTCTTGAATCTTTTCGGGTTCTCGTTTTCTTTCCTATTGATTCTCCTACATAGCTAGCTTCAACTATTCTGAGGGTTTGTGGTTGCATTTGCCTTTGTGCTTGGGCTCTAGTTATTGCATGGATGGGTATGTACTGGGATATGGAACCTTCGGTGTGTTTCATGATTCCTATCACATTGATGGGGGTCACTTTCGTGGGGCTATTAGCGGGGTTCTTATTGCAATCTCTTATAAAGTGATCTTTCCCACATTCGAGACAAAATCCTTGAATATTGAAATATTGTGACTGCATGGCGGGTGCGACGTATGGGCAATCACATATAAAATGGTCTCCTTGACACCCAAAAAATGGTCCTTTAGGTCCCTGAGGTCTTAGTTGTCTAGCCTATGGTCGTGGGTTGGGGTTGGTGTACATGGCCCATGTGTAATCCGGTTCCCAATTTTGCTCGTACACAAGGTTCTCATAATATGGATCTAGGTTTTCCATGTTGGATGTGATGGCTGGATGCACTCAGAAGATCAAGCTGGTGCTGCAAAACCTGCTTCACACCTGCCCTCCTTTGACTCCAGATATGCTTAGTAGACTCCTTGAGCTTCCAAATGACACCAAAATATGCTATATGTACTTTGGAAATGAGTTGAGTAATGATTAGGTCAAAACAGACTACTTGTGATTTCAAGAATCCTGAAAAACTTGCTATATTGGTACTGACACCTGCTCAGAGTTATGCTCAGTGTGACCAGCACACTTAAAATTGATCTAATTGCTTTTGGACATAATCAATTAGCTTAACAAGCTTTCATTTGCAAGTGGAATGAGAGGAAATGACAAACTACACTCTGAGAAATCAATTTAGCAAACTTAGGATCATCCCCGACATTTTAGGAACTATACAGAGAAATACCAGAGATCACTTCGAGCGCGATTTCTCCCAGATGGTTGATCCAATAACCTTCAAATTTTGTAGGCATATAGTATGCTTCAAGCTTGTTCCAATGTGCTTTGAATCATCCAATTTGGTTCAGTAGATCTTGAGATATGCTCTTATGAAGTTGACAGACTTGAGGTAGATGACACAGAGAAACCAGAGTTGAAAAGTGTGAATGTATCTATTGATTAATGTAGATGTACAAGCTCATTAGCATGCCAAGCATAGCTAACTGAGGTATTGTGGTGTAGGCTAAGATGTAGCACTAACACACACACAGATACAGTAGTGAAATGTCTCGGGAGATGAACTCAAATGAGTGAGACTTACCCGCGAGTTTTTCTTCATAGCTTTTTATAAGAATTGATTGGTCATTTGAATTTGAGATTCAAATTGAAGCTCCCTTGAATCTCTCCACTAAACTTAGGGAGATATTCCCTCAATCATACCATCTGCTTTTTTCACGACTTAGACTAGTAGGTGTGATTACATGAATGATTAAGTCATATTGACTTTTACATTGGATAAAAAAGTAATAACCAATTAAGCATTGGTTCCTATGGTTCAAGGTTCATGTAAATACATTCTTCAAGGGTTCAAGCTTTAGCCTTCCAAGGTTCCAATTTTCCAAGCCAATGTGTGTAGGCTTGTTTTGCACCAACAGCTCCCCCTCAAGCCAAACACTTTGGCTCAAGTCTTCATCTCTAGTCTTCAATTATTTCCTGCAATCCAATCATGTATTTAAATCTGCATAGCTTGCTTCCATCTAGAGCTTTAGTAAGCAAATCTGCACATTGTATATTAGTAGACACATATGATAGTTGAATTTCTTTGCTAAGTAACTTCTCCCTCACATAGTGGTAGTGAACCTCTATGTGTTTTGTCCTAGCATGATAAATTGGATTAGCTGCTAGGTGAAGAGAACTTGTGTTATCCCCAAATATGATTGGTGGCCTTGTATGTAGGCCCAATTCTGAATATAAAAGCTTCAACCATATGGCTTCTTGAGTGGCATTTGCTAGTCCTCTATACTCTGCCTCAGTAGATGATAGAGCCACTGTGGGTTGTTTCTTGGATGACCAAGAAATTGGTTTATCACCTGCAAAACATATGTAACCAGATGTACTCCTCCTGTCATCCTTGCAACCTGCCCAATCTGCATCTGAGTATACCTTAATGTCAATGTCTGATGAATATGGAAAGTACAAACCATGATTTTGTGTTCCCTTTAGGTACTTTACTATCTTCTTTGCTGCCTCCAAATGAGGTACTCTTGGTTTATGCATAAATTGGCTAAGTACACTAACACCATATGATATATCAATCCTGGTTAAGGTAGCATAATTTAGACTACCTACCAAACTTTGGTAACCTGTAATATCTTTGAGTTCTTCTCCTTCATGTGCACTGAGTTTGTGGTTGACCTCCATAGGAATGTTTGAGACTTTAGCTTCCTGCAAATTAAACTTCTTGACCATGTCCTGAATGTACTTCTTCTGAGTAATAAAGATACCTGAATTTGTGTAGACCAATTCAAGTCCTAGGAAGTACTTCAATAATCCAAGATCATTGATCTTGAATTCCTTCATCATCTGTCCTTTGATGTGTCTTATTCCCTGAACATCATTTCCTGTAATAATGATGTCATCAACATAGACACACAAGTATATTACCTCTGAATTGTTCCTCTTTATAAACAATGAAGTATCTGCTTTACTCATAAAAAATCCTTGATCTAGGAGATAGGTTGTCAACCTGTAATTCCATGCTCTAGGTGCCTGCTTCAATCCATACAGAGCCTTCTTCAATTTACAAACATGATTTACCTTATTGGGATCTTCATAGCCAGGTGGTTGTGACATGTAGACCTCTTCAGATATCCATCCATTCAAGAATGCATTCTTCACATCCAATTGGTACATGTTCCAATTCTTGGATGCAGCTACACTCACCATAACTCTGATAGTTGGCATCTTGGCCACAGGAGAAAATGTCTCCTCATAATCAATGCCTTGGGTTTGTGCAAAACCCTTGGCTACCAACCTAGCTTTATACCTGTTTATTGTACCATCTGAATTCCTTTTGAGTTTGTAGATCCATCTAGATCCTATCACCTTCATAGATTCTTTCTTGGGTACCAAGTCCCAAGTATCACTCTCCTTGAGAGCCTCCATTTCTTCATCCATTGCTTCCTTCCATTCTAGTTTAGTGATTGCTTCTTCAAATGTACCTGGTTCTTCATTCAAGATATCCTTTGCAAGATATACAGAGTGCTTGGTTACAAGTGAAGTATCATACCCATACCTAATAGGTTTCTTCTTTTCTCTTTGAGATCTCCTCATAGCTTGAGTTGAGGATTCTGGATTGTCTTCTAGTTGCTTCATCTTCATCTTCCCTTTGGATTTCCAAGCCTTGAACTCTTCAATGTTGATGGTGTCTTCATCATCTGAGCTTGTGTCCTCTTTCTGAATTGGTTCTTGCCTGATAAGCTTTGGAAAGTCTTCTTCCATATCATAAGGTAGGCTAACTTTCCTGCACTCATTTTCATACCATGAATCATTCTCATCAAAGATGACATCTCTGCTTACCTTGAAGCCTTTGTTTGAGGGGTTGTAGAATCTGTATCCCTTCTGATTCAAATCATAACCAATGAAGATACACTTTTCAGCCTTAGGGTCTAGCTTTCCCCTTACCTGTGAGGGAATATGCACATATGCAACACACCCAAAGATTTTACAATGATCCAGAGATGGTCTCTTACCATGCCAAGCCTCATAGGGTGTCATTCCATCAAGTGTCTTTGATGGCAACCTGTTGATTAAGTATGTGGCAGTAGATACACTCTCTGCCCAAAGATAATTTGGCAATTTCTTTTCATTTAGCATAGATCTAGCTGTCTCTACAATGAGTCTATTTCTCCTTTCAGCTACCCCATTTTGTTCAGGTGAGTACCTTGTAGTAATCTCCCTCTTGATGCCTCTTTCCTGCAAGAAATCTTCAAAGTCATTGGAGAAGTATTCTCCACCACCATCTGACCTTAGTTTCTTCAAATGTCTACCTGTTTGATTTTCAACTAATGCAAGATACCTTTTGAAACAATTAAATACTTCATCTTTATGTTTCATGAAGTATAAAACAGTCCACTTGCTATAGTCATCAATAAAGGACACATAGTACCTTGATCCAGATATGGATGGCTCCTTGCTAGGTCCCCAAACATCTGTATGCACCAATTCTAGATAGTCTTCATGCATAAAACCTTTCTTGGTATAGGGCAATCTGTGTGATTTACCAAATTGACAGGCCCCACACTTGTATATCATGTGTTGCTTGGATACATTAGGTATCCCAAGCACACATTGATCCCTACTCATTTGTTTTATGGTTCTCTCTCCAATGTGACCTAATCTCTTGTGCCAAATCTCCAATTCTGATAGGGTTTGGTCCTTATAGTTTTACAAAGCAATATTCTTAGTGTCTTCAAGTTCAAAGGTAAACAATCTACCTGATTTCTCTCCCTTGGCTATCCTTCTGAATCCATGTCTTGGATCCTCCACATATGCACCATGTTGAGTGAACCTGACTTGTAGACCTTTTTCTACAATCTGACCTACACTCATCAGATTCTTGGTGATTGTTGGAACATACAACACTCTGCTTAGTAAATTCTGATTACCATCACTTGTTTTGACATTGCCTACTTTAACAATTGAATGTTTGGTGTCATCACCTGTCTGCACTTGGTGCTTGCCTTTGGGTTCTTCCAAATCAGAGAGTAAGGCAACATTTCTAGCTACATGGTTAGAGCAACCTGAATCAATATAGAACAAATGATCATCATTGATACCTGACTTAGATGTCATGTTCATGATCAACAAGGAATCATCTTGCTCCTCTGCATAATTGTTGTAATCTTTCCTATTCCTGTATCCACCTTGATAATTGCCATTGTGATTGTAGCTATTGTTGTAATTATTGTTGTAGCCATGGTAGCCTTGAGATTGGTTGAATCTGCCTCTACCTTGAGAGTATCCTCCTCTTTGGTGACCTCTTCCTCTTTGGTTCTTGTAGTTTTTGTAGCATTCATCTGTGGTATGGTTAGACAAGCCACAAATATTGCATGGAGATTGATTGTAGGGTCTCCCCCTACCTGACTTACCTCCTCTGCCCCTACCTCTAGAAGATCTACCTCTCCCTGCATAGTTTGCTTGGGAGGTAGAGCCTTCTTCATCAACCTTCTTGCTTTTACCTTTATCTTTTACCTTCTTATCAGTATATAGGGCAGAGGGATTGTTACCTTTTGATTGCTCTCCATTCTTTGTGATCTTTGCTTCATGTGTAAAGAGTTGTCCAATCAGAGTTGTTAGATCAGGTGCTTGGATGTCCATGTATAAGTCCATTGCTGTGGTAAAGCTCTCCCACTTGTCATCTGCCTTTAGTCCATTGATCACTTGTCTGACTATTTGCTCTTCCTCAATTTCTTCTCCAACACTTGCAAGTTGATCTGCAATGTCTTTGACTTTGGTGACAAAATCTGAGACACATTGTTTTGGTTGCTTCCTGAGAGTTGTAAACTCAATCCATAGCTGATTCTTTCTGGCTCTTGTGCTTGATGAGAAATATGTTGACAAGGTTTCCCAAGTCTCTTGGGAAGTCTGACAATTCCTTACATGAGGTAGAAGGAAATCAGAAATAGAGTTTAGAAGATATGACCTTGCCAAAGCATCTTTTGCACACCATTGGTTGAGCCTCTCATGTTCATCCTTTGTAGGTAGGCCTCTAGTCTTGAATGAGGGCAACTCCTCATCTCCTGAAATGTATCCATACAAGCTTCTCCCTTGTAGATAGGTCTTCATTCTCAATGACCAAGCCTGGTAATTATTTCTGTCCAATTTGTCAATGAAGGAAGGGAAACCATCACCCATGATTACCTTATTTGCTCTGATACCACTGTTGGATGTGATGGTTGGATGCACTCAGAAGATCAAGCTGGTGCTGCAAAACCTGCTTCACACCTGCCCTCCTTTGACTCCAGATATGCTTAGTAGACTCCTTGAGCTTCCAAATGACACCAAAATATGCTATATGTACTTTGGAAATGAGTTGAGTAATGATTAGCTCAAAACAGACTACTTGTGATTCCAAGAATCCTGAAAAACTTGCTATATTGGTACTGACACCTGCTCAGAGTTATGCTCAGTGTGACCAGCACACTTAAAATTGATCTAATTGCTTTTGGACATAATCAATTAGCTTAACAAGCTTTCATTTGCAAGTGGAATGAGAGGAAATGACAAACTACACTCTGAGAAATCAATTTAGCAAACTTAGGATCATCCCCGACATTTTAGGAACTATACAGAGAAATACCAGAGATCACTTCGAGCGCGATTTCTCCCAGACGGTTGATCCAATAACCTTCAAATTTTTTAGGCATATAGTATGCTTCAAGCTTGTTCCAATGTGCTTTAAATCATTCAATTTGGTTCAGTAGATCTTGAGATATGCTCTTTTGAAGTTGACAGACTTGAGGTAGATGACACAGAGAAACCAAAGTTGAAAAGTGTGAATGTATCTATTGATTAATGTAGATGTACAAGCTCATTAGCATGCCAAGCATAGCTAACTGAGGTATTGTGGTGTAGGCTAAGATGTAGCACTAACACACACACAGATATAGTAGTGAAATGTCTCGGGAGATGAACTCAAATGAGTGAGACTTACCCGCGAGTTTTTCTTCATAGCTTTTTATAAGAATTGATTGGTCATTTGAATTTGAGATTCAAATTGAAGCTCCCTTGAATCTCTCCACTAAACTTAGGGAGATATTCCCTCAATCATACCATCTGCTTTTTTCACGACTTAGACTAGTAGGTGTGATTACATGAATGATTAAGTCATATTGACTTTTACATTGGATAAAAAAGTAATAACCAATTAAGCATTGGTTCCTATGGTTCAAGGTTCATGTAAATACATTCTTCAAGGGTTCAAGCTTTAGCCTTCCAAGGTTCCAATTTTCCAAGCCAATGTGTGTAGGCTTGTTTTGCACCAACATTCCAGTGACTCCGTATGGTATGCGGGTGGGCTATCTACATGGGTGGAGTCAAAATAGTTCACATTAGGGTCATTGTCTATGATCAAAGGGCTTATGGGCACTAATGCCATATTTGAATTCTCTTTTGGAGTGGCATACTTCACAAAAACTACATTGGCAGGGGGTGGGGGTTGTTGTCCTAGGACAGATTGGGGTCTAGGTTGTGCTTGATATGGAACTTGATAATGAGGGGGGGCACGATAGTATTGTTGTGGCTAGTACTACCCTTGGTATCCACCTAGCTGATATGGCTAAGGATAACTCTATCTAACCACTTGTTTATTATATGGGCAATCTTGAGCAGTGTGGTTAGTGTATCTGCACTCTATGGTACAGTATAGTCCATTGGAGTTTCCTATGGGTTGCATTGTGTTTGGACACATATTTGCCATGTGGTCACATCCACAAGTGTAACACCTTTGAGGGGGCTAATTTGATGTCGGGCTTACTAGAGACTCCCAATCATTTGGCCACTTATTTTGCTAAATCTTCTATAGAATTGGAATGCCTAGATGAGGCCTTTGTGGTACTATCCGAATCTTTATGCACCTTAGAGAGTTTTAGCTCTTCTCCTAGGTTATCTTCTATGTCTAGATAGATGTGTAAGCATTGGTCCAAGTTCCTTGATTCCTTCAGGAATACATACGATCTAAGCTTGGCACTCAATAGACAATCAATGAACAAAGCTATCAAGTTGGCTTGAGTGAGTACTTCC
This sequence comes from Ceratopteris richardii, assembly GCA_020310875.1. Classification (NCBI taxonomy): domain Eukaryota; kingdom Viridiplantae; phylum Streptophyta; class Polypodiopsida; order Polypodiales; family Pteridaceae; genus Ceratopteris; species Ceratopteris richardii. Next base: position 34,105,269 of record CM035410.1, on the reverse strand, counting down.
AATGGGGGACATCTCTCTATGTAACGTCTGAATCTTTGACCTGCCATCCTCATTGTCTCTTGAGGTGTTTTTTTGAATGTGTGTATTAACAAAGACGTGTTGTGTCTGATTCCACTCTTGGGAAAATCCGTAATGAAGGACTCCATCATGTGGTGGATGTCTCTAAATTGGTGTTGGTGCAATGGTCGAAACCAATCCAATGCATCACCTTTTAGCGTGAGTCCAAAGGCATTAAACTGTGTGAACATGTCTTTGACTTGTTCAGCCTTTAACACCTGTTTGAATTCAGCTATGTGCTCATAGGAATCTCTAGATGCATCAAAGCAATTCTTCATAGCCTTCTTTAGTTGAGTAGGCCTCAAAGTTCTAGGGTGATCTCTAGGTCTAGGTAGGGGCAAATCATCTCTACCCCTTTGAGCTCTATGATCCCTAGTTTTTTCTCTTTCAGCTCTTCCACCTTCTGTAGTGGCTCTTTCTCTCCTTGTGTGGTTGATGAAACTATTCTCCAGTCCTTCCTTGCTCTTCCCTCTATGTCCTTGACATGTGTCGATACCTGAATTCTCCTTAGATACTAGTGATCTCATTGGGGGAAAAACTAATTCTCCTCCCCACATATATGCATGACGACCATCTTCTGTGACCTTATACACCCTTTCTGAAGTGTCATCTAAGTATACTATTTTCCTTGGGACCTCTAGGTCCTTTAGCTCATAGATGATGGTTGCTCTTAAAGCAGTAGGGTGCTCTGGCCTATATCTCCAAAAATCTTCATCGCTTTCTTTATTTCAAAAGAGCTCTATGCTCCTATTGTCTTGGGTATCCACTTAGGAGTTAACACTCTCGTTAGCATAGATTTTCCTCTAGGTGTACTAGGTTCTTTCCCCGTGTTTCCCTTGTCCTTTCATTCCTAACTCTTCAATTTCGACCACCTCTCAAGTTCGTTCATTGAGTTGGGCTTACTCGTGACTATGTACATGGTTTCTTCTTTGTATATATAAGCCTAGTTTTCAAACTTCACTACTGGATGTTCCAATCCAATAGGTTAGTCAAGGTTGTGCAATTGGATTACTGACCTAGGAAGGCCATCTTCATATACTCATGCACCCAATCTATTGGTGCGGATGTACTCCAATTGATTCTTGTAGGGTCCCTCTATCTTTGCTAGGTGGGCTACTCCAAGTGAAACCCCTGGTTTTCGTGTGTTGAAAGACATATCTGAGTCGCTCGTGTTTGAACTAACCTCGTAGCCTCAGAAGATCAAACACTCTGTTTATCACTTTTCCCTAAATATTTTCCAGATCTAAGGTTCATTAATCCTTATTTCACTTATTTGCACTAACCCTTCTGATTAAGTCAATCACTTAGTTCTTTTGATATTCCTTTAGAATTCCTTGTCTTGTCCAATTTTATTTGGACGAATCATTTTGATATGTTCAATTGTGACTCGTTTTAGCAATGTGTAATCAAATCACATAGTTCTTTTGGGCTAGATCCCTATACCCACTTGCTCTCTCTCTCTCTCTCTCTCTCTCTCTCTCTCTCCCTCTCACTCTCACGTCGACCACTTCTCACTTTTTATGCTAGAGTGAATCCTTGCTACTCTAGGAGTCCTGAGACACTCCATTTATCACAAAATTTATTTACTCAAAGAAATCACCAAGTTAGAATTGAAATTCCACTTATGGTGTTCTCTTGGACTCTTGAAGAGGCTATTCTCATTTGCCTAAGAGTTCTCGACACTATCCGCTTCTCCCCTTGCCCTATGCCAAGTACAAAAGGATTCAAAATTAATGGCCAAAATTACCCCAAAAACGTGAAAATATTTGAAAAAACCCTAATTTTGGCATTCTACCTAACAGTTTCGATGGTCAGAGACAATTGAGAGGGTGTGTCACCCTCATGATGGTGTAAACACCCATGATGGTTAGAGATCACGATGATTAAGCTACGATGCTCAGCCAAAGTCGTGATGATTAGGAGATGATGATCAGACTCTAACGATGAGTCATAGTCACAATGGTCAAACGACAATGGTCAAGTGAGGATGATCAAACTATGATGATCAATGACAGTCATGATGGTTAGATCACCACGATCAGGACCACGATGGTCACAATGATTGTGATTGTAAAGCACCATGGCGATGGTGTGTCACCGTCGTGATGATGTGACACGATCGCGATGGTGTGATCCAATCGCCATGACGGTCAGTGACCGTCGCAATGGTCAGCCACAGTCACGATGATGAGCCACACCTCTGATGGTAAAACAGAAATATGATTTTAAAAAGCTAATTGTAGATCCGTGCAATTGCTTACCTAGGCTCCTCCATGCAAAAATTTCAACCAAATACATACCTTTGTCTGACAGTTATGATGGTGAGCTTTTACGGCAATTTTTGAGAGAAAAATGGAGTTTCTACTTGTGTTTCCTACAGATCCGTGATGTCCAGAGGCTGCCCTGCAAAGTTAGTGCACCAAAAAACACGAACAAACACCTGCAAAATCTCTCTCTCACCATCACACACACACAAATGAGGAAAAGAGAAGAGAAAGAGGCAATATGAGAGATTTTTGGTGGTTTTTTGGAGTTTGAGATGATGATGGGGAATGAAACTAGAGGAAAAGTGGAGTAAAAGTGTGCAAAAACTAACTACAAACAACAAAACAACAAGAAAATTTTACCATCCAACGATTTTCTCCAACACACTTACCATCACAAGCTCAACCTAGAGCTCGTCCCTGGCAACAGTGCCAAATTTGGTGTCACTCTAGTACAATGGTGAGTACCAATGTGAGGAGTTCCACCTCGTAATTTTCAATCCACGAAGAGAATAGGCCGATATGAAGATCAAGAGCAAGTGAAGTGCGCGAAGGTGATGGTGAGAAATGCAAATGCATACACACACATGCACACACACACACACGAGGAGAGTGGCAATGGAGATCAATGGAAGGAAAGAAAAGAACTCATACTCATATTCATCACGAATTACAATAGCTCTACTAGCTCAATAGTCAGTAGTTCCAAAAGTTCAACAACAACCACAAAATGAGCTCTCTAGCTCTATTTATAGTTTTTTCCTAGTTTTGATCGGTTTCACATCTAGTGATCGGCATAGTTAAAAAATATGTTCTACATCTAATTTGAGGTACCTAACGACTTCCAAAAATTATGAAAATTGGTATGAGCTTTCTACTTAGACTCCTCAAGCTTGAGGACTCCTCATCTTGCACAAAATGGAGTCGCACATGTAGTGATCGGATGTATGTACATATACTACATTGTTTTAGTGATAAAAACCATTGTTTGGATTATGAAGTAACCTATGTGCTTCCTCTACCTCAGCGAAGAGATCTTGTGCTTGATCCTTTGCCTTGAACAACCTCTCTTCACATTCTCATTATCTTCATCATCACTAAAGACTTATAATTCTGGATCTATCAGAGATCCATCTGTCCATTTTTGATACCAATCCATAGGCGTCGTCGGTTTTGAACATTGACCTGTTTCAAGCTTTCCATTAGAATGTATCACTTCTCCTTTACATCTTAATGGATGATCATTAGGCAAGAATCATCGATGTCAAAGATAAATATCTTTTTTGAGATTCTTACTATACATTGATCTCAACCAATCACCACAATATGGACAAGATTTATAACCCTTAATAGATATTCCTGCATCATGAAAAGGATAAAAATATGATTAGATTAACTCACATTTTCTTGTATGCATATTGAATAAAAAAATTACATCAATACCTGAACAAACACCATATCCTGGAAAATCATGAATAGTCCAACCCACAATACCACGAGCTGTAATATATCTTTCATTGAAGCTTTTCGATACAACAATGATATTAATACCTCTCCATAACTCTTGGAGATCGTCAATGAGAGGAGCAAGATATATATTCATATCTTTAACTTGTGTTTTTCCTATGAGTAAAAGTGAAAGCATTAAATGTTCCTTTTAAATGCTAAGATATGGTGGAAGATTGTAGTTTATGACTACCACTGGCCATGTTGACCATTTACTATATTTCATGGAGAATGGATTCACCCCATCTAATGCAAATCCTAACTTTAGATTTTGTGGATTTTGTGCAAAATGAGGCCATGTACAATCAATATGCTAAAAAGCAACACTATCTATTGGAATTCTAATTATTATGTCAATAGTTTTATGTTCATGTCCCCATGTCTAAAGCTTTGATAATTTGGGCCTTTGAAACATATGCCTAGTCCGTGGAGCCAATAGAAAATCTGTGAATAGCTTTTTTGGGATTTTACCTTCTTCATCGTTATATCGAGGAGATTGACATTTTGGACATATCAAAGAGTTTGCATATTCACCTCTATATAAAATACAATCGTTAGGACAAGCATGTACACATTGATAATCTTTACCAAGATTGTTGATTATCTTCTTCATTTCATCATGTGAGGTAGGAAGAATATTATGAATTTGTAAAAACTTTTGAGATAATAACCTGTAAGTTCATGAGAAAAAGACATATTAATAAAATTAAATAAATAAATATACATATATATATATATGTATATATATGCATATGATTTTGTATATGTGTATGCTTATATTTACGTGTATGTGGATGTGTATATGAATGTGCATTCATATACGTATGTGTATGTGTATATGTATGTATGTGTGCATATGTGTTTTATATGTGTATATGTATGTATGTATACATATCTGTATGTGTATGTGTATTCATATATGTATGTATGTGTATGTGTGTATATATGTGTATGTATGTATGCATGTGTGGCTATGTATATTTGATTTTGATTTTGATTTTCTTTTTGTTTATTGTGGTTTACACACTTTCATATAGATATCTAGACCACTGAATTGTTTTGTTGTCTCCCATTTTATAGTCAATCAATTACCTATCTTGCTAACTAAGACACATATTTGTTTACAAATATAAAGTATCAGTTAGCTATGGAGGTATTAAGTCATTTGGAAAATAGGAGAAGCAAATTTATCTCGAAGATTTTGAAAGATGGATGAATAGTTTTAAAGGATGGGCAGACAAAAAGTGTCCATTCAATGCAAGTTCTTGTTCTTACCTTAGCTAAGGTAAGAACAAAATCCTGCATTGAATGGATGCTTTCTTTCCACCCATCCTTTAAAACTATTCGTCTATCCTTCAAAATCTTTGGGATAAATTTGCTTCTCCCATTTTCCAAACAAACTAATAGCTCCATAGCTAACTAATACTCAATATTTGTATGCAAAGTTCATAAAAGAGCTAGTAGCACAGGTATTAGGCTAACTAGAATAGGAGAAGCAGATGTGTTAGGAAGATTCTAAAGGCCAAGTGGACAATTCCAAAGGCTAGATGGACAAAACATCTTCATCCAATACATGTATGTATAATTTGACGTTACTCTCATAACATGAGTATGTGTGTATATGTGTGTGTATGTTTATATGTGTGTATGCATTCATGTATATATATATATATATATATATATATATATATATATATATATATATATATATATATATATATATATATATATATATATATATATATATATATATATATATATATGTATGTATGTCTATGTATGTATGTATTTATATGTATATATTTATGCATATATATATATATACATATAAATACATACATACATAGACATACATATATATATATATATATATATATATATATATATATATATATATATATATATATATATATATATATAGATATAAAATTAAAAATTATACCTTAATAGTGCCAAAACAGATACATTACTCCATCCAAAATGATTTTGAACATTGCGAATAAGTAAGCTCACACTTAGTCGTGTCAAATGAATTCCTTCATATACATGCTTTAGACATTCCTCTGGAAGATATTTCTCATTTTTACAAATATCAATGCTCTCACTCTCATTTTGATACCAATCCTCAATAAAATCTGCCATGCCATTATCTTCATGATTGTCGCATAAATCTTATACTTTATCTTCTTTTGAATATAGATCTTTCAACCTTGCATATTCTAGAGGGTCACTTTTGCGTAGCCTCCTCATAGAAGCTTTTGATAAATAAGGTCTTATTGGCAACTGTGAATGGTGTGGTGGAATATCATCAACATCATAGGTTGGAATCTACACACATGAATAAAAATCATTAATATTCCATAAATGAATGAAAAGTAAACTTTAAACATAAAATTAAATATGTAAGTTATTAAATATGGATAGAAATTTTTCCTTCTCTCCCTAGCTAAAAGGTGCTCTTGGATGTCTATGCCATCCATAATTCACTAAGAATTCATCTCCAACATGTAATGAAGTCATAGCATTGACAACTATGTATCTTGCTACATCTCTACTCATGTATGGTGATTCATGACTATTTTCACGCTCCTCAAATGTGCAACTAGTCCTTGAACTATTATGTAACTCTCGAGTACCATTTATTAAACTTGCTATATTTCCATCTGTGTAAGGTCTTCCATCAATATATAATCTTTCATTTTCTACATGTGAAATCCTTCTACTAGTAAGGGATGCTGCATTCAAGCATATTACATAAGTACTCATGCTTTGAACATAACGTGAAAGTCGATGCCAATCTCCCCATCCATATATAGGACCACAAAATGACATAAGAGTGACTTCAGAGTCCAGAGGCACATACAAAACCTCTACAATAAAGAGACCATGACTAGCACTAGTAATAGTGATAGATCAATCATATAGCAATTACCCCAAAAGTTAAAAACCTCTCCATCTAAAGGAATTGGTCCTCTATTCCATCCTCCATATCTTCTTCTATCATATGTTTGTACTAGAGAGATGACCATGAGTTGGAAATGGATAATCTCCAACCGTTTCAGTCTCTAAACCAAGAGGTAGAGGATTTCTAAAAACCTCTACTTGTAATTGATGAACAACAAGTCCATGATGTGTATGAGGTATATTAAGATTATGAGTATGATAATTATTATCATCATCATCATCATCGAGCCTCATGTTCAATACATTCCAATCATGGTCTTCGATACGTGCCGTAGGAAGAATTATAGTGACATTAATTTATAGAAAAAATACATACCCAAGCATTATCACCTTGACCAGGTGGTGGTGCACTCTCAAAAGTACCATAGTCTGCCTCATGTTCAATACATTCCAATCATGGTCTTCAATACGTGCCATATGTGGGTATGTGTATGTGTATGTGTATGTGTGTGTATGTATGTATGTATAAGTGTATGTGTGTATGTATATATCTGTATATATATATATATATATATATATATATATATATATATATATATATATATATATATATATATATATATATATATATATATATATATATATATATATATATATATATATATATATATATATATATATATATATATATATACTATCAATATGTATATATATATATATATACACACACACACACACACACACATATATATATATATATATATATATATATATATATATATATATATATATATATATATATATATATATATATATATATATATGTGAGTATGTGTATGTGTGCATGTATTTAGTATGTATGTATGTATATGTGTATGCGCATGATATATGCGTGTATGTATTCTGATTCTTTTTTTTGTTTGAGATTAAAATAATAGGAGATCTTGTATGGTGGAAAAAAAAAATAAGAGTAGACCTAACATACCACCTGAGACGTGGCAGTTATTTTGTAGACAGCCATGTCTTCAGGAATCATTTCTTCAGCAGAACGTATACAAATTAATAGTTTATATTTATAATTCTCATATGTTTTATTATATTTTTACATTTAATTTATGTATTTCTTTTCTATTTAAAATAAATAGACTGCTGCAAAGAAGAGAGTTGAGTCGGACCACACATCTCACTTAGGCCAAAGGGGCCATCATGGTTTTGTAGCTACATTTGTAAGTATATGTGCTATTGTCAGTATATCTTTTATTTTAGTTAAAACACAAGAGACTAATCTTTTTTATTTGTTTTAATGAAGCGAAAGGATTATGGTGGATATCCTACAAAACATGAGATTGAGTATGTTACACATTTTGCATATTAGCATTTGACAGATTATATGCGAGATCATGTGGATGGGTTTGTGAGTATTATTAAATTTCATATAGTGATTTTATTTTTTTATGGATGTTTTGTATGTTTTACTTATTTATGTTTGTTATATGTAATACAGGAGTATTATGGAGAGGTAGATATGGATGAGGTGGAGAGACAGACACAGGAGGGACACATGTTCCTCCTCATACACACATGTGAGTAGGGTGATCACCTCCACATAGGCTACATCTTTGTAACATGGGTATTCTTAGTGTAGGATGCTGGTAGTTCCTTTATCCCTGAACTCCTAACTTCTTCGCTACCAGTTCTGCTAATTCTTCTACGTTACTAGAGTTGGATGTTACTGTGCTTCGAGTGTCTTCTGATTTAGTAGGACTGGTTGTACTCTTGAGATCATCTATTAGGTTGTCCTCTAAGTCAATACACTCTTGGAGACATTCAGTCAACATCTATAGCCTTTTTACATAGACTAAAGTTCTTAAAGTCCCGTTCGTTAGTCCATCCAAGAATAATGATATCATTTTTTGTTGCATAGGTCTTTTAGCTACCAGGCATCTATCAACATACTGATTGAATCTCCGGGCAGCTATTTTTACAATTTCATTTGGGTTCTGTTTAAAACTATGGATTAAAGATGAAGAGTTGTGTTTAATCCCTCTCTTGGTAAATTCTGTTGGAGCAAGTCTATGACAAGCCTAAGTATTGGCTTGAGTCCCACAAATTCAAAGAAGAAGCCTTAAAATGAAGACAATGTAAAGTTCACTTGTGAACTACCTCTTGTAACTTTTGAAGACTTTACTTAATGTAAAAGTGAAAGAATCTTAAGTGGTTGAGTCCACTTGATCAAAAAGGGAAAGAGGAGCCATGAATTTGTGATTTGTGGTAGATAGAGAATCAACTCAATTACTAATTGATTGGAGAGTGATTGAGGGAAGTTAGCCTCCCAAGCTCAACTATAAATAGATGGCAGCTTTAGCTGTGGTTAGAGAGACCTCAGAGAAGACCTCGAAGAGCTAAGCTTTATGCCATATCAAGGTGTGATTTCAAGGCACACATATGTATCATTAAGTCCATTGTGTTGTAAAATCAATATAATTTCATTTTCATGATCATTTTAGCTCATATTTCCATGTTCTTGTGAAGTGTACTACTCACTACCATATCTCTCAGTTTTCTCAGTCAGATTGCAGAGATGGTTTCTCTAAGCTTGTTGCATCATTTTAATTGATTTAACTTGGTAAAGTTAGCTCTATATTTTTAATATATGCTTACCAATTTCATTTCATTTGGGTGTTTCAATCTTCAGTTATGTTCAGTTGAAGTCAACCTTATCTGCTCATTTTCACTTCTCTGTCAGGTAACCGACTTTTTTTACTCATCTTGTCAGAGCTGTTTCTCAGTGTGTACTCACCCAAATTCAATGATTTAAAGCTTGTTAGATTCAGCATACTGCCTAGTATAAGCATACACATTTTCATAATCATTGGATTCTTAAAGCTTGAGTTATGTTCATTTTTTTGCTCACTGGTCTCATTCCTGTAGCAGCCCGTGAAAATCGGGATGATGTCCCTTGTTAAACATCATTCTCAGTGTGTGGTTCATCACTTGTTATGTGCTTAGAGAATTATGCAAAACATTGGACGGGTGTATGAACCAAAATAGCAAGTTCTTCACCTCTGAGCTAACTTCAACTTATCTATTTTGATCTATCTTTTTGAGAGTGATCTTCCAAGGTACACAGGGTGTCTAATACATCCATTGGCAAGTTAAAAGGGCCCACCACATACTCCTAGAGTTCATTTGGCTGGTGTAGATCAAGGATTTTGCAACACCTCTTCATCTTCAAGCATATACCTATCCATCTCTTCACAGTGGTATCAAAGCAAGGCTTATCTCCAAGGTAGAAGTTTATATGGTTATGTGGCTGGAGATGAAGTTATGCCAAGTTTCAGGAACAAAAGTCAATCAACACAAGAAGAGCAAGAAAGATTGAGCACATGGTGCTCCAAGGATGCACTTGCAGGGTCTTATCTCCTCAACTCTATCTCAGATTTTTTGTTGCCTCACATTAGAAGTTTTAAGACATCTCAAGAAGTGTGGGATGCACTTGAAGCTTCTTCTCATCAAGTACTAAAGCTAGGAAGCATCAACTATGGCTGGATCTCACAACTCTCAAGAAGGATCCCAAACAAAATGTGACTGATTTTGTCACAAAGCTCAAGGTCATAGCAGATCCGTTGGGAAGCATTGGAGAGGTAATAGATGAAGAGACAATTGTAAGGCAGGTCATCAATGGATTGAAAGCAGATGACAAGTGGGAAGCATTCACCACAGCTATGGATTTGTACATGGACATGCATGTACCTGATTTCAATACACTCATTGGACAATTACTCACTCAAGAGGCAAATCTTATCAAAAATGGAGAAAGCTCTAAAGGTAATCAATCTTCAGCTTTATACACTGATAAAGCAAGTCATTCACTTTAATTCCACATTTTATATAAACCATTCTTTAATCTAACACTCTCACACACCATTAAATATTTATCCATTTAATTTATCATTTTTAAATTAATTATCCTAATTTTCTATGATTAAATAAATCATTTAATTTAAGCTTAGTTTAAGGTTTTAATTAATTAATACCTTAGTATTTAAATGCGCACACATGATTAAAGTAATTAATTATATCATAGTTTAATTTTTAATACTTAAATATTTAATTTATAGATTAATATATTTAAATAACAGCTATTCTAACCCTTTAAATATACTAAAATCCTAGAAAACCTACTTGAAACCCATCAAAAACCCATTGAAACCCTTTGGAAATCAATTGAAAACCTAGCTTTAACCCTATCATTAACCAAGAAATAATGCTACTAACTTAAATATACATGAATGAACATAAACTTAGGGTCGTAAACCCATAATTCAATATTTCATTGACCTAAACACACATTATACGAGTAGTTTAGGGTAAACCATAATATGAACTTATGTTTTCTTCATCCATTTGAACCTGCAAACACTTAAAGAGAGATTAGTTTCAAGCAAAACATTGTAATAAAGGATTTAGAATTAACCAATAAACATATTTTAATTTTCCTGGTCATCAATTGGAAGGTTGAAAACTTTTCAACAATGTCATCACTCAGTGGTTCATAAACGGATTAAATCCCCAATTGAAACAGATTATGATCATACGATGTGTGGGAGGAATGACCTTGGATGCCATAATTGCAATGGCTTTATAGTTAGAAAATAAAGTGGGTGGATTCGCTGAAGATCTAGAGTGGTTGAAGGCATCCAAGCATTCAAACTAGGACCCTCTGAAACAAATTTACTGTACGAAATCTAAAAACACAGGACACAGCAGCTCAGCATGTGCTCTGAATCAGATGTACTACACTATTTGCAATACAGCGGACCACGCTACGGAGACCTGTCCTTATAATGCAAAGGTCCAAAGTAGAGCGGCTGTCAATGCCATTATTCAAGAACAAGGGCAACTGGCCAATCATTACGTACCACCACAAACGAGGAATACTCCTTACCAAGGATACAAGCTATCACTCTAGCACAATGGCAAGTAACAGCGTGAGGAGATTCACCTCATAAATGTCAATCCGTGGAGACGTGAGGACCGGTATGAAGACCAAGAGCAAGTGACGGCACAAGTGCATGAGTGAAAGCACACAAGCATGCACACACATACACACACGCGCACAAGGTAAGAGCAAAGAGTGGAACAATGGAAGGACTTCGATTACAAAGGAAACCTATTACAAAGCTGAAATCTACAACAAGCTAACCCCAAAAATGAGCTCTCCAGCCCTTTTTATAGTTTTTTGAGTAGTTTTGGCCCTGTCCAGACCTAGTGTCCGGCCTAGTTAAAAATTAGGTTCCAAGGCTTATTTGGGGGCTCAAACGGAGTCTAAAAATTATGAAAATTGGTAGGATGCTACTTCTAATACTCCTCAAGCTCAAGGACTCCTTGGCTTGAACAAAATGGAGTTGTAAAAATAGAAAATGGTATTTACAATGGTTTTTAGTGATAAAAATCACCTTTTTTTAGGGATTTCTTATGAAACTTGACATGTGCTTCTTGGAGCTCCCTACATGCTCCTTCTTCTTGTATGCCCACTTCATTGATGCGCTTTCATTCTTGTGCATGACCTTGACTGTCAACACTCCCCCCCCTCTTGAGTCTGTCGTCCCTAACAGACCCTTGTTGTAGTGGTTGTTCAATGTAGTACGTTGAGAGGTAGTGTCTATCATGTATCAACAAGAGTGGTCCATCTTCCCAATGTAGCCTGGTCGGTTGTCGGGTTCGTCAATTTTCCACTACTAGCCTATTCCCGAGTTGTGCCCAATGTATGTACTTCTTCCTTGGATTTGAGCGAGAGGGTATACTTCTTGGCTTTCAAAGGTTGGTAGTTGCTCAAAAGAGTTTGTCAATGGTGATCGTGAGCAGCTATCTACTATGAATTGCTTCCTAGGTACTGATGTTGTACCGCGGATGTCCTCTGGTTCTTCCAAAGATGGCTTCCCTAGTTTCCATACCAAGTACTCGTGAACCATAAGGACTGATGGGTAAGTGCATTAATGCATGGGTTGAAAGAAGAATGTGCCTTGTGCACGGCCTTGTAATGTGGCCCTATGCATGCATACTTGGGAAATGCATTGGAAGAATTATGGTGAAAGAAGTTGGGTCTTGAGCAAGGTGCTCAAGGGTATGCTGATGAAGACGTTTCCTAAACTATCATGGTTGTAATGTTTCCGAAATAGGTGATCCTTACCATGGTGAAAGGTTGGTCGATGTTTATCTCTTCATGTTGTACTCCCATCATCGTGATTTGATCTTTAGTGTGTCTTTCTTGTTGACGGATGTCCTTGATGATGATTCCCTGATGGGACTATTTGCGCACTTGGTCCTGTTTCGTCTGCCTCTCTCTCTTTTTTTTTTTTGTTTAACAGTGTCACAAAACAAGAAGAAAGATGTTAATAAAATATTTTACATATGTCAAGTGTAGCTCATGTGTCTGGGATTTTCAATCGTGTCTATGCACGGCTGTGTAATGTGACCCTATATTGATGCATACTTTGGAAATGCATGACCTGAATGGTGCAAAAGACAAGGTTATGCCAAAGGCACATGGTTGTTGCATGTCGAGGCTTTCAATGTTGTTGGTGGATGTTGATGCAGTCTTTGTTGAAGGTCGCCAGTGGATCTTGAAATGATGTAATCCTTCTTATAGGGATCCATTTCCGGATAGTATTTTGCCCTATAGACATAAGCGTTGTCCTCTGTATCTTTGGGTGGTTTTTGAATTTTGGTGTCCAGCGTGGTTGGCTCTTTGGCTCTGTGAAAGCTAGTGGTACTTTTGGCTTCCACATTATTGGCAGTAGTCAAGGAACCGAAGGAGTTGCAAGACAAGGAAGCCTACGAAGGGAATCGGAACGAAGAGAAAGCACAAGCAGACACAGTAGTCAAAGAAGATCTGGCAAGTAGGCCATTTCAATTTTTCAGGCATCAAGGAGTTGGGCACACAAGAAGAAGGAGCAAGTAGGGAGCTCCAAGAAATGTATGTCAGAAGGTTAGAAGAAATTCCTACAAAAATAGTGACTAAAAACCATTGTAAATGCCATTTCACATTTTTGTAGCTCCATTTTGTGCAAGCCAAGGAGTCCTTGAGCTTGAGGAGCTTTAGAAGTACCTACCTATCAGTTTTCTCATTTTTTAGACTCCGTTTGAACCTCCAAATAGGGTAGAGAACCTAATTTTTAACTAGGCCGGACACTAGGTCTGGACAAGGCCAAAACCTAGTCAAAAACTATAAATAGAGCTAGAGAGCTCATTTTTGGGGTTAGCTTGTAATTGATCTAAACTTGTATGAGCTTTTTGAAAGTAATCTAAAGAACTCCATTGCTTCTCACTCTTTGTCTTGCCTTGTGTGCGCGTGTGTGTGTATGTGTGTGCATGTTAGTGTGCTTCTCACTCACGCACTTGTGCCTTCACTTGCTCGAGGTCATCATACCATCCTTACGTCTTCCCGGATTGACATTAAAGGAGGTGCTACTCATCACTGAGCTACACCAAATTTTGGCGCCGTTGCCGGGGATCGAGCTTTGAGGACGAGCGTGTGATGGTAAGACGTAGAGTTGACGCGTTGGAGTCATAGGTATTTTCTTCACTTTTATCTATTTTCTTTTGTTTTTCTCATCACCATCATCATCCTCACCATCTCCCACATCCATCTCCATCATCGCGAAAAATTTTAGTTTTTGGTCATATCACCCCATCCATACCATTTCCCTCATTTCACTTGTGAGAGAGAGCGAGAGAGCGTTTGTGTGCTTGTGATTTTCTGTGTTTTTTGAGATTTTTTGCAAGAATCAGCATCCCCAGCACCTGCACCAGCTCCAGCAGGTAAAAAATTTGACTGTGCAGGTCTCGAGGCATTGACCTCTGTCAATCGCGACCGACAGAAAAAATGGTCTTTTTGCTAAACAAAGTACATAATCATGATCTACATGCCCTAGAGCTTCCCAAATGTGTGCTTGAAATTTTAAAATTCCTCAGATTTCTGTCAATCGCAATCGCTCTGTCAATCGCGATCGACGAACCATGACGGACACCTGCCGACGGCTCTGTCAATGGTGACCGACACGTCAATCGCGACCGACAGAGTCAACGACTGACTGACCACGACTAACAGAACCTGCGCATGACACGTGTCAATCGCGATCGAGCCATCAATCGCGATCGACCAGTCAATCGCGACTGACAGCCCCGGCGGACCTGTCAATCGCGACCGACACAGTATTGCTTGACCACGATGGACAGACCCTCGCGAAGGACCTGTCAATCGCTATCGACCCATCAATCGCGACTGACAGAGTCAACGACCCTTTGATCACGACCGACTGAAAATCCGAGCCACGTGTCAATCGCGATTGACCCATCAATCGCGACTGACAGCCACAACGGACCTATCAATCGCGACTGACAGCCACAACGGACCTGTCAATCGCGATCGACATGTCAATCGCGATTGACCTATCAATCGCGACTGACAGAGCTTGCGAACGCGCTTGAAGGGCAAATTTGGCCAATTTTTTAGGGCAAAAAATAGTGGTCTAATTTTTGGCAAATTGTGGGGAACTTTTAAGGGTTTATCATTGCATTGTGAGGCCATTACACAAAGTATTTCAAGAAGTCTTGTTTGCCTGCTAACCTGTTTAAAATCCTGATTTGGCCCCAAAACCTTGGATGGACATAACTTCCTCATACGAAATCCGATTGCGGTGATTTTTGTTTCGTTGAAAAGCTCGTGGGGAATACAACCATATCCCGGGGTAGGAAAAAAATTGAGGGTCCCTGGGGATTGTTTTCCATAAAGGCAAAAGGCAATTGGGTCTGTGAATTACATGCATGAAAATGATCTGTCTGTCAACTAAATTCAATTCTTGAGCTAATGGTGGATTTTTTCAGGTTCTTTGAGAGCATCTAAGGGTACTCGAAGCAAGAGTAAGTGCGAGCTTGGGAACACGCTTCCTGGGCATACAAGGGCAACCAAGGGAAGAACTTAAGGTTGGAAATTCTCAACACCCTCTGTCAATCCCTAGCATAGGCTAAGTACGATATAGAGGTTTTGATTAATTAGGAACACGTTAAGAACAACCAAGTCCAAGAACTCTAATCACTCAAGTGCAAGTGCTAGGAGATTACAATTGCGAAACAACCTAAGGGAAAAGAAATTAAATCGAGTGACCGCACTCAAAGTACGATAAAAACTTAAGTATTCCTTGCGACGAAGATTAATTGGACAAGAAGTGACACCCTAAGAGCAATTAAAAAAGAACAAGTGACTGATACAAAAGAACTCAGCAACGCAAGTGTACTTGGGAAAATTTGGGATTATTCAATTGGGCTTATGAACCTTAGATCAGGTCGACATCTAGGGAGAGATAGACAAAGTCTTAGGTCTTCAGAGGCTAGTGTCAACCACACTGCTAGGTCTTGGGCCTAGCAGTTGAGCCACCACTCATACTACCCTAGCTCTGAGACTAGTGAATCAAAGATGTCTCAAGGCATGGACAGACCTACGGGAAGTTCAGGAGTGCCATACTTGCACAGGGTAGAAGGCTCGTACAAGACGTAGCTAGAATACCTTAGGACCAACCGATTAGGTGCTAGCATCTATGAGGACGGCCTAGGAAGATCCGTGGTCCAAATCAAAAAACCAGACCAATCTATTGGGCTAGAGCACCCTGCTGTCAAGTTTGAAAATGGTGCATACCTTGATAAAGAGGGAACCATATATGTGGTCTCTAGTCACCCGGAGAGGACAGATGAATTCGGGAATGTGATCCCTGAGATGGACATAGATGACCTAGAAGAAGGGAACGTAGGAGGGGAGCCCAGGACCCCTCGATGGAAATCTGTTCTTACTAGAATCTTCAATCCCGAGTGGGTTCCCCAGGACAACAAGAGCATAGATCTGCTTCTGAACCGAGAGACTGATGAAGCCTTTTGGAGATATAGACCTAATCAGCCTAGTGAGGTAGGAACAATCATGATATGTGAGTTCAAATATCTTGATAGCCCAGGTAGAGTGACCTACTTAGATCACGCTTCAGAAAGGATCTTTGTGGTTACAGAAAATGATTGGCATGCTTACACTTGGAAAGGTGAATTCATTTTTCCCCAACCAAGATCGAATGTGTCATTTGGTCACCAAGGAGCTGGAACCTCCCACACTCATGGAACTCAAAGAGACAGACATAGAGATAGACCGGAGGTAAGCTTTTCCAACCCAGTGGGAAGAGACAGAACGAGAACGGAAACAAATAGAGTGGAACCTGAAGGATTTAGAGCCCCAAGGAATCAAAGGAATACGGATGACTTCCCTCTGCCAAGGCCTAGGGACCACACCAAGATTTTGAGACCGACTCAGTTAGTTAAGTCCATGAAGAATCACTTCGATGGCACAGGAGACCCATACGATCATGTGGCCGAGTTTAGGCTAGTCTTGAGAGCTGAACAAGTTGAGGACCTATTCACGTAATATAATGCCTTTGGTCTAACACTTAGGAACACAGCCCTTACGTGGTTTCAACCCTAGAATGAGAGACAATTCAGGAGCATAGAACAACTCTTAGAGGCTTTCATCACCGAATTCTCTAAAAGTGGCATAAGGCATAATACTTCCTCATTGATCTACAACTTCAAGCAAACCCCCTAGGAGACTGTGAGACTTGCAGGAAGAAGATTTAGGTAGTACCTTGAGAGATGCCCCGTTCCTGAGTTACCCACACCTACCAAACAAGTGGCTTTATTCCTGGATGGATTGCTAAGTACAAAGTTGCGATCCTATGTGTACTTGAAGGACCCTAGGACCATAGAAGAGTGTGTACGCATGTGCATCGACATTGAGGATAACCTAGGGGAGGAGTTAGAGCTTTCCAAAATCTACAAAGATTCAGATAGTGCCTCTAGCCTCTCTTCCTCGCAATAAACATCTATTGAGGAACTTGCGGAGAAAGTAGCTCAAAAACTAGGTGTCTCTAGTAAACAAATTCCTAGATTTTCCCCAGTAAAGAGGTGCTATACTTGCGGTGGTGACCATATGGCAAACGCATGTCCCATCATGGCTCAACCCCAAGTGAATCCTAGCAACCAATATTGCACCATAGAACGGAGATACACAAATCACACAGCATAAGATTGCCCATACAATAAGCAAGTAGTTAGACAAACCTACCATCAGCCCTATCCACAACAGGGAAGATACCAGAACCAGTACCCCTCACAACAATATGGTAGACCGCAGCAACCCTATCAACAACCCTACCAGAACCAGCAAAGGCCACAGCCTGTGTTAGCTCAACAACCTCCAACCCTAGCTAATGTGATTCCTGTAAAGTATGCAGCAGCTGAGGAAAATTTGAATAGAGCTATAGTGCCACTAACACCACTGCTATCAGAAAGTGACCCAAGTGATCATAACTTTGATTCTACACATATTGATAGTCCACAGGCTTACTACATGCAATCTCCTGAACATGGTGAGTCCTACTACAGTGAAGAACGAGGTGAACCTAGTTGGGAGCCAGAGTACACAAATGTAATGTACACAAACCCTAACTCTAGACCCCAACCTCGGCAGGTAAGACCCCCATTCCCTAGAGGACCATGCTACAGATGTCAGGGAGATCACCTCATTCGTGATTGCCCCTTACCTCCACCTACACAACCCCAGTCAGTGATGATTCAAGGCTTTTGTCAAGTCTGCGGGAAGGAGCATCTCTTACGAGATTGCCCTAAGCATCCCAATAATATGCCAAAAATAACTCCAATTAACGTTATTGGGTTAGTAGTAGACTCTACAGGAAGTGTGACGTCCACTGCACCAGTACAGGTAGTCACTAGAGCCCAGGCTTTGCAACAGAACCCAGGAATAGGTTAAGAGAAGAGTGCAGAGGTTAGTGAAACTGAGAGCCTAGCCAAGAAACGGTCGAGAGCCTGGAGGGATAGTCGAGAAAGAATGAAAAGAAAATGGTCTAAAAAGATGAGCGACTTAGAAGAAAGCATAAGAGAAATAAAAGCCAAAATTGTTGAACTCACCTCTCAAACAAACTCTCACATACCACCACCACCCTCACTTCCATCACCATCTAACCCACCATCTGTCCAGCTACCTCAAACCATCCCACCACCCCCTAGAGTAGGATCAGTGTTAGCTGACCCCACTCCTGAAGACATAGACATGATGCTTAAGGCATATCAGGCCAGAATCCAAGAAGGGCCAAATGTGACGGATCATGACAAGTGCTACCCTAGAGCTGACCTAGAGATAGAGAGAACCAAACTGTGTGCGAAAATGGTAGCATTGGCTCAGACCATGTTTGAAGCCAGTCGCCTTTTCAACTACTCAGGCTCAGCTAAGAGACAATTGCACTTGGATGGACTCCTAGAGAAGTTAGAGAGTATAATTGCAAGATCTGCCAAGGAAGAAAAACATCAAGGAAGAAATGAGGAAAGCAAAAACATAAGCCATCCCCCACAAGAAGCTTATGTGCCCAATTCCACTGAACCAGACACCTCCTCTTCTATGAATAGGTTCACTCCAGAATTCCTACGAGAGATTCAAGAAGACAAATGGGCTAATGAAAGTGAAGCCCCTCCTCCCATTGAACTTGTGGATGACACGCAGGATCAATTCCCACAAGATATTCCATCCATTTATGGAGAGCAGGAGAGCACCTAGTCTCAAGCGAGATTAGACTTTGAGTCTAATTCTTTACATGAATTACCCCACTTCACAGGCCCATGGGAAGCCAAGTCTACCTGTATGAGAGCCCCCACAGTCATGGTAAGAAATGAAGACTCAGTCATACCTAGGAATACGGAGGTAGTGAAAAACACTAAAGTGCAGTGCAACCTCACTTTAGAAGAGCTACTCAAGGTTAGGCCAGAGCTATGGAAACATGTAGCCAAACAAGTACCAGAGATAGAAAAACCTCGTTCCCAGGTAGGTTCTCAGAGGATAGTGCCAAAAATTCCTCTAGACAAGATAGGAGATATGAGTGAAGGTGAAGAAGGAAACACCTATCTTCCCATTACCCATCAGGGGTACACAACCGAGGCAATTCTGGACTCAGGTGCAGGAGTTGCTATTGCTACCACTTCCCTATGGAAGCGGTGGGGCAAGCCAGCACTCAGGCCCACGAGCATGAAATTGCAAATGGCTGATGGCCACATAGAGAGGCCTTTAGGACTACTTGAAGGAATAACTCTCACCACATGTGGTGTAGAGTTTGAGCACACATTTGCCATCTGTGATTTTAGCAAGAATCATGCCTACGAGATGATTTTGGGAAGACCATTTATGCGACAGTTGCAAGTGGTCCAGGATTGGGGAACCAATTCCTTGTATTTGCAACACTTAGGTGTTACGACCAAAGTCAATCTCAAAGATTACTCTCATAGAGATGTCCCTCCTATCCAATGGAATCCTATCCATAGAGCCAAGGATGACACGGAGTCTGTGCACTCCATAAGATCAGGATCCTCATGGATGCGTGAAGACACTCACTTATGGATGTGTAAAGTGGCCGTAGAAGAGGAGGAGAGAAAAAGCCAGAGAGATAGGTGCAAAAGAAACCCATAGATCCATTCAAGACCCAGCCTATGCACCTGTAGTTTTGCATGGTTAGCTTGCTTCGATGGGAATGGTAGTGGCAAAGCTATTGGTTGTTCTCCTTTTCGTACCCACATCTGGTTCATTCCCTAAGCTTCTTTCTTCTTGAATTATGTCTCTCTAGTTGATATAGCAGATGTCTTTTTCGCTTGCCTCTTTGGTCGAGTTACATTTGCATTAGTTTGTGAAGAAGAAGAGTGATTTGCTCGCCTTTGAGCTTGTGCTCCCATGATTGAGTCCTTTTGCTTCGTAGGGTTTTTGACACACACAACATTTTCTTTACGAAGATTAGTCTCAAAAGAACTAAGAGAATGTGTGACCTCTGGATTTGTGAGCATGCAATTGTCTAATTCTAATGTAATACATTGATCATGTGCCCAAACTTGAAGAATTTGTCTTTTGAGGTTCAAGTTGACGGCATGGTCATAGATCCAGTCTTGACACAATACAAGTGGTTCTGTAAGGTCCTCATCTTCACACACTAGCATTTTGACTCTCATTGGAACATCTTGAAGATAGATGGGAAGTGTTGGAGCAAGTCTATGACAAGCCTAAGTATTGGCTTGAGTCTCACAAAGTCATAAAAGAAGCTTCAAAATGAAGACTATGTAAAGTTCACTTGTGAACTACCTCTTGTAACTTTTGAAGAGTTTACTTAATGTAAAAGTGAAAGAATCTTAAGTGGTTGAGTCCACTTGATCAAAAAGGGAAAGACGAGCCATGAATTCGTGATTTGTGGTAGGTAGAGAATCAAATCAATCATTGATTGATTGGAGAGTGATTGAGGGAAGTTAGCCTCCCAAACTCAACTATAAATAGATGGTAGTTTTAGTCGTGGTTAGAGAGACCTATGTGAAGACCTCCAAGAGCTGAGTTGTATGCCATATCAAGGTGTGATTACAAGGCACACATATGTATCAGTAAGTCCATTGTATTGTACAAGCAATATACTTTCATTTTCATGATCATTTGAGTTCACATTTCCATGTTCTTATGAAGTGTACTACTCACTGCCATTACTCTCAGTTTTCTCAATCAAATTGCAGAGATGTTTTCTCTGAGCTTAGTGCATCATTTTCAGTGATTTAACTTGGTAAAGTTAGCTCTATAAGTCTACTATATGCTCACAAATTTTCATGTCAGTTATGTTCATTTGAAGTCAACAAGCTCTGTTCATCTTCACTTCTTTGTCAGATACCCAATTTTTGCACTCACTTTGTCAGAGCATTTCTCAGTGGTTACTTATCCAAATTCAGTGATTTAAAGCTTGTTGGATTTATCTTACTGTCTTGTATAATCATACACATTTTCATACTCATTGGATTCTTACATTGTGAGTTATGTTCATTTTTCTGCTCACTAGTCTCAAACTGTAGCAGCCCGTGAAAATCGGGATGATGTCATCAGTTGCTAAACATCTTTCTCAGTGTGTGGTTTATTATTTTTTATGATATTACTCTTGAAAGTTAGCTCTTTAAGCTACCTAGACTTCCCCAAGAGGAATTAATCTAATTGCTGTTGTGCTCAGAGAATTATGTAAAACACTGGACAGGTGTATGAACCAAGAATAGCAAGTTTTCACCTCTGAGCTAATTCCAACTTATCTATTTTGATCTATCTTTTTGAGAGTGATCTTCCAAGGTACATAGGGTGTCTAATACATCCATTGGCAAGCTAAAAGGGCCCACCATATACTCCTGGAGTTCATTTGGCTGGTGTAGATCAAGGATTTTGCAACACCTCTTCATCTTCAAGCACATACCTATCCATCTCTTCACAGTGGTATCAGAGCAAGGTTGGACAACATGGCAGATGGATTTCCTTCATCAATTGAAAAATTGGACAGAGGTAACTACTCAGCTTGATCATTAAGAATGGAAGCTTATCTCCAAGGTAGAAGTTTATATGGTTATGTGGCTGGAGATGAAGTTATGCCAAGTTTCAGGAAGTCAACCAACACAAGAAGAGCAAGAAAGATTGAGCACATGGTGCTCCAAGGATGCACTTGCAAGGTCTTATCTCCTCAACTCTATCTCAGATTTTTTGTTGCCTCACATTAGAAGTTGTAAGACATCTCAGGAAGTGTGGGATGCACTTGAAGCTTTCTCTTCTTCAAGTACCAAAGCTAGGAAGCATCAACTATGGCTGGATTTCACAACTCTCAAGAAGGCTCCCGAACAAAATGTGACTGATTTTGTCACAAAGCTCAAGGACATAGCGGATCAGTTGGGAAGCATTGGAGAGGTAATAGATGAAGAGCAAATTGTAAGGCAGGTCATCAATGGCTTGAAGGTAGATGACAAGTGGGAAGCATTCACCACAGCTATGGATTTGTACATGGACATGCATGTGCCTTATTTCAATACACTCATTGGACAACTACTTACTCAAGAGGCAAAGCTCATAAAAAATGGAGAAAACTCTAAAGGTAATCAATCTTCAGCTTTATACACTGATAAAAGCAAGTCCAAAGATAACAAAGGAAAGGCAAAGAAAGTGGATGATGAAGCAGGTACATATCAAGCTAATTATGCAGGTAGAGGAAGACATGGCAGAGGTAGAGGAAGAGGAGGTAGATAGGGCAGGGGAAGATCCCAAGACTCCAACCCATGTTCTATTTGTGGACTAACTAATCATACAACTGAAAATTGCTTTAGGAATTCCAGGAATCAAAGAGGAAGAGGATACAATAGAGGAAGTTATGGCTACTCAAGAGGAAGGTTCAACAATTATCATGGCAACTACAACAACTACAATCATTCAAACTATCAAGGAGGCTACAAAGGAAGGAGAGACTACAATAACTACACATAAGACTCAAACAAAGAGGATTCATTATTGATCATGAACATGGCTATGCCACAAGGTAAATCTGATGAGCATGTTTTCTACATAGATTTAGGTTGTTCAAATCATGTAGCAGGAAATGTGGCACTCCTATTAGATTTAGAAGATCCAAGGAATAAGCATGAGGTACAAACAAGAGATGATACAAAACATCCTGTGGAGAAAATAGGCAATGTCAAAGCACCTGATCAAAACATCAACCTACTCAGTAAGGTACTCTATGTCCCTACCATTACAAAGAATTTGATAAGTGTTGGGCAGATAGTAGAGAAAGGGTTGCAAGTCAGGTTCACAAAAGCAGGAGCATTTGTTGAAGATCCAAGTCAAGGATTCAGAAAAATTGCAAAAGGTGAAAAGACAGGTAGATTGTTCACATTTGAATTACAGGACACTAGAAACATTGCTCTCTTTAATTATGGTAGTCAGACACTCACAGAATTGGAAGTATGGCACAAAAGGTTAGCACATATTGGTGAAAGGTCATTAAAGCGAATTTGCAGGGACCAAAGTGTACTTGGACTCCCTAATTTGTCAAAACAACATATGATTTATAAGTGTAGTGCATGTCAATTTGGAAAGTCTCACAGGTTACCATTCATGAAGAAAGTTTATATGCATGGAGATCTCTTGAAGTTGGTTCAACAGATGTATGGGGACCTAGCAAGGAAGCTTCAATATCTGGATCAAGGTATTATGTCTCCTTTATTGATGATTGCAGCAAATGGACTATCCTATTCTTTATGAAACACAAAGATGAAGTTTTTTCATGTTTCAAAAGATATTTGGCTCTTGTGGAGAATCAAACAGGTAAATCTCTAAAAAGGCTAAGGTCAGATGGAGGGGGAGAATACTTCTCCCATGAGTTTGATTCTTTTCTTCAAGAAAGAGGAATCAAAAGAGAGGTAACTACAAGGTACACTCCTGAGAAAAATGGAGTGGCAGAAGGGAGGAATAGGACAATTGTTGAAGCTGCAAGGTCCATGTTAAATGAAAAGCATTTACCTAATTATCCATGGGCTGAGGCTGTATCTACAGCCACTTACTTGATTAACAGGTTGTCTTCAAAATCCCTTGATGGGATGACTCCATATGAGGCTTGGAATGGAAGAAGACCAAGCTTAGATCATTGTAAAATTTTTGGATGTATTGCTTTTGCTCATGTTCCTTCACAGGTTAGAGGCAAAATGGATCCAAAGGCAGAAAGGTGTGTATTTATTGGATATGACAACAATCAAAAGGGCTACAGGTTATACAACCATACCAACAAAGGATTCTTGGTAAGCAGAGATGTAGTTTTTGATGTAAACAATTCATGGTATGAAGATTCATGCAGGAAGGTCAATTTACCATATAATCTTTAAGAAGATTTTCCAAAGCTTGGTAGAGAACAACCAAAGATTGAAGAACAAGACACCTCGGAGGATGATGAAGAATCTCAGATGGAAAAGATCAAAGCATGGAAGTCTAAAGGTAAAGCAAAATTGGAGGAACTTGGACATGAGGCAGAATCATCACATCATGGCCTAAGAAGATCTATGAGGGAAAAGAAAAAACCAGAAAGGTATGGGTTTGACACCTCATTAGTAACTAAACATTCTATCTACATAGCACAGGACATAAACCTAGAGGAGCCATCATCATTTGAAGAGGCCAAAGCAAAAACAGAATGGAAGCATGCAATGAAGGAAGAGATTGAAGCACTTGAGGAAGACAACACTTGGCATTTGGTGCCCAAGACTTCATTCATGAAGGTAATAGGCTCAAGATGGGTCTATAAACTCAAGAAGAATTCTGATGGTTCAATTAATAGGTGTAAGGCAAGGCTTGTAGCAAAAGCCTTTGCACAAACTCAGGGAATTGATTATGAGGAGACCTTCTCTCCTGTGGCAAAGATGCCTACTATTAGGGTTTTTCTTAGTATTGCCTCTTCCAAGAATTGGAAGATACTTCAACTAGATGTAAAGAATGCATTCTTGAATGGTTGGATAACAGAAGAGGTATATATGGCACAACCACCTGGTTTTGAGAATCAAGTTTATCCTGATTAAGTGTGTAAACTTAACAAAGCATTGTATGGTCTTAAGCAAGCTCCAAGAGCTTGGAATTTCAGGCTTGTTTCATTCTTGGAGGACAAAGGCTTTCAACCAAGCAAGGCAGATCCTTCACTCTTTATTAAAAAGAGTAACTCTGAGGTCATCTACCTATGTGTATATGTAGATGATATTATAATGACAGGAAATGATGCAGATGGTATGAAGAAGATCAAAGATCAGATGAGAGAAGAGTTCAAGATAAGTGATTTGGGTTCACTTTCCTACTTCCTAGGCTTGGAAGTTGTCTACAAAGATCATGGTTTGTTTCTCACTCAAAGAAAGTACATTAAGGACATGTTGGCAAAATTCAAGATGCAAGATTGTAAGATTGCAGGTTTTCCAATGGAGGTCAATCACAAATTGAGCTCACATGAAGGTGAACTCATAGAGGACATCACATCATATCAAAGTCTAGTGGGTGGTCTCAACTATGCCACATTGACAAGAGTAGATATATGTTACAGTGTGAGTGTGCTAAGTCAATTTATGCACACACCAAGGAAACTACATATGGATGCTGCCAAAAGGATTCTCAAGTATCTCAAAGGAACCATAAATGAAGGACTTTATTATCCTTATGTATCTGATTTAGTTTGAAGCTATTTTCTGATGCAGATTGGGCTGGCTCCAAGGAAGATAGAAGGAGCACTTTAGGTTATCTTACCTTTGCAGGTTCAAAGCTTATTTCATGGTCATCCAAGAAGCAACCCACTGTTGCTCTCTCTTCTAGTGAAGCTAAATATAGAGGTCTTGCCATAGCTACTCAGGAAGCTATGTGAATGAAGACATTATTCAAAGATCTTGGATTGGAGTTTGGAACTCCAACTATTTTTGCTGACAATATGAGTTCTATTCATTTGGCTACTAATCCTATCTTTCATGCAAAGACTAAACATATTGAAGTTCATTATCACTATGTATGAGAGAAGGTTCTAAGCAAAGAGATTCAAATATCATATGTGTCCACTCATCAACAATGTGCAGATATTCTAACCAAAGCATTGGATGGTACAAAACTTTGCAAATTCAAGGCTATGATTGGTTTACAGGTAATCTTGGAAGGTTGAAGACCTCAAGCATACTTGGCTTGAGGGGGAGCTATTGGAGCAACTCTATGACAAGCCTAAGTATTGGCTTGAGTCTCACAAAGTCATAAAAGAAGCTTCAAAATGAAGACTATGTAAAGTTCACTTGTGAACTACCTCTTGTAACTTTTGAAGAGTTTACTTAATGTAAAAGTGAAAGAATCTTAAGTGGTTGAGTCCACTTGATCAAAAAGGGAAAGAGGAGCCACGAATTCGTGATTTGTGGTAGGTAGAGAATCAAATCAATCATTGATTGATTGGAGAGTGATTGAGGGAAATTAGCCTCCCAAACTCAACTATAAATAGATGGTAGTTTTAGTCGTGGTTAGAGAGACCTATGTGAAGACCTCCAAGAGCTGAGTTGTATGCCATATCAAGGTGTGATTACAAGGCACACATATGTATCAGTAAGTCCATTGTATTGTACAAGCAATATACTTTCATTTTCATGATCATTTGAGTTCATATTTCCATGTTCTTATGAAGTGTACTACTCACTGCCATTACTCTCAGTTTTCTCAGTCAGATTGCAGAGCCGTTTGCTATGAGCTTGGTGCATTATTTTCAGTGATTTAACTTGGTAAAGTTAGTTCTATAAGTCTACTATATGCTCACAAAGTTTCATGTCATTTTGATGTTGCAATCTTCAGTTATGTGCATTTGAAGTCAATAGGGTCTGTTCATCTTCACTTCTCTGTCAGGTACCCGCTTTTTTCACTCACTTTGTCAGAGCCATTTATCAGTGGTTACTTATTCAAATTCAGTGATTTAAAGCTTGTTGGATTCAGCTTACTGGATTTTTACATTTTGAGTTATGTTTATTTTTTGGCTCACTGGTCTCAAACTATAGAAGCCCGTGAAAATCGAGATGATGTCATCAGTTGCTAAACATCTTTCTCAGTGTGTGGTTTATTATTTTTTATGAGATTACTCTTTAAAGTTAGCTCTTTAAGCTACCTAGACTTCCCCAAGAGGAATTAAGCTAATTGCTGCTAAGCTCAGAGAATTATGTAAAACACTGGACATGTGTATGAACGAAGAATAGCAAGTTTTCACCTCTGAGCTAACTCCAACTTATCTGTTTTGATCTATCTTTTTGAGAGTGATCTTCCAAGGTACATAGGGTGTCTAATACATCCATTGGCAAGCTAAAAGGGCCCACCATATACTCTTGGAGTTCATTTGGATGGTGTAGATCAAGGATTTTGCAACACCTCTTCATCTTCAAGCACATACCTATCCATCTCTTCACAGGAAGCTCTACCTCACCCAAACAAGGGGTTTCCACACCGCCAAGTCCTATGAGATAGGATTCAATGGAGTTGATGTTCAATTGTAGATCTTGGCAGTAGGAAAGCCTAATTGCACTCGTTGTTGCACCGGAGTCTATCAATGCTCTCACATTCCTTACATTCTTCCCTTGTCCTACCGCTATGGTTACAAAAGGACATCGATCAATTATTGGAGAAGCAATTGCACCTGATGTTTGACACATGGCCATATGGTATCTTGGGGCCGCAAGATTGACATCTAAGCCTAGGTGTCAACTTATTTCTCTGAATGCGTTCTCTAGCCTCAGCCTATGCTTCTTCTCTAACTCTTAACTCCTCTTTTCGCTTCTTAGCAGTTTTGAGTCTCTTTAGCATATCCTTTATAAGAGGTTCTTGATATAGCTTGACTTGACAACCACTGATATAGTTGGGCAAGATATCACCTTCTAGTGTGGCCAATTGAACTGCACTGCTAGTGGAAATTCTATTAATGATCATGGGTCCATATCCTCTTTTTTCCAAATTACGGGCATGTTGCTTTAGTGTATAAACCAACACTAGGTCTCCCTCTTTCAATCCTTTATCTTGGATATGTGCATCAAAGTATGCCTTTTGCCTTTTCTTTGCAGCATAGATGCCTGCAACCGCTCGTAGCCTTGTCTCACTTAAGCGTTCTAGATCAAAGATCCTAGAGGATAACTCGTGTCCACTCCACTCATGCTCTTGTGCTACTTTTAAGGTTGGGATCAGGAATTCCAAAGGTAGCACAACATTCTGTCTGAAGACCATCTGAAATGGGGTGGCATTGAGTATAGTTTTATAGGCAACTCGGTAAGCCCAAACAGCATGATGAAGTTGTTTATCCCAATCAGAACGCTTATTATTTACTAATTTTGTCAATACATTACATAGGATCTTGTTTGTGCTCTCAGCTTGTCCGTTAGTCTGTGGATGATAGGGGGCTGACTTCTTATGTATCACTAAGAACTCTTGGAGGAGATTTTCAATGACTTCATTCAAGAAGTGTGTGTCTCTATCACTTACTAACTCTTTTGGTAACCCATATCTGGTGAACACATTTTCAAATAAGAACTAAGCTGTTGTTTGAGCATCATTCTTTGTTGTGGATTTGACTTCTACCCACTTTGTAAGGTAATTTGTGGCTACAATAATGTATTTGGCATGGGAGTTTCTAGCTGGGGGGTTAATAGGTTCTACAAAGTCGATACCCCACTTTGAGAATGCACGGCCTCCCATCATTGGCCTCAAAGGGATATCATCTTTTCTAATCGGATATTGTGCACGTTGGCATGTGTCATATTTCTTCACATAGGTATGTGCATCCATATGAAGAGTGGGCCACCAAAGTCCTGAGAATAGAATGGTCTTGATTACTCTGTCAGGCCCAAAGTGTCCACCTACAACACTACTGTGTGCAGTTTCCAAGACTTTCAAGTAGTCTGATTCATGAACGCATAGTCTTAGGTAACCATCTTTGCCTCTCTCATATAGGTTTTTGCCTACTAAGGCATAGTCTTTAGCCTCTTGCTCCATGCTTCGTCTTCTTGCTAGACTAGCCTCGCTAGGTAATGTTCCTGATCTCAT
This sequence comes from Ceratopteris richardii, assembly GCA_020310875.1. Taxonomy (NCBI): domain Eukaryota; kingdom Viridiplantae; phylum Streptophyta; class Polypodiopsida; order Polypodiales; family Pteridaceae; genus Ceratopteris; species Ceratopteris richardii. The sequence continues at coordinate 34,076,037 of CM035410.1, read as the reverse complement.
AAATTCTACCAATGGAGCACTCCAATCTGGAATTAATGATATGTGATAAAGAGTCACATGCTCCATCAGGGTTCTCTTTTGGCACACTGGACAATTCTTGACCCATTCATGAATTTCTTTGTCTATACTAGGCCAATACACTCCTAAATGTTTTAGATTTTGCAATGTTCGTTGTTTAGAATAGTGATTTCCTAGAAATCCTTCATGGGCTTGTTGCAACCAACTACTATGTTCATCGTCCTCGACAAAACAAGCTAGAACACCTTTCGTATCTTGTTTATACATGCTTCCTGCCAATATTTGATAGCTTTGTGACCGCACAATTTCATTCTTGTTCGTCTTCACCTTCTTATTTGCGGGTTCAAAGGTTAGGACTGGTACCAACTTATTTGCCCATTTAGGAACAACTTCTAGATTGAACAGATAAGCATCGGGCAATTCATCAGACACTCCTTGCGGTGGCTCTCCTGAAGTGATGTGAGAAAGGTGATGCGCTCTGAGTTGGGTCTTACCTTGCCTAACAACCACTTCAAAGTCATATTCCATTAGTAAGAGGAACCATCTTACTAAGCATCCTGTATTGCAAGGTTTATTGACCAAGTATAATAAAGCTTGTTGATAAGTGAAAAATTTGAACTTGTTGGCCAATAGATAGTGTCTAAACTTCTTTACAACATATACCATGCCTAAACCTTCTCTTTGGGTTGTGGTGTAGTTTCGTTCAGTAGCGTTCAATTGCCTACTAGCATAGGCTATAGGCAAATCTAAATTTCCTTCTCCTATGGGTTGTGACAACACACATCCTATTGCATAATTGGATGCATCCACATGTACATGGAATGTCTTATTCCAATCAAGAGTGGTCAGTACTGGTGCTGTGCACAAGCGTTTCTTTAGCTTATTGAAGGACTTCTCGCATTCGTCGTTCCACTCAAACTTTGTCAACAAGGCATAAAGAGGATTAGCTATAATTGCATACATGTGAATAAACCTACGGTAATATCCACAATGGCCCATAAAGGCTTGTACCTCTTTAACATTCCTTGGCCTCGGTAACTCAGCTATGGCTCTTACTTTTTCCTCATCTGTTGATATTCCATTCTTCGAAACAATATGACCTACACTTGTTGAAGAGCTGTCTGAGCTCAAGGATGTGACATCTCCTTTCTTGGAAATGAGCACATCAATCATCCACATATACTTCTAAGCTCTTTTGCAAGAACTCTTTGAAGACATGACACATGAGCCTTTGGAATGTTGAAGGTGCATTGGTGAGCCCAAATGGCATCACACGAAATGCAAAGACTCCCCACTCTATGGCAATTGGTGTTTTGTGTTGATCTTCAGTGGTAATGGCTACTTGATTGTAACCTGAAAATCCATCAAGGAAGCTATAAACTTCCTTGCCCACAACATGCTCCAATAAATGATCAGTGATTGGAAGTGGATAGCTATCTCTAATCGTAGCGGCATTAACTTTTTAAAGGTTAATACACACACGTAACTTTCCATTCTTCTTGGGCACCACTACAATGGGGGACACCCATTCAGTATGCTCAATTTCATAGATGAATATGGCTTCAATCAATCTGTCGATTTCCTCTTTTATTTTAGCTACATAGGTGTCATTATAGGTGTAGGGCTTCTGTTTGGTGGGCTTGGCATCTGCTATCATGGGGATTGTATGAGAACAAACCTTCGAATCTACTCCCTTCAAGTCTCTATAGTGCCATGCAAACACGTCCCTATATTCCCTTAACAAAGCTACCAACTCTGCTTCCTCTTCCTTACTTAGGTCATCTCCTATGTATGTACATATCTCTTCATTTTCTTCAATGGTGACTATGACTTTTTTGGTCTTTTCTTTGTTATCATATGCTTGTCCTGTGGTGGCCTCTCTCTTAGGCATTCTTACCAAAATTTTTCGGTCCTCAACTTTGTATTTCTTGAAATTCTCTGGTACTTTGAACAATGATTCCTTCTCTTCTTGTTTCACGCCTTATTTTTCTTTTTCTTTTGACCTCCTTCACTTCCATCCTTTGAATTGATAGTTTTAATGCTTGTGAGAGGTTCTTCGTAATTGCATGTTTTAATGCTTGTGAGAGGTTCTTGTTTCACTCCTTGTCTTTTCTTTTTCTTTTGACCTCCTTCACTTCCATCCTTTTAATTGACAGTTTTAATGCTTGTGTTTGTGCCCTAGTAATTGCATGTATAGGAGCCACTTTATCACTATCGGAACTTGAATCCCCTACTATGCCTACTACATTAACAGGTGTAACCTTTGGTGCACTAGAGGGATGTCCGGGAAAATCTCTCAAGAGTTGTTCTTTGCCACATTCAAGACAAACAACTTGTATTGTGATGTGCTCCCCTTGTATCAAAGCTAGTGGGTGGGGTGGTTGTTGTCCTGGTACAGGATGAGGTTGGCCATATCCTCCATGTTCATACGGTCTAGTTGATCCTTGTGGTCTTGGGCATGGGTTATACCTAGGAACTTCTTTGTCTTGTTCTCTAGGAGGGTACCCGTATGGTCTACATTGGGGTGGTACAAGTGGTCATGGTTGGGGTACTTTTGCTCACTATAAGAGTACATGTTAGGCTCCTGAGTTGGTTGTCCATCGTAAGGGTAAGGTTGTGATAACCCTAGTCCTTCTTGGGTGCAGGCATGAGATGGATGATCTCCACCACAAAGTGTGCATCTTTCTAACATTGTCACTCTCAAGGAGGAGTTTTGGTAGTCCCTGTGTCCTTGTACTCCTAATTTCTTGGCCACTAACACTGCCACTTCCTCCACATAACTCAAACTAGAAGTCTCATTGCTCCTTGTATCCTCTGATTTGGTAAGATCTTGTGTGATTTTAAGATCCTCAGCTAAGTTGTCTTCCAAATCTATACATTCTTGAAGACACTCACTCAGAGTTTGCAACCGTTTTACGTATACTAACATTCTCAATGTTCCATTGGTTAGACCTTCTAAAAATAGGGATATCATTTTCTGCTGAGAAGGTCCCTCTATCACAGCGCATCGGTCTACATATTGACTAAATTCCCAAATAAATTCTTGGAAGAATTGTTCAATATTGCCAAAGAATTTGGATCCAAGGATTGAAACCAAGTTAAGGCTATTCCCGTGAGGGTTAGCCCAAAGGATTCATATTGCATGAAAAAGTCATCCACTTGCTCCGCTCGCAAAACCTGCTTGAATTCTGCAATGTGTTCATACAGCTCTCCTATGCCATCGTAACGATTTTGCATACATTTGGCCAGTTGGATTGGCCTCAGTCTTCTGTTGGGCTTTGGGGATCGAATTACGATGGGAACACCTTGGGGTGGTTCTGTCCTATAGGAAGTTCTATTCATATTTCCCATTCCCTGGCTAGTGTGGTCCTGGGGGTTAATTCGTGGCATGGTGAATTTCTCATGTGGTTTATCGGATATACTACCTTGGCTCATTTGTCCTGACATCACATTTTCTGTTCTTTGTTAGGTCTCAAATGGGTTTTGTGAGGTAGTTGCATGATCTCGAGCTAACTCTCCTCTTTCATTAATCTGATCCAGGTTTTCAGTTACTACATAGATCTGGCCCATCTTGTCCATGTAGACTCCATCTTTGTACTTGACAGTTGGTCTTGGAACTATTTCTAATTCAATAGTGTTTCTCATTCTTGCTACTGACCTGTATAGACTACTGCTTCTCTCTCCTCACCTCCAGCCACAATCCGTGAGGTCTCGTCCAAAGCTCCTTCTTCTCCCGGCTACTCTCCACCCTTGTCTCCACACCTCCTTTATGCCCAACCTTTACAGCCTACACCTTCTATTCCCACCCCTGTTATGTTCACCCGATTGGCATCCATGGGTCAGTTTTTAATACAATTATCCCAGCAATTACCCCTTCAATTGTAGACGGCACAACAAACCATTCGTTAGAAGCTGCAAGCTCAAGTAAACATCCTGGAAGCAGATATATCACCTCTCCAAGAAGAACTCCTTGAGGCCAAAATCGATATTCATTCCTTGCAAACCCGAATTCAGCAATTGCAGGGTGTATTAGTATATAATTGAATCTGTAGATTTGGGAAAATACAAACAAGGCCTCTATTTTACAGACCCCTAACCATCCCAAGAACCCAAATTTGATAGTAGTTTAAACAATAGTTTAACAGGTGCTTCGTTAGTACATAATTGACAACAAAATATGCAAAGAATTAAGATGAAAGCATCATTAATGACATGCACACACACACACTAAAACACACACAGATTTATGTTTTTAATAAAAAAGCTAACGTGTCACAAGTATTAGAAAAGAAAGGAACAACACAAGCACATCAAGAAGACAACAAGAGCTCTCTAGCATTCCACAAACTAGCATGATCTCATTATCTCCAAGAATGCCCCCAAAACAAGAGATATTGACCTCTTTATATACAAATGGGAAAATTCCATGCTATGTGGGATTTCTCAACTAAAAGGAAAATGAATCTCACGTATTGGATAGTGTGGCACTCACATAGACCTATACAAGAGTGCTTATTGAACTAATTTAAAAAGTAGAAAAAGGTACAAATGGTGATCAATGAGAGTAGGATCCAAGAAGTATATTTGTGTTGTCAATAATGTTCTTCTTTAACCATTTTAAATATTTAAAAGTAAATATTTGAATGTCTTGTGTACTATTCCATACTTAAGTATAGACCATATACTTAACTTTGTGGAATAATACATAAAAGATCATGACTTGACTAATCGTGTACTTTATATGACAATGATCCTTGTCAATAACGTATACATAAAATCTTTGAGAATTTATTAATAAACACTCTAGAATTTGTGTCATTCATGTCTTATAAGACTTGATAAACTATTTTTGTTGATTGTTATGCAATGGTTGTCTTTAGTCTTTAATGGGCATGTTTCTTTTGATGAAGCACATAACTCAAAAGGCCGGATGGTGTAATCAAAATATGGTGCTATTATGAAGAATGGTACTTGGTATTTATGTGATTTTCCTCCATGAAAAAAGGCCATTGGCACTTTATGGGTATACAAGCTGAAATGTAAGCTTGATAGAATAGTTGATAGGTATAAGGTTATGATCAAGAGAGAGGCATTTATTTTGATGAGACCTTTGCTCACACATGTTGAAGGACCACCATTCATAGCATTTGTGCACTTGCAGCACATCATCGTTTAAATATAGATCATTTGGACATTAAAATTGCATTTTTGGATAATGACTTATGTGAACAAGTGTATACAAGGAGACAAAGAAGGAGAAGAAGAGTTAGTCATCCAAAAAGGAAAGTAGTTCTTCTAATCCTAAGTCTTCTAGTCCTTCCCCTAATGCTTCGTTTGTAGCCAAAGAAAAGTCTCAACTACATGTAATTCAAAGAAAGGAGTATGCCATTATTATAAGAAACTAGGTCATTTCATAGTAGAATGCAAAACAAGGATTTTTAATGAGAAGAAGAAAGCATGAGGTAATAGCGCTTAAGATGATCCAAAACCTAAATCTTCAAAGGTAGATTCATATGCATGTGTTACCATTGAAGAATTAGCTTTTGATCAGGCAAGATTAAATGCAATCTCAGATAATCCTTGGATTTTTTATTCTGGTGCTACTAAGCATATGACAGGTTGCAAAAAGGTATTTTCTTCCCTTTCTAACTCTTCAAGTAGAAGAGTGTCCATTGCAGATGTTCATGATTTAGGTGTTGTAGGTGTTGGAGAAGTGAACCTAAAGTCCAGAGTAGATGGAAATTTCACAATTCCTAATGTTCTTTATGTTCTAGACATGAAGAAGAATTTGCTCTCTATCTCTACCTTCTTATCAGATGGTTATAAAGTTATTTTTAAGAAAGATTCATATCACATCCTCTCACTTGATGATAAGCATTGTCTACTTCAAGGTAAAAACAAAAATGGCATGTTTGTATTATCCAAAATTAGTCATGCTAATGTTGCTAGGCCTACTACACCTAAGGAGAACATGAAGTTATGGCATGCTAGATTTGGTCATATCAGTTACACAACTCTCAAGCATATCAAAGATCAAGATATGGTAGAAAACTTACCTACTTTTGTTGTACCAGATGATGTAGAATCATGGGAAGGATGTCTTGAAGGAAAGCTTCACAAACTTCCTTTCAAGAAGCAAGGATACATCATAGCCACAAGGAAGTTACAGATCATACATTCAGATGTGAATTATCAGATGAGAATAGATTCTATTTAAGGTTTTAGGTACTTTGTTATGTTTATTCACTACAAGGAATATGGGCGTATAGCGACAGTTAAGGCGACATAATTTCATCGCTATAAAATTGCAACATGCATCGTAATGAGCATCGCACGTGGACCGTCGATTAAACGACGAATCAAACGACATTTTTTGTGACTTGTGGCACGACGGGGCTGTGACACTCCCATACAGCATCGCTAACACCACGATTTTAAATAGCATCACATAAGCAACGCTTTCTTACGTTGCATAAGCGACATTTTGTGGTGTCGCATAAGTGATGCTAAAAACATGTCACTTATGCAATGCCAACTCGACGCGTAGCATCGCTTATATGACGGTCTATTGGTCAAAAAAATTTAAACGTTGGAGGCTCTTCGATCGGCATTTTCACGCATCCGATCAAAGAGCTCTCCAATGTTTGCATTCGCGCTTCGCTTACGAGCTGAAGCAAGTATATGAAAAATTGTTGTTTTGCCGAAGCTCTCTCTTATTGTCTCCCTCTGTCTCTATTTCTCTCTTTCTACATCTTTCTCCCTTTGAATTCTCTCTCTCTCTCTATTGCAGGTAAAGTATGGCTAACTATTGTAAGTACAATTTCTATTCCTTGTATATCATTTGAATTGTGTTATTTTCATTAGATAGCATACTCACACTTACTGATATGCACTTATACACTTATACATGATGAAAATGCACTTTCACACATATACACATATACACATGCACATACACACACATATATACACATAGATACATGTGTACATACACTTAGACATACACACATATACACATGCATATGCACAAACATTTCTACAACCACATAAAAAGACTTACATGCATGCATTATTGCATATATATATATATATATATATATATATATATATATATATATATATATATATATATATATATATATATATATATATATATATACACACACACACATACACACATTAACATATACACAAATACATGTATATGCACATCCACATGCATGCACATGGATGCAAATGGAAATGCATCCACATACACATGCATGTGGAATACATATACACATGCATATACATACATTATACACATATATCCACATATATATGCACATACGTACACACACATATACACATGCACATACCTACATATATGCATATACATGCACATACACACATATACACATAGAGTTACACATATACATGCACATACATATACACACATATACACATGCACATGCACATACTCATACACACATATACACTTACACTTGCACATGCACATACTCATACACACATATACACTTACACATGCACATGCACATACATACATATACACACACATACATACATATACACACACATGCATATACACTTGGGTACACACATATGAATGAATTATATAATTAAAGTATTAAAACACATATACACATGCACACACACATGCACACACACATGCACATACCTACATATACACATATACATGCACATACACACATATACACATAGAGTTATGCATATACATGCACATACATATACACACACATACACATGCACATGCACATACTCATACACACATATACACTTATACATGCACATTCACATACATACATATACACACACATACACATGCACATACATACATACACACACACATACATATACACTTAGGTACACACATATGAATGAATTATATAATTAAAGTATTAAAACACATATACACATGCACACACACATGCACATACCTATATATACACATATACATGCACATACACACATATACACATAGAGTTACACATATACATGCACATACATATACACACACATACACATGCACATGCACATACTCATACACACATATACACTTACACATGCACATGCACATACATACATATACACACACATACACATGCACATACATACATATACACACACATACATATACACTTAGGCACACACATATGAATGAATTATATAATTAAAGTATTAAAACACATGCTTAATATAAACAATAATAACAATCAATAGAACAAAACTCTTCATTACTTAATACCATACACACAATTCAAAACATAACTGAAATGAAAAATAATATAGATTATATATATATATATATCAATGTAAATACATATAATCCAATGTCATAATCAGCTAAAATCCTAATCATCATCATCATGATCATCATCATCATCAGCAATATCATGATCATCCTGATCTTCCTCATCCTCATCGTCATGATCACCTTGTGACGATCGAGATCGTCCCTCCTATGTCTGTCCCTCCACCTCATCCATATTTTTCTCTCCATAATACTCTTGTATTACATATAACAAACATAAAGAAATAAAACAATTACACCATTCATAAAAAGAAGATAATTATATAAAATTTAAAAATACTCACAAAGGCATCAGGATGATCTTGCATATACTCGCTCAAACGTCGATATCCAAAATGTGTAGTATACTCGATCTCATGTTTCGTAGGATATTAGACATAATCCTTCCGCTGCATTGAAACAAATAAAAAAGATTAGTTGCTTGCATTTTAACTAAAATAGAAAATATACTCACAATAACACATATACTTACAAATGTAGCTACAAAACCATGATGGCCCATTTGGTTTAGGTGCGATGTGTGGCCCGACTCCACTCTCTTCTTTGCAGCAGCCTGTTTATTCAAGAAAAAGAATACATAAATTAAATGTAAAAAATTACTAAAATATATAAAAATTATAAATAGAAACTATTAATTTGTGTACCTTCTACTGAGGAAATGACTCCTGAAGATGTAGCTATCTACGAAAAATTTGCCATGTCTCAAGTGTTATGTTAGCTCGCCTCTTATTTTTTTCCACCATACAATATCTCCTATTAATTTAATCTCAAACAGAAAAAAAAATCAGAATACATACACATATATACCCACACATACACATACACATACCCACATACACATATACATGCAAACATATACGCATACATATATGTATACATATACACATCTACATACATATAAGATAAACACACATATACATATCCACATATATATGTACACACACATGCATGCATATACACTCATTCGTACAAAATACATGCATTTATCCCACAATAATGTGTAGTTGTGTATATGTGAATATGTGTGTATGTGTAAATGTGTATATGTGAATATGTGTGTATGTGTAAATATGTATATGTGAATTTTTTGTGTATGTAGATAATCAGATTAGTAATATCAAATACCATTATTTGTAGATTCTGATCAATCAGATGGAACTCCACCACCGTCTCCTCATCGTGCAACGACTTTATACTATAAGTATATCAAACATTTAAATGTAAATATATTTGATGGATACATAACTTATATTCTTTTTTGTTTCTTATTATGTGCAGATTCTGATCAATCAAAGGGTACTCCACCACTTCCTACCCATGCAACAACTTCACATGTGTCCTCCAATAGGAATTATGATGGATTTTACTATGAAGAGCATATTATATGTTTGTGTAACTCTTGTTATGGCCCGTATCGAAGACCATGATTGGAATGTATTGAACATGAGGCAGGGTATGGTACTTTTGAGCGTGCACCATCACCTGGTCAACGTGATAATGCTTGGGTATGTATTTTCTATATATATTAATGTCATTATTTATTTAAAAACCATAGATAAAATCAAATTACTGTTGATATACAGGAATACTTGCTCGATGATGATGATGATAATTGTTCTCATATTCTTAATATACCTCGTACACATCATGGACTTGTTGTTCATCAATTACAAGCAGAGGTTTCTAGAAATCCTCTACCTCCTAGTTTAGAGAATGAAATGGCTAGAGATTATCCATTGCCAGCTCGTGATCGTTCTTTAGTATAAACATATGATAGAAGAAGATATGGAGGATGGAATAGAGGACCACTTACTTTAGATGGAGAGGTTTTCAACTTTTGGGGTAATTGCTATATGATTGCTCCATCCACTATTACTAATGTTGGTCGTGGTCTCTTTATTGTAGAGGATTTGTATGTGCCTCTGAACTCTGAAGTCACTCAAACAGGTAGACTTTTTTTTTTGATAGAGTTAGTTATTTTTTTAAGCACCTAATAATGGGTTTTTGTTGTTATATATTTTGATAGGTCATTTTGAAGGTTGACTGGTTTCGAGCCGAGTATAAAGATAGTAATTCCACATTAAGAAAGGCATTATCTGGGTTTTGGGCAATTGATTCTTCCAAGGTAATGTGAACTACTAAAGAACCATATATTCTTCCTAGGCATATTGAACAAGCATTTAAAAAAAAAAAACCCAGATGCTCATCCTTGGTGGCAAGTCATCCATGTGCAACCTAGAGGTAGGTCATTGTTTGAACAGTTTATTGTTAGAGAGATCGAAGAAAGTCCTCTTGATGATTCATCATCAGATACTGATACATCAACATGTGAATAGAAATTAGAATCATTATACATGATAATGATACTAATCTTCCTGATGAAGAGGATAATTCTCTACATGCTGATTCTACTGATAAGGAAGAGGAATTACCAAAAATAGATATTAATCCATCAATAGATGATGTGATTCATGAGAACATAGATTTAACAATAGAAGAAATAAATGAAATCAATAAGGATAATGAAGATGAGACTATATTGATGTCTTACCAAAATGATGGCAATAATGAAAACATATGAGCAGATTAGATAGTAAATTCTACTCTAGTTATCGATCAATAACTTGAAGCTTTTGAATGGATATCAGATAATAGATTTTTTTATTAACTTGAATAACGATGAATCCTACTAGAGAGATGAAATCATGTTCTTCTAAGTTAGAACATGAAGCTTGGGGGTATGCCTAATTATTTTATATATAGCTTTATCTTTGAGGAGTAATTTTTTTTTTCATGTATGTATGCATATGTGTGTGTATTCATGTGTATTATATGTATACATATGTTAGTATGCATATATATGTATTTCATGTATATGTATGTGTTTGCATGTGTGTGATATATGTATACATGTGTTAAATATGCACATGTGTATATATGCATATGCATTTATGTAAAATACTCATGTATTCATGTAATATATGCAAGTGTTTATGATTGTGTACATGTATATATGTATATGTGTCTATGTGTAAATATGTACATGTAAATATGTATGCATGCATATATATGTTTATGTGTGCATGTAGGCATGTATATGTGATGTGTACGTGTATATATGTATATATGTCTATGTGTAAATGTGTACATGTAAATATATATATATATATATATATATATATATATATATATATATATATATATATATATATATATATATATATATATATATATATATATATATATATATATATATATATATATATTTATGTGTGCATTTAGGCATGTATGTGTGATGCCTAATATATCTACTCCATTTTATATTTATGTATCCTATCTACATGATGTGTATATATCTTCATATATATTATGATCCTCGTTGATTCGAGTAGCTATATATAGAGGCATAAGGTTCGGAGGAGAGACATCTCTCTAGTAGGACGTCGGAGGAATAGATGCAATGTGTACATATACTTCAAATATATGGCTAAAAGATTGAATTAGAGTTTTTAAATTAGGGGTTTTAAAACCCTAATATCCAAATTAGTGTTTTCAATTTAGGATTTTTGCATGTGTTGTGTATGTATGTGTATCTATATGTGCATATGCATGTGTTGTGTGTGTGTATATGCATGTGTATATGTATATATGCATGTAAATATGATTATATGAGTCTATGTGTGTGTACATATGATTATGCATGTGTATATGTATATATGCATGTAAATATGATTATATGAGTCTATGTGTGTGTACATATGATTATGCATGTGTATGTGTATGTGAGTATGTGTACCTATATGTGAGTATGTGTATGTGTCTATGTGTATTCATTATATGTGTGTAACTGCATGCATGTGTATGTGTGTGTAAAAATGTGCATGTATGTGTGTGTATGTATAAATGTGCATGTATGTGTATATGTGTGTAAATGTGCATGTATGATGTATATGTGTGTGTATGCATGTATTTATACCTCTATTCTCACTCTTCTCTCTCTCTCTCATATACATACATACATGCATATACACACATACTCATATCCACATATATATACATAAAAGCATTGCATACCATGCATTATCACGACGATGAGCCATATGTGTCCGCATCTCTTTTAGACACCACTTAAGCGACTAGCATGTCCCAAACTCTATCTCAAGTGAACTAAGTACGTTTTTTTTATCCCTCTCATCATGCTCACTACAAAAATAAAAAACATAATGTAAATAAAACATAAGATATTTACTTCAATTTATATGTAAAATTTTTACTTACTTCCACCGTAAGTGGGCAAAGCGTAGGTAAGAGTCGCATAGTGCCCGCATTCTTCTCTTGAACTCCAATCCATTCCCTATGTACACAATGGTTCCCCTCTGGCTCTATATTGCACTCTAGTCCTAAGGTGCCTATGCATGTCCTCATAGGCAACTCTACTTTGCTATCACGATTTGGAGGTGGTATAGGTGTCCTGAAAATAGATAGATAAAAATAAATAAAAATATGTGTTATAATATCATTAAAAAAGTTTATGAAAAAAAAACATACCTATGAGCAGATAGCTCTCTTCTTGCATGTGGAGCTGCAGAAGAGCCCTCGTTTGATCGTTGGGTAAGCATCTGGATTGTACAGTCCAGCTCCTCATCAGACATCTCTGAATAATCACGCATGATGGCCCCTAGAGTATCAGACGAAACTCTTGCTCTCATAAGACTTTTTATAAGAGTGATTTTCACCTTTCTCTCTCTACTAGGATCCATAATACCTAACATATAAAACAAAATGGTTAGAAATCAATATATATACGTATACATATGTATGTGTGTATGCATTAAAGTATGTGTATGTATGCATGTGTGTGTGTATGTATGTGCATGTATGTGTGTATGTATGTGTGTATGCATGTGTATGTGTGTGTATGCATCATTATGTGTGTATGTGTCTATGTGTATGTTGGGAGATTCTTGGACGAGAAGGAGTTTGAGGGTTTGTAGGAGAAAAAGGAAAGAACAAAAGAGGAAATAACCTTAGAAACTTCTGCAGAAGCACACCTTGGAATCTTAAGTTTAGATTACAGTAAACCAATTACAATGTTTGAGCACAATCCGAGTCAATACTTCTGTGCGCAACTAGAGAGAGTGCTTCATTACAAAATACCAATTATTTGAAGTCTTCTTGCAATCGGCCTCCTCTGCACCAGACCTTCACTTGCTTCAAGCTTATCCTCGTGCACACCTTGCACCAAGCTTCCACCAAGCTGAGGAATGAATACCTTCTATCGGCACGCACACAGCAAAGGGACCTTGAGATCCTTGGGGTCTAACTTCGCACTCTTTGCACTCTTCCTTAGCCCCTCTTCATGCACTCTTCACTTCCACCTCTCTGTGTCGTCGCACACTGGTGACTCTTGCACTTCTCTTTCTTGCTTCCACTTAGACTATCCTCTGTTGCTTCCTTCTCCACGAGTCCCCCAAGAATAGCCTTTGCCTTCCTTTTTGAGTGTGTCGGTCCCGTACGCTCCTAACTGCAATAGAATCTTGGTACTCCTTTGATGTCCCAAGATTTTCATTTCAAGTGGCAGTCAACGACTCACTACTTTGTCCTGTAGTGACTTTAGAATATGACAAAAAATTTGATTGGGCGGCCATATTGCCACCTGTGCGTACATGGCCGCTTCACATACCTTCACCTTTTCCTTTTAATTCTTCACTTTTGCACCTAAGAGGGGGTTCACCTGAACCTTCCAAATTACTTTAACACACCCTTTGAACCTTAAGGAATTAGAAAAATACTTCTGCAATACTTTCCCAATTTAATACCTCTTGTCCGTGAACAATCAAAAGTCACCTTTTATATGAACAATTGAAGGTGCACTACCTGTGCACTTTGACCCTTGAATTTTGACGCTTTACTCTTGCCTATGCATAACTGTGACCTTGACCTTGCTGGTTTCAACCAGCTAGGGCTCAACAGATGCCCACCACCTAATGTGCTCTCCGTCCCGGAGAGACCACAATAACACGATACAAGGAGGCCTCAATAACAGAGAGGAAACATCAGAAGAACCACAGAGGAACCGGGGTAATGAAAATAGATAAAGAGTGCTCTTATTTATTAAGCAAAAAAAACAGATAAAGAGTGCTACTAGTAATTATTAACCCGGATCATGACAAAAGCAGCAGGATGAGGAGATGTGGTGTGAATATCTATAAGGAAAGCTGAACCGATATGCAAATTATTGAGAAGGGGGATTTTGTCCCGTAGCGGAGGGTTGTGGAGAGGAGGGTAGTGGAGCAGAAGCTTGCTCAATCATATGCTGGAGAGAACTAAGGCACTGCCGAAGATGGTCCCCTTCATGTTTGATACGACGGCAAGCAGCATTATGACATAACCCTAAAGAAGAGCGATTTTGAATATCCGACAATGCTTTTAACGCGGAATCAGCCATATCTCTATATCTGTCTCTTTCTTCTTTGAGTAATCGTGTCGATTCCTGGAGGGATTGCCATTGAGACGTGGCCATGCGATTGATGTTATCAATTGTAGAAATATATTGTTGATGAATAGAAGCTGCAGCCGAAATTGAATCCAAGGACACCTTGGATGCGTTAGCACTGCCAAGAGCAATGTCACTTGCTTCGCGACATAAATGTAAAAAGGAAGGGGCAGACGGGATGTCAATTGGCGGAGCAGGGGCTACAGGCGGATTGGGAAGATGGGTTGGAGTGGTAGAGGGATTGGGTTGGGTAGGAATGTTCGAGGGAATGGGTTGGGTGAGGGGAACATCAATGATAGGGGGGAAAATGGAAACAGGAGGACGGGGGGGTGTACAGGTGGGGTTGTGGGGGTTGAGCTGTGTTTGAACGAGCGGCCGGAAAGCTGTTGTGGGAGAAGGGCCAGGCATGAGAACAGGGTCAAGGGTAGGAATGGTCGCAGTAGCAGTAGATGTGGGAAGGATATGCGAAGAAGGTTGTGGAGGAAGGGAGGTGATATCAGGGGGGGCGGAGAGCGGTGTGGAAGCGGAAGCTGAGTCCATGGAGATTGGAGGGGAGGGAGGAGGGTATGATATGGAAGGTAGACCGGGATTACTAGGCTGGTGGCTAACAGGGTTGTGAGGCGACTGGAGTATAGCGAGATTATTGGCAGAGTGCGCTGGTAATTGATAGATCCAAGCTATGAATGGTGCAGAATAGATGGAAAATGCGTGAGAGCCCCGAGTCAGAGCTTCACGAAGGCGCCGGGCACGCAACTGTAAGGAACCATAGATGAGGGCAGCGTAAGGGTATGGACGGCTATTGAGGAAGCAAAAAAGGGGATCAACAATGCGAATATCAGACCATGGTAGTGAAGATGTGGGGTGACGAAGCAAAAATAAAAAAATGAATGAATTTAGGATGGATGTCATGCGGATTGAGAATCGGGCATTATTGTCAAAGCGATCTCGACAAAAGGCAATGGTGGCAGAGGCTGACAATCCAGAATATAAGAAGGGTGGATAATGGAAGTGGATGGGGGAGGAGCCAAGACTGGCGGCAAGAGCGGGAATGGAGAGAGTGTCTGTGCAAAAATTAGGAAAGAGACGGAGAGCTTCATAGACATCACTATAATTGGAGGGATCGTTCAAGAAAACGTTGGCTAAGCCCCAGAGTCCCGCCTGCTGAAGATGTTCGACAGAAAAAAGACGACGAAGTTCAATGGTTGGGAGAGACAAATGAATGCGAATCTACAGATCTAAATCAGGCGGAAGAAAAATTCGCATATAATCTCCTGAAGGTGAATTCGGTTGTGAGGTATGAGAAGAAGAAGGAGAAGGAGAAAAATGATGAGGGAGGGGAGGTGGAGAATATAGGTCGGTGGAATCAGATTGAACCGAATAAGTAGGAATATTGAGAATGGCAGGAGGAAGAGCGGAAGTTGCTGCATCATGGGGTGGGTTAAGTGAGACGGGCAATGTAGGGATCTGGTAGGTGGGGCCGGGGAGCGGTTGTGCAGATGCGGGAGGCGGGTAATTTGGATTGGTTGTATGCAGCGCTGAAGGTGTGAGTTCCGAAATATCTTCCGGCGCAGTGGGATCGGCCATAGGTTTCGGTGGAGAAAGGAATTGATGGGAAACTGAGTAATGAGAGGCAGTTTAGGGCCCCGGTAGAGATTGCAAGGTTTCCGTATATATATATATATATATATATATATATATATATATATATATATATATATATATATATATATATATATATATATATATATATATATATATATATATATATATATATATATATATATATATATATATAGTTTCAGGCGAAGAAATTAGTAATGATTGGCTTTTGGAGGTTTTTGGTGAGGAGAGTGAGGACGGCGGCGGGATGATGCTACCGTGAAGGGGTTGAGGGTTGGTCGAGGGCGGGGTGTGTGGGCACTTCGGGTGCAGAGGCAAGGCGAGGTTGTGTGCCTGTGGTGCGGAGGAGGGCGCGGGGCTCTGTGGAGGCAGTAGAAGGATGGGTGTGGCGAGGCTAAGCGGCGGCGGAGGAGGGTAGGGTAGGTCGAGGCGGATAGGTGCGGGGGGCCGGGGCGGGGGAGGGCGGGCTCTGCTGTTGGGCGGGTTCGCGGGGTGGGGAGGGGCGGAGTACGGTTGGGGTAGGTGGGATTGGATGGGCGTGCGGGGTCGGCGGGGCGGGGAAGGGGGAGGTAGCGGGGTGGGGGAGGGGGAGGTGGCGGGGGTCGGCAGGCGGGGAAGGGGTATGTGGCGGGGTAGGGGAGGGGGAGGTGGCGGGGGGCTCTGCGGGTTCTGCGGGGTGGGGGTGGGAGAGGGGGTGGTGGCGGGGGTCGGCGGGCGGGGGAGGGGGAGGTGGCGGGGGCGGGTTCTGCGGAGCGGGGTAGCGGTGGGGGTAGGTGGCGGGGTGGGAGAGGGGGAGTTGGCGGGGGGGGGCTCTGCGGGTTCTGCGGGGCGGGGGTGGGAGAGAGGGAGGTGGCGGGGGTCCGCGGGCGGGTGAGGGGGAGGTGGCAGGGGCGGGTTCTGCGGGGCGGGGTAGCGGGGGGTAGGGGGCGGGATGGGAAAGGGAGAGGTGGCGGGGGTCGTTGGGCGGGGAAGGGGGAGGTGGCGGGGAAGGGGGAGGTGGCGGGGAGGGGGAGGGGGGGTGGCAGGGTAGGGGGGGTAGGTGGCGAGGTGGGGGAGAGTAGGAGGAGGGTGGGTTTTGCGGGTTCTGCGGGGCGGGGGTGGTGGCGGGGGTCGACGGGCGGGGGATGGGGAGGTGGCGGGGGCGGGTTCTGCAGAGCGGGGTAGCGGTGGGGGTAGGTGGCGGGGTGGGAGAGGGGGAGTTGGCGGGGGGGGCTCTGCGGGTTCTGCGGGGCGGGGGTGGGAGAGAGGGAGGTGGCAGGGGTCGGCGGGCGGGTGAGGGGGAGGTGGCGGGGGCGGGTTCTACGGGGCAGGGTAGCGGGGGGTAGGGGGCGGGGTGGGAAAGGGGGAGCTGGCGGGGGTCGTTGGGCGGGGAAGGGGGAGGTGGCGGGGAGGGGGAGGGGGGGTGGCGGGGTAGGGGGGTAGGTGGCGGGGTGGGGGAGAGTAGGAGGAGGGTGGGTTTTGCGGGTTCTGCGGGGCGGGGGTGGGAGAGGGGGTGGTGGCGGGGGTCGGCGGGCAGGGGAGGGGGAGGTGGCTATTGGGAAAGATGGATGGATCCTCCAGAAGATTAAGTAGGTGCTGCTAATCCTGCTTTGCACCAGCCCTCAGTGACTCCAGATATGATTAGTAGACACCCTTAGCTTCCAAATGATACCAAGAAATGCTATATGTACTTTGGAAAAGGTTTGAGTAATGATTTGATCAAAACAGATGAGTTTGTGAATCACAAGGCTAGAAAACTTTCTATTTTGGTGTTGATACCTGTTCAGTCTTTCACTCAGTATGACCAGTACAGTTACAATTGGCAAAATTCCTTCTAGAGGTATTCTATTAGCTTAGTAAGCTACCATTTTCAAGTGGAATCATTCAAAATGATAAACTATACTAGGAGAAATATCTTTAGCAAGTTTATGGACACCCCCGACTTTTTAGGAAGTATGGAGACAAATACCAGAGAGCATTTCGACGGTGATTTCTCGAGATTGGCTGAACCAAGTTGCTTCAAACTTTGTATGCTTGTAGTATGCTTTGAGCTGGATCTACCAAGCTTTGAATCACTTGATTTGGTGAAGTAGGCACTGAGATATGCCTCTTTGAAGTTGACAGACTTGAAGGTAGAAACTCAGAGTACACAGAAGTGATAGATGTAAATGTATGTATTAATGGACATTGGTTTACAAACTCATTGGCATGCTAAGCATTGCCTAATGAGGTAGAGATGTGTGAGCTATGGTGTAGCTCTCTTACACACTCAATGATAGCAGAAATGAAGCTCGGAAGAACTCTCACACTGCCCGCGAGTTTTCTTCTCACTTTTATATGAGTTGGAGATTGATTTGAATTTCAAATTCAAATCTAAGGCTCCCTATAATCACTCCTCTAAAAGTAGGGAGATATTCTCTCAACTTATACCATCTAATTTTCCACAAATCTATTAGGTAAGTGATTACATAAGAATGTCAAGTCATTTAGGCTTTTACAAGAGGTAGAAAAGTAATAACCCATAAGCTAGTGTTCCTATGTTACTTGCTTCATGTGAAATCTTCTTCAAGGATTCCAAGCCAAATGTGTAGGCTTGATTTGCACCAATAGCTCCCCCTCAAGCCAAACACTTTGGCTTAAGTCTTCATCTTCATTCTTCAATCACATCCTGCAATCCAATCATGGATTTGAATCTGTATAATTTGTTTCCATCCAAAGCTTTAGTGAGTAAATCTGCACATTGCATATTAGTAGACACATAAGTCAATTGAATGTCCTTGCTTAACAACTTCTCTCTCACATAGTGGTAATGAACCTCTATGTGTTTTGTTCTAGCATGATATATTGGATTAGCTACAAGGTGAAGAGAGCTTGTGTTGTCTCCAAAGATAATTGGGGGCCTAGTGTCTAGGCCTAGCTCTGTATACAAAAGCTTTAACCAAATAGCTTCTTGAGTGGCATTGGCTAGCCCTCTATACTCTGCTTCAGTGGATGACAATGCCACTGTTGGTTGTTTCTTGGCTGACCAAGAAATAGGTTTATCACCTGCAAAAGATAAGTATCCTGATGTGCTCCTCCTATCATCCTTGCATCCTGCCCAATCTGCATCTGAATATACTTTAATGTCAATATCTGATGTATAAGGAAAGTACAAACCATGGTTCTGAGTTCCCTTTAGATATTTCAAGATCTTCTTTGCAGCCTCAAGGTGAGGTATCCTTGGTTTGTGCATGAATTGACTTAGCACACTAACGCCATATGCTATGTCAATTCTGGACAAGGTAGCATAATTCAAACTACCTACCATACTTTGATATCCTGTAATGTCTTGGACTTCATCCCCTTCATGAGCACTTAGCTTTAGGTTGACCTCCATTGGAGTACTTGAGATTTTAGCATCCTGTAGGTTAAACTTCTTCAACATGTCTTGTATATACTTTTTCTGAGTGATATATATACCTGAATTAGTATAGACCAATTCAAGTCCTAGAAAGTACTTCAATAATCCAAGATCATTGATCTTGAACTCCTTCATCATCTGGTTCTTTATGCTTCTGATTCCTTGGACATCATTGCCTGTAATGATGATGTCATCAACATAAACACAGAGATAGATTACCTCTGAATTGCTCTTTTTAATAAACAATGAAGTATCTACCTTGCTCATAGTAAACCCTTGGTCTTGGAGGTATGTTGTCAGCCTATAGTTCCATGCTCTAGGTGTCTGCTTCAATCCATATAGAGCCTTCTTCAATTTACAAACATAATTTACCTTCTTGGGATCTTCATAGCCAGGTGGTTGTGACATGTAGACTTCTTCAGATATCCATCCATTCAAGAAAGCATTCTTGACATCCAATTGGTACATGTTCCAATTCTTGGATGCAGCTATACTCACCAATACTCTGATTGTTGGCATCTTAGCCACAGGAGAAAATGTCTCCTCATAATCAATGCCTTGGGTTTGTGCAAAACCCTTAGCCACCAACCTAGCTTTGTACCTGTTAATTGTACCATCAGTGATCCTCTTTAGTTTGTAGATCCATCTGGATCCTATCACTTTCATAGACTCCTTCTTGGGTACCAAGTCCCATGTGTCACTTTCCTTGAGAGCTTCTATTTCTTCATCCATAGCTCCTTTCCATTCTGGTTTGGTGATTGCCTCTTCATATGAACCTGGTTCTTCACTTAACAAGTCCTTTGCAAGATAAATTGAATGCTTAGTAACAAGAGATGTATCATACCCATATCTGATAGGCTTCTTACTTTCTCTCTGAGATCTCCTTATTGCTTGAGTTGAAGATTCTGGTATGTCCTCAAGCTTCTTCATCTTCATCTTGCCTCTAGACTTCCATGCCTTGAATTCTTCAAGATTGATTGTGTCATCATCTTCTGAACTTGAGTCTTCCTTCTGGATTGGTTCCTCCTTTGAGAGTTTTGGAAACTCCTCTTCCAAATCATAGGATAGACTAACCTTCCTGCATTCATTTTCATACCATGAGTCATTCTCATCAAAGATGACATCTCTGCTTACCTTGAACCCTTTATTGGTTGGGTTGTAGAATCTGTACCCTTTCTGATTCAAGTCATAACCAATGAAAATACATTTTTTTGCTTTAGGTTCTAGCTTTCCCCTTACCTGTGAGGGAATATGCACATATGCTATACAACCAAAAATTTTGCAATGATCCAATGATGGTCTCTTACCATGCCAAGCTTCATAAGGTGTCATTCCATCAAGTGACTTTGATGGCAACCTATTTAGGAGATAGGTGGCAGTAGATACACTCTCTGCCCAAAGATAATTTGGCAACTTCTTTTCATTAAGCATGGACCTAGCTGTTTCAACAATAAGCCTATTCCTTCTCTCAGCTACCCCATTTTGTTCAGGTGAGTACCTTGTGGTTATCTCCCTCTTGATGCCTCTTTCCTGCAAGAAATCCTCAAACTCATTTGAGAAGTATTCACCTCCTCCATCTGACCTTAGCTTCTTCAAGTTCCTTCATGTTTGATTTTCAACTAGTGCAAGATATCTTTTGAAACAATTAAACACTTCATCTTTGTGCTTCATAAAATATAACACAGTCCATCTGCTATAATCATCAATGAATGACACATAGTACCTTGATCCTGAAATGGAGGGATCCTTGCTAGGTCCCCAAACAACTGTGTGTACCAAGTCTAGGTAGTCTTCATGCATAAAACCTTTCCTTGAGTAGGGCAATCTGTGAGACTTCCCAAACTGACAAGCACCACATTTGTATATCATGTGTTGCTTGGATACATTAGGTATCCCAAGCACACATTGGTCCCTACTCATTTGCTTTAAGGTCCTTTCACCTATGTGACCTAATCTCTTGTGCCATATTTCTAATTCTGAAAGTGTTTGATCCTTGTAATTGTATAAAGCAATGTTTTTGGTGTCTTCTAGCTCAAAAGTAAATAATCTACCTGATTTTTCTCCCTTGGCTATCCTTTTGAATCCATGTCTTGGGTCCTCTACATATGCTCCATGTTGATTGAACCTGACCTGCAAACCTTTCTCCACAATCTGACCAACACTCATTAAGTTTTTGGTAATGGTTGGTACATAAAGTACCCTGCTCAATAGGTTCTGGTTACCATCACAAGTTTTTACATTTCCAATCTTTACTACAGAATGCTTAGTATCATCACCTGTCTGTACTTGATGTTTGCCCTTTGGTTCCTCAAGATCAGAGAGTAGTGCCACATTGCCAGCTACATGATTAGAACACCCTGAATCAATATAAAACAGATGATCATCATTGATACCTGACTCAGAAGTCATATTCATAATCAATAGGGAGTCATCTTGCTCTTCAGTGTAGTTGTTGTAGTCTTTCCTATTTCTGAATCCTCCTTGGTAATTACCATTATGGTTGTTGTTGTAATTGTTGTTGTAGTTATTGTTGTAGCCATTGTAGCCTTGGTGTTGGTTGAACCTTCCTCTTCCTTGAGAGTATCCACCTCTTTGATAGCCTCTTCCTCTTTGATTTTTGTAGTTTCTGTAGCACTCATCTGTGGTGTGGTTAGAAAATCCACAAATATTGCATGGTGATGAATTGTAGGGTCTCCCCCTACCTTGCTTACCTCCTCTACCCCTGCCTCTTGAAGATCTACCTCTTCCTGCATGGTTAGCTTGGGAGGTAGAACCTTCATCTTCTTGCTTTTTACCTTTACCTTTGTCTTTAACCTTTTTATCAGTATATAGGGCAGAAGGAGTATTACCTTTAGATGTATCTCCAACCTTTGTGAACTTTGCTTCATGTGTGAATAGTTGGCCCATCAGAGTTGTGAGATTTGGGGTATGTGTGTCCATGTAGAGATCCAATGCAGTCGTGAAGCTTTCCCAATTATAATCTGCCTTTAGTCCATTGGTTACTTGCCTTACTATTTGTTCCTCTTCAATCTCCTCCCCTATACTTGCCAATTGGTCTGCCACATCCTTGATCTTGGTCACAAATTCTGAGACTGATTGCTTTGGTTGCTTCCTAAGGGTTGTGAATTCAGTCCACAATTGATTCTTTCTGGCCCTTGTATTAGATGAAAAATATGGACAAGGTTTCCCAAGTTTCTTGGGAAGTCTTACGATTCTTGATGTGAGGTAAAAGGAAATCAGATATAGAGTTAAGAAGATAAGACCTTGCCAATGCATCTTTTGCACACCATGTATTGAGCCTTTCTTGTTCTTCCTTGGTGGGTAGACCCCTTGCTTTGAATGAGGGCAATTCCTCATCTCCTAAGATGAATCCAAACAGACTTCTTCCTTGTAGATAGGTCTTCATCCTCAGAGACCAAGCTTGGTAATTGTTCCTGTCCAATTTATCAATGAATGAAGGAAAACCATCTCCCATGTTACCTTGTTTGCTCTGATACCACGGTTGGGAAAGATGGATGGATCCTCCAGAAGATTAAGTAGGTGCTGCTAATCCTGCTTTGCACCAGCCCTTAGTGACTCCAGATATGATTAGTAGACACCCTTAGCTTCCAAATGATACCAAGAAATGCTATATGTACTTTGGAAAAGGTTTGAGTAATGATTTGATCAAAACAGATGAGTTTGTGAATCACAAGGCTAGAAAACTTTCTATTTTGGTGTTGATACCTATTCAGTCTTTCACTCAGTATGACCAGTACACTTACAATTGGCAAAATTACTTCTAGAGGTATTCTATTAGCTTAGTAAGCTACCATTTGCAAGTGGAATCATTCAAAATGATAAACTATACTAGGAGAAATATCTTTAGCAAGTTTATGGACACCCCCGACTTTTTAGGAAGTATGCAGACAAATACCAGAGAGAATTTCGATGGCGATTTCTCGAGATTGGCTGAACCAAGTTGCTTCAAACTTTGTATGCTTGTAGTATGCTTTGAGGTAGATCTACCAAGCTTTGAATCACTTGATTTGGTGAAGTAGGCACTGAGATATGCCTCTTTGAATTTGACAAACTTGAAGGTAGAAACTCAGAGTACACAGAAGTGATAGATGTAAATGTATGTATTAATGGACATTGGTTTACAAACTCATTGGCATGCTAAGCATTGCCTAATGAGGTAGAGATGTGTGAGCTATGGTGTAGCTCTCTTACACACTCAATGATAGCGGAAATGAAGCTCGGAAGAACTCTCACACTGCCCGCGAGTTTTCTTCTCACTTTTATATGAGTTGGAGATTGATTTGAATTTCAAATTCAAATCTAAGGCTCCCTATAATCACTCCTCTAAAAGTAGGGAGATATTCTCTCAACTTATACCATCTAATTTTCCACGAATCTATTAGGTAAGTGATTACATAAGAATGTCAAGTCATTTAGACTTTTACAAGAGGTAGAAAAGTAATAACCCATAAGCTAGTGTTCCTATGTTACTTGCTTCATGTGAAATCTTCTTCAAGGATTCCAAGCCAAATGTGTAGGCTTGATTTGCACCAACAGTGGCGGGGGCGGGTTCTGCGGAGCGGGGTAGCGGTGGGGGTAGGTGGCGGGGTGGGAGAGGGGGAGGTGGCGGGGGCGGGTTCTGCGGAGCGGGGTAGTGGTGGGGGTAGGTGGCGGGGTGGGAGAGGGGTAGTTGGCGGGGGGGGGGGGGGGGGGGGGGCTCTGCGGGTTCTGCGGGGCGGGGGTGGGAGAGAGGGAGGTGGTGGGGGTCAGCGGGCGGGTGAGGGGGAGGTGGCGGGGGCGGGTTCTGCGGGGCGGGGTAGCGGGGGGTAGGGGGCGGGGTGGGAAAGGGGGAGGTGGCGGGGGTCGTTGGGCGGGGAAGGGGGAGGTGGCAGGGAGGGGGAGGGGGGGTGGCGGGGTAGGGGGGGTAGGTGGGGGGGTGGGGGAGAGTAGGAGGGAGTGGGTTTTGCGGGTTCTGCGGGGCGGGGGTGGGAGAGGGGGTGGTGGCGGGGGTCGGCGGGCGGGGGAGGGGGAGGTGGCGGGGGCGGGTTCTGTGGAGCGGGGTAGCGGTGGGGGTAGGTGGCGGGGTGGGAGAGGGGGAGTTGGCGGGGGGGGGGCTCTGCGGGTTCTGCGGGGCGGGGGTGGGAGAGAGGGAGGTGGCGGGGGTTGGCGGGCAGGTGAGGGGGAGGTGGCGGGGGCGGGTTCTGCGGGGCGGGGTAGCGGGGGGTAGGGGGCGGGGTGGGAAAGGGGGAGGTGGCGGGGGTCGTTGGGCAGGGAAGGGGGAGGTGGAGGGGAGGGGGAGGGGGGGTGGCGGGGTAGGGGGGGTAGGTGGCGGGGTGGGGGAGAGTAGGAGGAGGGTGGGTTTTGCGGGTTCTGCGGGGCGGGGGTGGGAGAGGGGGTGGTGGCGGGGGTCGGCGGGCGGGGGAGGGGGAGGTGGCGGGGGCGGGTTCTACGGAGCGAGGTAGCGGTGGGGGTAGGTGGCGGGGTGGGAGAGGGGGAGTTGGTAGGGGGGGCTCTGCGGGTTCTGCGGGGCGGGGGTGGGAGAGAGGGAGGTGGTGGGGGTCGGTGGGCGGGTGAGGGGGAGGTGGCTTGGGCGGGTTCTGCGGGGCGGGGTAGCGGGGGGTAGGGGACGGGGTGGGAAAGGGGGAGGTGGGGGGTCGTTGGGCGGGGAAGGGGGAGGTGGCGGGGAGGGGGAGGGGGGGTGGCGGGGTAGGGGGGGTAGGTGGCGGGGTGGGGGAGAGTAGGAGGGTGGGTTTTGCGGGTTCTACGGGGCGGGGTAGCGGGGGTGAGGGGGCGGGGTGGGAGAGGGGGAGGTGGCGGGGGTCGGCAGGCGGGGGAGGGGGAGGTGGGAGGCTGGGTGGGGGAGAGTAGAAGGAAGGTGGGTTTGCTGTTGTGGCTTAGATGGACGTCGACAATCGGTGAGGTCGTTGGTTCAATTCTGTGCGCCACCATTGAATGCTCAAGCGTTGAGGAATACAAAGCTTCAAGGAAGTTGACCCGAGGGTGCAGCTGCCGAATTGGAGAGGGTGGATTCTCGATGGGAGGGCTATCTTAAATAGCAAGAAGACTAAATATTCACCTCACAGAAAAAGGACGGTTCAAGGAAAAAAGAGTGTTTGAAAGAGAGGAGATGCAAACCCCAATCTCATCCATCAAAGAAATAAATAAAGAAAAGGCCATCATTTAAAGTTTCCATGTCGAATTAAGAGCCATAAAAAAATGGACGCCCAAAATTTACGTTAGCACTTATTAAAACGTAAGCGATAGAAAAAGCAAAATGACCTAAGAACTCATTATTTGGGTGTTTAAAATTTTTTATGATAGGCTTTGAGCCTGGAAATATTTACTAGCGACAGGGTGTCTCCATTGAGTGTTTCTAACTGCACGGCACCCCAATGCAACATCTTCATAATGCGAAAAGGGCCTTCCCAGTGAGGGATCCATTTTCCTTTAGCTTGAGTAGAAATTTGTGGTCTGTGTAAAAGAGCTAAATCACCAGGCTTCAATTTATTGTGCCATAAATTTTTGTCATGTGTCTCCTTCCTTTGTATCTGAATATTCTCTAACTGTCTGGATGCTAAAGTCCTTGATTCCTCTAGTTTATGCAAGGCAGTCAGTCGAGCTGGAACTTCTATACCGTTTTTCTCAACCCGGTTTTGCTCAACCTTTTCCGTTCTAATGGAGCCCTTGATGAACTCAAATGGTTCAATGGGAACAAGGCCATAAACGAGTTGAAAAGGAGAATATCCTGTTTCTTTATAGGCTAATCAGTATGCCCATAATGTACCAAGATAAGCCTGCCCCCAAGAGGTGGGCTGTAACATACATTCCTTTCGTAACATGGAAATCAATACTTTATTGGTTGATTCTGCCTGACCATTAGCTCTCAGGTAGTATGCACAAGAAGACCTATGTAGAATTCTATACCTGTTGAAAATTTCCTGCAGGACTTTATTGACAAAATGAGTACCCTGATCTGTACAAATTTCGAGTGTGGCCTCAGCCCATTTGGTCGCATAGTCTGTGGCAATCAATAAATACTTTTCTCTTTTTGGCAACGCCATAGGGTAAAGGCCCTACAAAATCCAATCCCCACTTTTCAAATGGTTGCCAAGAAGTGGAAACAACCAAGGGGTTATGCCTCTACTTTGTTGGCTTAGGTCCACACCTCTGGCAAATGTCACATGCCTTTCCCCATTCATCTGCATCCTTAAATAGTGTAGGCCACCATAGACCAGCATCCAGTATCCTCTGACTCATAATATGCCCTGGAAGGTGCCCACCACCTGTTCCTTCATGTGCAGAGTGAAGGACTTCCCTCACTTCTTCTTCTTCCAAACACTTCCTGAACCTGTCATCATTGCCCTGTCTATACAATTTATCTTTAATGAAGGTATATGGTCTACTCTTGATTAGCAATCTCTTCTTTTGCACAACACTAGCCTTTTCTGGATACAACCCAGTTTTAATGAAATTTTTGATATCATAATACCAACCTTGAGCTTGTACAGCAAACAGATGAGCATCTGGAAAATCATCATTGATTTCACTAGTTTGATTCATCCTATTGATTCTGGATAGGTGATCCGCCATAACATTTTCTTTACCTAGTTTATGGACTACAGAAAAATCAAACTCTTGGAACAACAATAACCACCTGCATATTCTACCAGTGGCTTGTGGTTTGTTGAGTACGTATTTTAGTGGTTGGTCATATGTTATAATAACAAATTTTACTCCCAGTAAGTAATGACAGAATTTTTGGACAGCAAAGACCATTGCTAGGGCTTCCCTTTCTGTAGTACTGTAATTCCTTTCAGCCTTGGTCAAGATTCTACTGGCATATTGAATTGGTCTGTCCACTTTAAATTCTTCACTAGGTTGGGTCAAAACTGCCCCCACTGTATAGGCACTGGCATCTACATGTATATGAAAGATTTTTGACCACTCAGGTGTGACGAAAATAGGAGCAGACACTAACCTTGACCGTAATGTTTGAAATGCTTTTTCCTCCTCTTCTTCCCATTTAAAAGGTACTTCCTTACATGTAAGTCTAGCCAGAGGTCTGGCTATCTCTACATACATTTTTATAAACCTTCTATGGTATCCAGTATGCCCCAAGAAACTCTGAATCTCTTTAGGGGATTTAGGTTTAGGCAACTTTAATATAGAAATGATTTTGTCAGGATCTGGGGCCATACCTTTAGCTGACACCACATGTCCTAAGAGAGTTCCTTCTGTCACAAGGAAATGACATTTGTTTGGATTGAGCTTTAACTTAGTCTCCCTGCATCTTTTGAAAACATTCTGCAGCTGCCTCAAGTGGTGGTCCAAACAATCTAGAGGAGTTTCTTTGTGAGATCTTGAAAACGAAGAGAAGTCATCCATGAAGATTCTAAGTGATTCCAGCAATAGGGGGCCAAAAATGAGATTGACCGTTCTGTTAAAGGTGGCTGGAGCATTTCTGAGCCCAAATGGCATTTTTACATACACATATGTTCCCCAAGGTGTGATAAAAGCAATCTTTTCACGATCCTCTAGGTGTATTGATATTTGATTATAGCCACTAAATCCATCCATAAAGCTATATAATGCATGCCCAGCCACTTCTTCAATGACCTGTTCTGCAAAAGGCATTGGGAAACCATCTGGAATGGTCACCTTGTTGAGTGCTCTAAAGTCAACACAAATTCTGATTTTATTAGTATTCTTCTTTGGTACTATAACCATAGGTGAGAGCCACTCTGAGTGTTCTACAAGATGATGATTCCTGCATCCTCCATCTTTTGGATTTCCACATAGACAGCTTCAGCATCTTTTGGATTAAGTCTATAACTCTTTCCTCTTATGGGTTTGGCTCCATCAACCAGAGGGATTCTGTGCTCTCCATAAGTTGCAGGCACTCCTTCTAAGTCTTTATAATGCCAGGCAAAAACATCTATATACTGGGTCAAGAATGATTTTACCTTTTCAAGGAGCCCTGGGTGGCTCCACAACCAAGTGGCCATCAAAACTGGCTGATTATTGTCTTGAGTGCCTAATTGTATTTCTTGGACAGGATTTCTCTCTACCATATTATCTTCGTGTGCATCTTCTTCCTTGTCTTCTTATACTAGCTTTTCGTGCATTGCTTCATAAGCAGGTGTATTTTGGACTTCAATGTGTTCCTCCTTGTCCTGCATCCATCCTGCAGGGATTTCTTGAATTGGGAAAGAACATTCTTCACTAGAATTTTTTACCTTGCCTTTAGCTTTAGTAACCTCTTTATCTGTGGTTGTCATATCCTCCTCCAAGTTGTATTTGAGGGGTGTCTTCCTGCCCCTTCTATGGTCTGTGATGGGCTCTCCCAATCCATGTTGATACGGCTGCAGCTTCGAACCGTTGATTGCTTTTGGAAGTGGATTTCCGGTCAACGTAGTCAACCAAAAAGTTGTTGGACCGATTTGCTCTGAGATCTTGTAAGGGCCGAACCACCGTAATTTGAATTTGCCTGCGGATCTATTTGACTTTGCATTATAGAAAAGTACAAGCTCACCCACCGAAAACACTGGAGTCTTCAGGTTTTGATCGTGCATCCTTGCCTGTCTTAGTTGGACTTCGTGCATGGTTAAAAAACTGAGCCATCGGTGCTCGTCTAATTCTCTGAGTGTGTCCAACCGAAATGACAGTGAGTCTTCCGGTAGTAGTTTCTGAGCGATTGCCACTCGTAAACTTGGTATAACTATCTCCATTGGTGCTATTGCTTTTAAGCCATAAGCTAGTTTGAAGGGTGTCAATCCTGTTGTTACCTTGTATGTAGTCCGGTATGCCCATAACACTGCAGGTAGCAGTTGATCCCATCTTTTCGGTGCTTCCATGATCAATTTCCAAAGCATATTCAGTAAAGATTTGTTTGTACTTTCGGCCAAACCATTAGCACGAGGATAATATGGAGAACTAAATTTATGTGTGACCTGGAACGACTGTGTAAGTGCCTTCATTAAACTGTTTACAAAATGAGTGCCTTGATCTGAGACAAGTTTCAGTGGTAAACCAAAACATGGAAAGACATCGGTTAGCAGACATTTGGCTACCGCAACTGCTGTAGCAGACCGTAAAGCCCAGGCTTCTGCCCATCTGGTTGCATAGTCTGTATAGGTGAGTATGTAACGGTTGTTACTGAAGAGTGCTGGAGGTGTAATTGGACCGATAAAATCTAGACCCTTCTTCTGGAAAGGTTCCAATGGTAAAATAGGTTGCAGAGGAAAAAGATGACGTTGTAAGGGCTGTCCAGATCTTTGACAAGTATCACACTGTTTGACAAACTGTGATACATCTCTATACATAGTAGGCCACCAGAGACCACTCTGCAAAATTTTCCGGTGTGTTAAGTCTGCAGCAAAATGGCCACCGGAAGGAATCGAGTGAGCCAACGTGATAACTGAGTTAACTTCATGTGGTGGAATACAGCGAAGTAGGATTCCGGTATGATCTACATAATATAGTTCTCCAGCAATTAACCGAAATCGGCGGCTAAAGACTGCAATTTTCCTTCGTACTGCCCTAGAAATCTGAGATGGAAGGCAACCATTAGTGAGAAAGGTCAAGATCTGATCATAATATGAAAATGGGATAGGTGGGTCTGCAGAATCTTCATTAATTGGTTCTGACACATAAATCGCGGGTGTCGTGTCATCTATGCCCACCGGAGCTTCACCGGAATCTAAGCGGGATAAGAAATCTGCTAAGGCATGTGAACTGCCTGGCCAGTGAATGACTTCGTAGTCGAATTCCTGCAAGAGTAGCACCCATCGTGCTAATCGACCACCTAGATGTTGCTACCGAGCTAGATAGACAAGTGCAGCATGATCTACATGAAATGTGAATTTACAGCCCAACAAGTAATGTTTGAATTTCTTGACCGAATATACTAGCCCTAGACATTCTCTTTCTATTAGAGAGTAATTCTTCTCAGCAGGAGCTAATCTTTGACTTGCATAATACACTGGTCTGAACCATTTATCAATTTGTTGCATCAACACACTTCCTATTGCTATATCTGAAGCATCGACAAATACATGAAATGGGTGATCCCAGTCCGGCGGTTGTAAGATAGGAACTTGTGTTAAAAAATGCTTTAACTGATCAAATGCTATCTGGCATTCTTGGGTCCATTCAAATTGTCGAGGAGTCTTGGTGATTAGCTTGTTTAGTGGTATAGCCAGATGAGCAAGCCACCGTAAGTGTCTCCCATGCCACCGTACTTGGCCCATAAAGTGCATGACTTCTTTTGGAGTAACGGGCACCGGAGCTTCTAGTACTGCCGAAATTTTATCTGGATCTACTTGGATACCTTGTGCAGATACAATGTGGCCAAGTAACTTGCCACATGAAACCGCAAACACAGATTTGTTTGGGTTCAAGCACAGCCTATACTCTCTGCATTTCTGAAAGCAGCACGGTAAATGGAACAGATGTGCTATCATCTTACCGAAAATTGAAAAATCGTCGAGATATACTTGCATAAAGGAAGTGAGGTAAGGAGAAAATATCTCCTGCATACATCTTTGAAATGTGCTTGGTGCGTTTCTCAATCCAAACCACATTACTGTATAAGCAAAGACACCCTAGTTGGTAATAAATGTAGTTTTTGGTATATCTTCTTCGGCCATTCTCACGTGGTTGTAGCCACTGTATCCATCTAGGAATGAATACATCTCGTGGCCTGCTACTCTATCAAGCATGGTATCCAAAAAGGGGATTGGAAAGGGATCCAGTACGGTTGGTGCGTTTAATTTTCGGTAATCTACACAGGTTCACAATTGCTTGTTTTTCTTTGGCACAACCACAATCGGAGAGATCCATTCAGCATGCTCTACTGGCACGATGAATCTGACTTTTAATAACCTATCAAGTTCTGCCTTTACCTGAGATGCATAATGGGGATTCATCCGGTAGCTAGTTTGCTTTATCGGCCTTGCTTCTAGCTTCAGCATGACCCTGTGCTGGTAGATGCGGGGGTCCAATCCTTTCATGTCTTTGTAGTCCCATGCAAAGACGTCAGTGAATTCTCGGAGTAGCTGGATTAAACCTGCTTGAAATGTTTCCGGTAAGTTTTGCTTTATCTTCACAGGACGCGGATGATCTTCATCTCCTAAATTGTAAGTGATCAGCTGATCTTCAGGGACATAGAACTGTTGATGTTTCTCTGTGTCGTCTATTGGTTTAAAAAGTTGCTGCAGTTCATCGTCATGTGTCGAAACAGTGTCTTCCTTCTTAGCCTCTTCTGTGATGGTTATTATTGTACAGACTGAAGCGTTCCAATTATCTACAACGGACTGTAGATCAATAGTCCCTAAGGAAATTAAGTCAGCGTTACTCTTCAGAAACTCTTCTTCTTCATCGTCTGACAATCCATCTAGCATATGGACTGGTTCAGCAAAATACGGTATAGCGTGTAGCTCGCAAGGTTGTATAGCATCTAATTTTACCACACATCTATGATTGGCATCTTTAAACGTAAGCTCTTGTGCAGACCAGTCCTGTATTACCTTTGCATGCTTCAGCCAAGGTCGGCCGAAAAGAAGGTTGTAATCCAAAGTGGATTCCGGGAGATCTAGTATAACAAAGGTCATTTTAAAGGTCGTACCTTGTAAAGTGATGGGTACATTCCGCACAAGTCCTATGGGATGGACTCTTGATTGATCTACCATTCTGACAAAAAATTGAACTGGTTCGATTTCGGTCCATCCTAACCTTTTGCATAATGCCGCAGTCGCAATGTTAACACCAGAGCCTCCATCAATTAATACCTGCGTAATCTTATGATTCTTATACCATACTGTAATCAAGGGAATTGAATGATCAACCGTAGAATCAGGTTCCGGTTGAACTGCTGCTGTCGCTGGAATACAAGAAGGCACCAGACTGAACTGTTGTTGGAACTGTTGTCGAATTCCAGGTACTAATGCCAGTAGTTGGCCCAGAGGCAGAGTGATAGATGCCTTAGATAGGATTTCCTAGGCCTGTTGAGATTGATTGACAGGCTCCACTAATGTTGAAGTTGATGCCTCTATTGATGCGAAGGTGTCTACGGTTGGTAATGTATCTGCTGCTGATGATGTCCCCGCTGCTGACTCCCGTTGTTGTGTTCCTTCCTTTGTTAACGATGGCTGGGTTACTGGAATAGGCTCTAGGAAGACTGGTGGTTCTACTGTGGTCCATTGACTAGCCTTGTTGTACATTCTGTGTTGTTCACATATCCCTGGTTCAAATATTTCTGCTGTCGATTGCAGTTGTTTACCGGATCGGGTCTGGACTGCAGCAGCCTGTGTTTCCACCGATGTGATTTGTACCATGTTGGCCATTGGATTTTGACGTTCCTTCTTTCTTTGATCATACTCAGCTGCATCCTTACAAAATCTCCTAATATGTCCAAATTCACCACAAAAATGGCAGCGTGGTGGTGGTAAATTGGGATTTTCCGGTAGTGGTCCATTCTTCCAGCGGTTTGCATTATAGTTGTTATTCCTCTATCCTCGGTAATTTCGATATCCTTGCTGCTGGTTGTTTCTCATTTGTGGAGGCACATAATGGTTGGCTGGCTTTCCTTGTTCCTGGATATTTTGCATTGACAGTCGTTGTTCCCTGTACTCTAGCGTTGTATGCGCAGTTTTCTGTGGTGTGTCCGGCAGTGTTGCAGATAGCGCAGAATGTCTGATTAAGTGCACAATTGGCACTAGTATGTCCTGAATTTTTGCATGTGATGTAGTATACTTGTCTGGTCATATCTTCGGCAACATTTTTGTTTGTTTTTAACCACTCCAGATCTTCTGTAAATCCGTCGACTTTGTTTTCCAGTTGCAGAGTCATTGCAATGACTCCATCGAGGGTCATGGCTCCGACACATCTTATGATCATGATCTGCTTAAGTTGTGGAGTCAAGCCATTGATGAACCACTAAGTGATAACGTCATCTGGTAAGTTAGCATGGGCCGGTGGTAGCTGCCTTAAGTGTGTTCTGAAGAGAGTAGCATACTCTTGTATGGTTTGATTTGCCTTCTGTCTGTTGTTCTGTAGACAGTCAAAAATTTTGGCTGGATTCTTTTTTAGCCTGAATCGCTGCAGAAAAGCATCTCGTACTGCTTCGTAGGTGCCAAAGTGATTAATATCATATTCTGTAAGCCATCTAGCTGCTTCATTGACCAGTGCATCTTGAAAGACAATAGCCTTATAGGCCTGATCCGGTGGATGGTTGAGAACTGCGTAGCTTATCTCGAAAGTGCGTACGTGAGCATCCAGATCATCTCCTGGGAATCCACCGAATTTCATGTACATCACACCTGTTGGAGGCGGTCTGGGTGGACATAACTGTTGTTGTTGTTGTTGTTGCCCGTTCATCGTGAGTGTATTATATCTTCCTTCTGTATCTCGGGGCTGAATAGTTGAACTATCGGAATTCGTATCGTCGGATGGTGCACTTTTTGGTGCGATGATCTTGCTTAATATGCTTTGAATCTCTGTTTCGAACTACTTTCCTTCCTTCTTGATGTCCACTGTACGGGAACTCGCTTCCAAGCGCGGTGGTTGGGTTGAAGATTCAGCAGAAAATGCTAAACTGTCACCGAAAAACTGTGATTCTCTTACCGAAATATCACCGGAATGAACCAAAATTATGCCCGAATACGGTGTTTTTTCGCCTTTGCCGATTTCTTTGACTAGAGTGCTTCTAATCGTAGATAAATCTGAATCTTTTTCCAAGATTTTTAAACTAGTTTCCAACTGCATCTTGGTAGGTTCTGGAATTACTATATCTTCGACAGTCTGTGCCGAAATAGTACCGGAATGTACCAGAGGCATAACACGTTCCACCGGAATATGACCGGAATCAGTTCTAATGTTCTTAACTTTCTTGACAACTGGGTCAGACCTAGTTGTACTCCTATCTCCCAAAGTTGGCTTTAGTACATTAAGTACTCTAGACTGATGGTTCTTGGGATATGTTTCACCGGATCGAGTAACCGGCATGTATCATCTTTTGTACTAATCGCGTAGTATTACTAACGAAACAGTTTGCAACAATCTGGTTCTGTTGCTACTTCCAATCCAACGATAATCTGGATGTTTGATTCTGACAGACTACTGGCAATCTTGATGCCACCTTCCCACAGACGGTGCCAAGTGTTAAACGTATCTTGTTAAATGTAAAATGTTTAATATTTTAAAATGTATGTCTTAAACGTATCTCTTAGATTGTAATGTCTCTGACTAGCCAAAAGTCATTACCAGACCAACGTGGGTTCTTGGGAGTGGTAGGGGTCTGTTAGACAGAGGCCCTGTACTTATTTCCCAAATCTTCGTCACAATAACAAAAACACTAATACGCTTCTTAGCTCAGTTACTAGCATTAACTGGACAATACTTGATTTCTATGTTTTTGGGTACCGAACTTCTTCAGACTAACTTGCTAGTGGAACAGAGCAGTAGTCTGATCTTCAGACTCAACAATATGTAGTAAATCAACCAGAGCGAACACTATAATTGACAGATTCATCCGTCACAACACTTTACAGTGATCTTCAAATAAAGGTTCACATTTATCGGAGGTACTAATTCTTCCTCGTATTCGGAGTCAACAGATAATAACACCGAACACCATGAATCCGGTAAAACAAACAGAACATACTTCAACAACGCTTCAAGTTACCTATTCAACTCACACAGTAATGTCGCCACTCAAATTGACTTATAGTACTTAACAATCTGAAGAACACACAA
Source organism: Ceratopteris richardii (assembly GCA_020310875.1). Lineage (NCBI taxonomy): Eukaryota > Viridiplantae > Streptophyta > Polypodiopsida > Polypodiales > Pteridaceae > Ceratopteris > Ceratopteris richardii. The sequence goes on along the minus strand of CM035410.1, from coordinate 34,040,439 downwards.
CAACGCAACACGACAATAGTAATCAGACACACAATCCGTTACTCAAACACTCGTTACGGTGAACTATAGTATACGCAGACGATGCAGAGCATACTCAACACCAACAGTACTCAAGACTTCACAACAGTGTAAACAATACTCTCACAAATATTCAGACGATCAATCTGGCAATTCCAAAAAAAACGTCTCTCTGACCATTCTCTTTACATTGCTTTATATAGATTTTACAAGATGCGCGTACCAACTTTTCGCGCGTATTTCAAAAAACTCTGTTACATCTGGCATCTGTTACATCTGTCCCACTCCAGCGGCCGACTAACAGTGTGTATGTGCATGAGCTCTCTTCCTTATCTCCTTCCTCATGACATGGTATCAGAGAGAGCTCGTGGAGAGGCCAATGGTGAAGAGTATGCAAGAAGGCATGGAGAAAGTGTGATTCACAAATGACATCAGATTGCTACAAAAATTGGTGTGAAGGTAGAAGGCATCAAAATACTTTCGTGTGTTAGCCCTTTGGGGTCACTCGTTTTTGTCAGATTTTCGTGAGTTAGCCCTTTAGGGTCACTCGTTTTTGTCAGAGCCATCTCAACCTTTGTTTCGAGCCCACAAGGTGGCGCCCATAGAAAAGCCAGGTCAGTTTGCAAAACTGTAAATTGCTTTCTATTTGGCAACACTCGTATATTCCAAATCCATAATTTCAAGTGATTTTGTTTATTATTGATACACAAAAACTATGTTTTTTTAAAGATCAAAATGTCACGTCATAGTGTGATAATGTTTAGGCAGAAGTACTACTTCTAGTGGTTTTGCACTGTTGTAAATTGTTGTAGAAATGGAAAATGAAAATGGAATGAGTCAACTTAAGCTAAAGAAGAAGAACTTCCATGCTTGGAAATTTAGAAAAAAGATGGGAAAAGGCTACTAGAAGTACATCAAAGGAGAGAATGAAAATTCTCTCTAGTTATAAAAGAGGAATCAGACTGCATATGAAGAATGGAATCAAGGAGCATGATAGGTAATGTATTGGCTATCTATTAGCATACAAGATAGCATGATTGGGCACATACAGGATGCCAAGACTTCGAAAGAATCTTAAGGTATTTTGATCACATTCTATGAGACCAATACAAAGGCACAAAAATTGCAACTCAAGAACGGGTTGCATACACTAGAGAAAAATGGCATGTCGGTAAGTGACTACACCATGAAAATCAAAAGCATGTGTGAGTCACTTGCATCTATTGGCATGAATGTAGATGATGATATCAAGCAGAGGAAGAGGCAGAGGTAGAGGTTTCACAAGTGGAAGTGGACACAATAACCAAGAGCAAGGTCAACAAAAAAAATCATGCAAGAGGTAGAGGACATTTTTTAGGTAGGGGGAACCAAATACACTGCATAAATTTTCAAAGAAATGATTCAGATAATGATAGTAAGGGATGTTGGAATTGTGGTATACCTGGACATGTTGAATGTGTTTGCAAGTTGAAAAATCAAAATAATAGAAGGAAACAAAATAACTATGAGGTAATGTCCGGTATGTTGATTCATATGCTTTGAATCACATGACGAGTCATGTGGAAAGGTTTAGTAGTTTACAGAAATTTTTAGTTCTTGGATATGTTAAAACAGGTGATGACACACCACATCCTATCGAGCATCCAGGAAACATAGCATTGTCTATAGAGGACAGGAAGGTAAAACATCTTGTTGATGTGCCGCATGTTCCAAATATAACAAAGAATCTCGTTTTGATTGGAGAAATGGTTGCCCAAGGATTATAAGTCAGGTTGAATGTTGATGGGCTATATGTAGAAGAGTACAAACAAAATGGAAAATTGATTGCCAAAGGAAACAAAGTGGGTAGGATGTTCACTCAAATGTGCAAATTCTGAAATGAATGCAACCATGTTTGCAAAAGGTGCAAGAGTTATTGTTGATATAGAGATCTGGCACAAATAAATCGGACATGCAAATTTGCAAAGGTTGGAATCGATGCATTCAAAGGAGATTGTCAATGGACTACCAAATTTCAAGCTTACAGAGACGCAAAAGGTATGTGCAGCATGCCGTGGATATATTTCTGAAAGAGACGGGTGAGGTGTTCACTCACTTCGAGAATTGTAAACCTATGGTGGAAAAGTAGAATAGGATGTTTTCATGCAGGTATGCACCACAATAGAATGTTGTTGTTGAATGCAAAATAGACATATTGTAGAAATAGCAAGAGCCTTGATGGCTAAGAAGAACATGCCTCATTGTTATTGAGCAGAAACTATGCACACTACTGTATACATCATGAACAGAACTCTAACTGTTGCTATACATCAAGTTACATCTAAAGAGAAGCTCATAGGTAAAAACCCAAACTTTTCACATATGAAATTATTTGGATGTATTGCATATGTATATATTCCAGATGAGTTGAGAATGAAGCTTGATCCAAAGGAAGAAAAATATATCTTCATTGGGTACTTCCTTGAACAAAAGGATATAAATACTATAACCCACTCACGTGACAGGTGAGGGTAAGCATATATGTGGTGTTTGATGAAATGTCAAGCTTCTATGTAGATGCCAAAGATGGACATAATCTTGAACCAAATGATAAAGAAAATCTTGAAAAGTCAAGTGCAGAATCTGAAGTTTTGAGTGGATGAGATGCATCACCAAGCAATAGTTCCAACTAAAATCCATGGAGTTGAAGATTGCATGGAAATTTTAAATTCATCAAATACATCTGAGAAAGGTAAGAAGAAGCTTTCTGCTGGTAGTAAAACATCTAGATGTTTTGAAGACATTGATGGAGATTCAAGTGGTTCAGAAAAGAGTCTTCATGAGGAACTTGGATTGCCTTCTGTGAAGACTCCAAGAGTAAGAAAGGCACATGCAAGTACTACAAGGAGAAGTGACCAAGGACCAAGAAGATCTCGGAGGATGCAAACTTCAGTGAAATGATTGACGTATGATAGTTAGATGGCTCATCATTGTGCCTACATGACCAAGGTAATACAAGATGTTGAACCTTCTTGTTTTGAAGATGCAATTGGAAATGCAGATTGGGTGAAAGCTATGGATGAGGAGATGGTTGCATTTTATGGGAACAAAACATGGAAGTTGGTTCCATTGCCACAAGGAAAGGAACCCATAGGCTGCAAATGGGTTGACAAGGTAAAGCACAATGGCTAATGGTAGCATAAGTAGGTATAAAGCACAATTAGTAGCAAAAGGATATGCATAGACATATGGCATTGATTATGAGGAAACATTCATCCCTTTAGCTAAAATGTATACTAGTAGAGAATGTGTTGCACTAGTTACAACAAAAGGACAGATTGTGCATCAGATGGATGTAAAAAATGCTTTCCTACATGCTGAGTCACAAGAAGAAGTGTACATGGACCAGCCACAAGGATATAAGGATTCAAAGCATGGAGAATATGTTTGCAGGTTGCAAAAGGCTTTGTGTGGGCTTAATCAGGCCCCTCGTGCTTGGAATGCAAATATTGATGATTACTTAACCACCGTTGGATTTTCTATGTGTGATGCAGATCATTCACTATATGCAAGGAAGTGTTATGATGGCATGATGATTGTGGCTATTTATGTTGTTAACTTGATTGTAGATGGTGATAATTAAGAAAGCATTAAAGAGCTAAAGCAACTCCTTATGCAAGAATTTTACATGAAAGATCCTGGTGTGTTGTGCTATTTCTTGGGCATTGAGTTTATACGTACAAAAATAGGTATTTGGATGTTGCAAAGGCAATATGCCTTGAGTATGCCACAAAAGTATGGTATGGATGATTCTAGGCCAATTTCTATGCCATTAGATTAGAATTTGAAGTTGCATGCTACATCATGTAAAGCATTGGAAAATGTTATGGTGTACAGGAAAATAGTGGGAAGTTTCATATATCTCACAATTACAAGGCTTGATCTAAGCTACATTATTGGATTTGAAAGTCAATTTATGCAAATTCCTAGGAAGCCACATTTAGATGCTTTGAGATGCACTCAACAATATGCAAGTGCTACTTTGGATTATGCATTGTTTTATGAAGTTGGTGCATAATCGCAAGTTCATGGATACACCAATGAAAGTTGGGCTAGTAGTATTCCAGATAGAAGATATACTAGTTTCTTTCAATTCTCACTTGGAAGTGCAGATATTACATGGAGCAATAAGAAGCAACTCACTATTGCTTTATTGAGTACAAAGGCTGAGTATAGAGGTGCTGCAATGGAAGCATGTGAAGCATCATCACTAGAGATGCTACTTGTAGATTTAGGTGTGGAAGTGCAAAAGCCCATCACCATCTATTGTGATAATCTTAAGAGCATTCAGTTAGCATGAAATCTTGTTTTTCATGCTAGAACAAAGCATATTGAGGTACATTATCACTTCATCAGAGAGAAGGTATTAGCAGGTGATACTGATCTTGTTTATGTGAGGAAATATGAGTAGGTTTCTTATATTTTTACTAAAGCACTTAGAGCTAGGAAGTTGAAAAAGATTCAGAAGATGCTTGGATTATAGGACATGAGGTTGAGCTCAAGGGGGAGTGTTGAGATATCAAGCTCAACATGTGATGATTTAGGATGACACGTATCACTTTTTCACTTCTCTTACATGTATAGTGGTCATGCCAATATATGTGACGGATACTTCATTGAGCTTTTCTAGATTTGTCTATCGAGAGTGATGGCAGATCTTTTTTCTTGTCAGCTCACTCATTCGTGGACATTAGGGTTTTCCTTATGTACTATTGTTTATATATTGCACTTGTTGCATTGTTGTTTTAGGTCATTCTTGTACATTCCTTTTATGTAATAGATGAAGAAGAAGAAGAAGAAGAAGAGGATCATTCTTCCTTCCCTCAATCTGTGTGTGTGCTCCTCTTTGATTGTGAGAGTGTGTGTGTGTGAGCTCTATTCCTTATCTCCTTCTTTGTGACATAAGGGAATACATTGGAAGAACCAGAAGCCAGATAAGGAAGGAGACCAAGTAAATTATGCAGAACATTTTAGGAATCATAATATTTAGCCCTTACTTTAGATGAGAACAAAATAACTAGTGTTCAAAATGCACTACAAAGTGATATGATTATCACAGGTCCCAAAGATTTAGATCTTCAGTTGTTTAAAGGACAACTTAAGCATACATTTGATGTAAATGACTTAGTATTTAACATTATTATCTTGGAATTGAATTCATCTAGAGAGATGAGTGTATCTACATTACACAATACAAAATACAGTGAGAAATTAGTGGAAAGGTTTGAGATGATAAATTCCAATCCTATGTAGACACCTATGGATGCCAATGTGTCATTACAATTAGAAGCAAATTCAGAACCATTTGATGCTACATTAAATAGTCAAGCACTAGGTTGCTTGATATATCTATGTAATACATGTCCGGACATTCAGTCTGCAATTTGTCAGGTATCCAAGTCGATGCACAATCTATTGAAGATTCATTTGAAATCATTTAAGATCGTTTTCAAATATTTGAACGCAACTTCCAATTATGCTATGGTATTTCTAAAGTCTTTGCATTTCTTACTTAAAGGTTTTTCATATTCTAATTGGGCAGGTGATAAAGACTCAAGAAGAAACACAAGTGGCTATTGTTTCTTTCCAGGAGATTGTCTTATCTCTTGGTTATCCAAGAAAGAACCTACAATTGCTACATCTTCAAGTGAAGCACAATATAGAGCTATCTTTACAACTACACTTGAATCAGTTTGGTTATAGTAGATTCTCAATTATCTTGATGTTCAAGTCCATCTTCCAGTTTAGATATTTTCAGATAGTCAAAGTGCTTTTGCTATTGCAAAGAACCATGTTCATCATGCTAGGACAAAGCATATAGAGGTTCAATACCATTATATCTGGGAACAATTATCTAAGAAGCACATTGAGCTGGTCTACATACCTAGAAGTGAAATGTAACACATATGTTTACAAATCATTGAGTAGATAGAGTCACAAGATGTTTTTCAGGCTATTAAATCTTGTAACATTATGACTTTGAAGGGGGATTGTTGGAAACAAGTCAAAATAGGTCCAACATCTGAAGCTACAACATAAGAGGTGTTTCTTACAAACTCCTCTACACAAAATGCATGTGGCATCTTGGTTTAGGACAATCAACTTGCAGTAAATTAGTAGGAAATTCACTTTTTAGTAATAAAATGCCGATCTCTTGTGTGAAAGCACCAAATTTAGGGCACATGTATATAAGTCACTTTGTGACTCTTTGTAGGGACTTTTTTGCCATTGTGAAGAAGGAGAACTCTTGAATTTCAAATTTGCTTCTTTCCTATAGATTTCCATCTTCTCTTTGATCTTATATGTGTGTGTAATGCTTAGAATGTGTGTGTAAGACTGTTGTCTACCCCTCCCTACTGTTTTTGAGCTACTGTAGTGTGTGTGTGAGCTTGTAGAAGTTGTGGAGTGAGTGTGGATGCTTCCCACCATTCACTATTTTGGTCATGACTGGAAGCACAGTTGTCAGAATTGAGTGAAACCACTTTCAATAGATGCGTCTCGTCGAGAGCTTCGAAAGGAGTACCCTATTGACTAATATTCAAAGTTCGGAGCTAGGAGAAATCCTGGATTTACTCAAAACTGTTATAAGTGGTATCACGGCAAATACTTCCAGTATTTCAGTGAGTTAGAGAGGTGGATTACCCTTTTCTCATACATATCAGCTGAACCATTTCATTTTCCATCATGTGTGCACATGTCCTCATACACTTGGTTAGGTCGTTTGATCGGATTGACAAATAAGCATGTGTTAATTTCCCACTATACGCACTTGTGTGGCAATTGGGGTTTAGTCTCATTGACACAAGTCCTTGAGTCTTCTTGACTTAGGTACACATGTTTTTGGTGCCGTTGTTGGGGAACACTCAGCCAAGGTGCCTTCGTGATGGTTATAGCTCGATTGTGATTAAATCGTTCTTGTAGAAGTGAATTCATTCAGTGGCAAGTAGTCAACCGCTTCAGCACTTGTTACTTCACATCTTGGAGGTGTGTGTAATAAGTTTTTAGGTTTAGGGCGAGTAAGAAGGGAGAGAAGAGAGAATTAGGGTTAGGTTAGGAGAAGAGGAGTGGAGTAGGAGTAAGCCAAGATCACCAAAAGATCCCAAAAAACTTGCCAAAATTAGTGTAGTTCAGTTTTTGTCTCCAAAAAAGTATAAAAACCAAAAATTTGAAATCATTTGACACCTTCTTTCATTCTGGTATCATCTGAGCGTAGCGACCGTTATCGTTGAAGTTGTATCATGCAATCTGAGCCCTCACACTCACCCTATGACTTCAAGGCTTGATTAGTACAACCTAAGGGTAAGTAACATGCAACTTTAAACTCAAAAGTTGTGAAAATTTCCATTTACACGTGAATAATTGCACAACCGAGGGGGGGGGAAACAGTGAGTTTGGAGGACTTCTTTTTGTGAAGCAAGAGTGTAGAACTGTAGAGGGGTAAGAGAAGTACAAGGGGGAAGGAGAAATTTTGATTTTTGAGATACTTTGGCTTGAGTATCGTGATCGGTTGAGTTTTGGTATTGCGATACCAAAAATTCCCTTGTATCGCGATACTCGCTGAAGTATCGTATCGTCAATTGCCGGCCTTGGTATCGCGATACCACTCATGGTATCGTATCGCCAAGTTGGTATCGCAATCGCATTCTACCAAAGTGGTATCGTATCGTGGTCCAGTTTTGGTATCGTATCGTCCCGCTTCCCAGTATAGTATCGCAATACCACCATATTATCATATCGTCCAAGTGGTGGTATCGTATCGCCACTTGCCTTGGTATCCGATCGTGTCCTGTCAATTTTGTATCACGATACCTTATAAGTATCGTATCGTGCCATACCCTAGTATCGTATCGCCAGATCATTCGGGTATCGTATCGCCACCTATCGCAGTATCGTATCGCGAGAATCCCAGGTATCGTATCGCCTCTCAATTCTAATGTTGTATCGCGATACCATACTGGTATCGTATCCGACAGTTCGGTGGTATCGTATCGCCTAACTGCCGGTATCATATTGTCCCACTCTGGTATTGTATCGTCGTAGCATTTGGTATCGTATCATCCAGTTCCCAAGTATCGTGTCGTCTCACTTTCAGCGTCGTATCGCGATACCAATTTGGTATCGTATCATCCCTTTGCAGTGATATCGTATCGTGTGAGGAGGCTGGTATCATATCGGCTATTATTCAGGTATCGTATCGGGGCAAGCCCTAGTATCGTATCGTACCCTTTTTGGTATCATATCATGGGTGGATATTGGTATCGTATCGGTTAACCTGAAGGTATCGTATCTTCAGGTTAGTTCGTATCGTATCATGACCAACAACGGTATCCTATCATCTATTGCTATAGTATCTTATCGCCGAGGTTTCAGGTATTGTATCGTGGACAGGGTGGTATCGCCTAAAGTGGTATCACCCAGAGCATTTGAAGCAGTTTTTTAGGGAAACTTTGAGGCATTTGAGGAGCCACTTGGGAAGAGTTCTAGAGACCTAGGGAGCCTTAAGAGGGTGAATGAACTTGAGGTCAGGAAGAGTGCTAAGCAGCCAAAGAAGTGTCATATCTTCTATGGGAAGTGCCGCTCAATTCAGTCACCACTCGGCCTATTCAGACACCTCTAGTGATTCAGAGGAGGAGATACCAATGGCCTCAGAAGACATGCATGGTCGAGCTCTGGGTAGAAACTTTATGACCACTATGGAGGGCGAGTACCGCACTTCCTTACAATACGTTTCTACTAATGCCCAGGAGATTCCCATCTACATGGATGGCTTAAACCGATCTGTGGCTAGAATGGTAACTTCCATGGATGCCGCGATTGTGCCCAAACCTGCTGTGAAGTACGAGGGAGGAGCATACATGGATAAGGCTGGTCACATATACATTGTGACTGAATTTCCCGATTTGATCAATGAAAGGGGAGAGTTAGTGGGACAGGAAAACTCAGGAAGACCAAACCCTGAGGAGCTAGTGACGACCCCTAGAGGTAGATCCCAAGTGACACGAGTCTTGAGAGGAGACTTGATACCTCAAGACGACTGCCTGTTCGAAGTATATTTGATCCATGGTTTGGACTTGTTGCTGCAAACAGATTCACCAACCAAGAAAGCCCGATGACATTTTATGAGCTAAAGGATCCAAAAGACGAGACTAGAATAACCTACTTAAACAAAAATCAGAGAAGATATTGGTTGGTTGATGACATAGACAAGGCCCAACTGAAATACATGGGTTTGCTTGTATTCCCTCAGAGAGAGTAGGCTACCACTTTGCAGAACCCCTTTGGAACTCAACAAGAGGCAGAGCACACCATCTCAGGACAAACTAGCCAATGGAGTGTTCCAAACCGTACTCATGTGCAATTTGCAACTCCAAGAGTGCAAAATCTTTCCTGATGAAACTTTTGAACCGCATGGATGGATGGAAATCTTAGCAACCTTAGATGTGTGTGTGAATGAAGAAGTCTTGACAATGAACGAGTGCATAGACGAGGAAGGCTATGATGTGAATCTTTATATGGTTGTCCTTCAAGAAGTAGAAGAGAGAGAAATCTTGGAAAAATAGTGGAAAGAGGAATATGAGAGTATAGAAATGGAACCAAAATTTGATTCAGAAGAGAGCTATCCAGACATCATTCGAACCAAAGAGAAGCAAGAACCGACAAAGATCTTGGCAGTAGAAGCTGCTCCCATAGTACAAAAGCAAGAGGAAAGTATGAGTAAAATCGAACCAAATCCAGATCTTTTCGAGGTTCCTGAACATTTTAAAAGATATGAAGTAGAAGAGAGAAAGGTAGCCATTCAAATGCCTAAACGAGAGGCTCGAGACGGAGAAGCATACGACAACAAAGAACAAACGAAAAAAATCATAGTAACAGTGGAAGATGGAGAAGAGAGATGCACATACATAGGCAAAGATGTGTCGGTGGAAAAGGAAGAAGAGTTAATACAATTGATCCGGGAATATCGAGATGTATTCGCATGGACATATAAGGATCTTAAAGGCGTGGAACCCTCGATTTGCTCTCATAGAATACCAATGACAACATATGCGAAACCATCAAAACAACGGCGTTGGAAGCAGCCAGAGGCACAGACGACATGGAAGCATGTAACGACAAAGCAGGGAGCCAGTCGAATCGTTTTTCAAATAATTATGTTTTCAAATACTTTCCAAAAACCTCCAACAGTGATTTTTATCACTATTGTAACATATGTAACATAGAAAACCCTATTTTGTAATCCATAGCTCCATTTTGTGCAAGTCGAGGAGTCCTCGAGCTTGAGGAGCTTAGGTAGAACAAGCGTATCAATTTTTGTTATTTTTAGACATCGTTTACCCTTCCAAATAGCATCTAGGACCTAATTTTTAACTATGCCAGTCACTAGATGTGAAACCGGTCAAAACTAGTCTAGAAACTATAAAAAGAGCTAGAGAGCTCATTTTTGAGGTTAGCTTGTTGGAGGTTAGAGTTCTTTTGAGCTTGTAATAGTGTTCTTGAGTAATAGAGCTAATTTCCCACCTTCCATTGTGTCGTGCTTGTCTCTTCGTAGTGTGTGTGCATGTGTGTGTGCATTTCTATGCTTCTCACCTTCACTCTCACTTCATATCACATTCACGATCTTCATATCACTCCTATCTCTTCCGCGGATTGACATTAAGGAGGTGAAGCTTCTTAACATGGTTCTCACCATGGTGCTAGAGCAACACCAAATTTGGCACCGTTGCCGGGGATAGAGTCTAGGACGAATGTGTGATGGTAAGAGTATAGCAAGAAGTGGCGTTGGAAGGTAAAAATTTCAGTTTTTGTTGTTGTTTTTACTTAGTTTTTAGTGTTTTTCACCTCCCCCACACTCCATCTTCATCACCGCATCATCATCTTCATCTCCAAAAAAATTCAGAAAATTCACCATATCCACCCATTCTCCTCATTTCCCCTCATTTGTGCATGCGAGAGAGTGAGAGAGAGCTTTTGTGTTTGTGTGTGCTTTTACTTTCTTGAGTTTTCTTGCAAGTACAGAGCTCCAGTGCATCAGGAAGGCTGCAAAAAGGTAAAAACTTCAGTTTCTGTCATTTTCTTTAGATTCTTGTCTTAATGTATGCGTCAGGAATTCGACTTTCCGTTATAATTTTGAGTTCTCATTCCGTCAGACTTAGGTTCTTTCCTTTAGGTTTTCATGTCACACACCTTTACTTGTAGTCTTAGACTTGAAAGAATTATATATCTTGAACTTGAGGCGTTCCTATCGTCGTTAATCCACAACACTACCGTTTATCCTAAGCTAAGAATTGACTGAGGGGGTTGAGTAATCTTCCAACCTCGAGTCAGCTTTCCTGGTTGCTCTGATGCCCAAGAAGCCGCGCTTCCCAAGCTTTATGCCCTTCACTGCCTTGCTTTGGTTGCCTTCGATTGCCCTTGCTAGACCTGGAAAAATTCAATATTAGACCAATTCACAGTTCGATGATCAAGCACTTAAGCATATACACCTTTTAAGTCCCTTCCCTTTTGCCCAACTTTTTAATGCTTGCCCCCTGGCTTTCAAGTCCCAAACTAGGTCAACCTCAAAATAGTTTGTCTAAAAATAGAGCTTTCTAACGAGCTATTAAGCTCAAAAAACGGACTTCAGATGAAAAATTTATGACCGTTCAGGCCCTGGGGGGTAAAAACTGACAAACAGGTTTTTCTCCAAATATGAGCTAAGGGGTCTCCTATGAGTCTAATCACCCAAAAATTTCCCAAAAATAGCCCCAAAATTGGCCAAAAATTGAAACCCTAAAATTTGCGATGGGGGTGCACAATCGCGATGGTCTGAGATGATCGCGATGGTCTGGGACCGTCGCGATGGCGTGAGAGTGCACCGTCGCGATGGCGTGAAATTGCACAATCGCGATGGTCTGAAAGTGCACCGTCGCGATGGCGTGAAATTTGCACAATCGCGATGGCGTGAATTTGCACAATCGCGATGGTCTGAAAGTGCACCGTCGCGATGGTGTGAAATTGCATCGTCGCGATGGCGTCAGTCAACGATCAACGTGGACAATCGCGATGGTCCAAAGTGAACCGTCGCGATGGTCTGGGCGCGATGGCGTGAGCCAATCGCGATGGTCTGAGCGCGATGGCATGAGCCAATCGCGATGGTCTGGATTTTTGAAGTGTCGCGATGGTGTAAGGGTGTCGTCGCGATGGTCTGAAATGCACCGTCGCGATGGTCTAGATTGCCACGTGGCACCGTCGGCGCGATGGCGTGAGCCAATCGAGATGGCGTGACACATCGCGATTGGCTATGAAAACCTAAAGGAAAGAACCTAAGTCTGACGGAACGAGAACTCAAAATTATAACGGAAAGTCGAATTCCTGACGAGGATGGCTATGACATTTCAATTTTCACGATAGAGCCAATCATGGGTGATGCAATTTTAGAAGAATGTGAACCTAACACTGATGCATTTGAGGATGCAAGCGATTTTGATTTAGAATCAATTATCATGGACCCACCCTTTGCATCAGAGGAAGAATATTTTTTCGAAGTAGAGACTCACCCTCAGAGACACGAGGAAATTACGAATGAGGTAAGGTTAGCCACTCAAGTGACTACTAAGAGCGAAGGCAAGAAAAGAAAGAAGAAAGAAACCACGACAGAAAAAGAAGAATCTTTATTTGAAGTACCCAAGAATTTCAAGAAATATGAAATCGAAGATAGAAGGATCATGGTAAAAATGCCTAATAGAAAGGCGAATGACGGACAAGTGTATGATAACCGAGAGAAAACCAAGAAAATAATAGTTGCTATCGAAGGAGAAGAAGAAAAATGTACATACATAGGGCATGATTTGACGAAGGAAGAAGAAGAAGAGCTAGTTGCCCTATTGCGCGAATATAGAGATGTTTTTGCTTGGAGTTACAAAGATTTGAAAGGAGTAGATCCAGATATATGTTCTCATAGAATCCCTATGACTCCAGATGCAAAACCGACAAAACAGAAACCGTACACGTATAATGATAACTACACTGCGAAGATTAAAGAGGAGATAGATCGCTTGATAGAAGCAGGATTCATTTACGAAATTGAGCATACCGAATGGGTATCCCCCATTGTGGTTGTGCCCAAGAAGAATGGAAAATTGCGTGTGTGTATTAACCTTAAAAAAGTTAATGCCACAACGATTAGAGATAGTTATCCTTTTCCTATCACAGAACATCTATTGGAAAGAGTTGCGGGCAAGGAAGTTTACAGCTTTCTTGATGGTTTTTCAGGCTATAACCAAGTAGCCATTGCTCCAGAAGACCAACACAAGACGGCATTTGCCACTGAATGGGGCATATTTGCATTTCGTGTAATGCCTTTTGGGCTAACAAATGCACCCGCCACTTTCCAGTGACTCATGTGTCATGTTTTCAAGGAATTCTTACGCAAGAGCTTGGAAGTTTATGTCGATGACTTATGTGCACATTCAAATGTAAGACAGACGCATATCCCAGAGTTAAGGCAAATATTTGACAAATGTCGAGAATATCAGGTTTGTTTGAACCTAGAAAAATGTGTTTTCATGGTCAGACAAGGCAAAATTCTAGGACACATTGTGTCAAAAAATGGAATCTCTACGGATGAAGAAAAGGTGAAAGTAATTGCAGAATTACCTAGACCAACTAATGTGAAAGAGGTACAAGCATTTATGGGCCATTGCGGATATTATAGGAGATTCATACACATGTATGCAATCATAGCCAAGCCTTTGTACTCTCTTTTAACCAATTTTGAATGGACAGATGAATTTGAAAATTCATTCAATGAACTTAAACGACGCTTGTGCTCAGCACCTATATTGACAACCCCGGATTGGAGTAAGCCATTCCATGTACATGTGGATGCATCCAATTATGCCATAGGATGTGTGTTAGCACAACCCACGAATGAAGGTAACATAGATCTCCCCATAGCTTACGCTACTAGACAATTGAACGCAGCAGAAAGAAATTACACCACCACGGAACGAGAAGGATTAGGGACGATCTACGCAGTAAAGAAGTTTAAGCACTATTTGTTGGCCAACAAGTTCAAGTTCTTTACAGATCATCAAGCCCTATTGTACTTAGTCAACAAACCATGTAACACAGGACGACTAATACGTTGGTTTCTATTACTCATGGAATATGATTTTGAAGTTGTAGTCAGGAAAGGAAAGACACATCTTTTAGCTGACCACCTTTCAAGATTAACCTCAGGAGAAGCTCCTCAAGGAGTAGTGGATGATCTACCAGACGCATATTTGTTTAACCTTGAGATAGCACCAGAATGGGCTAAGCCTTTAGTCTCTATTCTGACATACGGTCCCAAGAATCCTGGTATAAAGATCAAAGAAGGAGAGATTACCAAGTCTCAGAGATATCAAATCATAGCAGGAAGCATATATAAACAAGATAATCAAAAGATTCTTGCTTGTTGTGTAGATGAATCAGAACATGCGAATTGGTTGCAATTAGCACACATAGGTGCATTAAAGCAACATCATTCAAAACATCGAACATTACAGACTCTGCATAGGCTAGGAGTATATTGGCCTTCGATGGAAGCAAATGTCTACAAGTTGTGTAAGGAATGCCATGTGTGTTGTGAAAGACCACCAGTAGAGCATGCTACATTATATCATGTGTCTCTCACACCAGACTGGAGTGAACAATTAGTGACATACTTGAGGACGAAGACATTCCCTCAAGGCATGACCTTAGCTCGACAACGTAGTCTAGAGCAGGAAGCTCAAGAATATTCACTCATTGGCGATAACCTATACAAAAGAGGACGAGATGGATATCTAAGACAATGTGTTCATGAGAGCGATTATCTGAGCATATTAGAGACTGCACACCAAGGCGTTGCAGGAGGTCATTTTGGACCCGACAGGATAATCAAAGCCATCCTCTTTGCAGGATTATGGTGGCCCACTCTTCACATGGATGCTCATACCTATGTCAAGAGATGTGATGTGTGCCAAAGAACTCAGTTTCCTACTCGCAGAGATGAAATGCCATTGAAACCCATGATGGGCGGACGTGCATTTTCTAAGTGGGGTATAGACTTTGTAGGACCCATTAACCCCCCTGCAAAAGGTACACATGCTGAATACATTATTGTTGCCACAGATTATCTGACGAAATGGGTAGAGGCAAAAGCCACGAAAAAGAATGATGCACACACAACTGCAAAATTCTTATTTAAAAATGTCTTTACAAGATATGGATTGCCTATAGAGTTAGTGAGCGATCGCGGAACTCGCTTTCTAAACCAAGTCATTGAATATTTGTTACAGGATTTTATTGTGATTCACAAGAAATCCGCACCATATCATCCTCAGGCCAATGGTCAGGCTGAAAGCACTAATAAGATCCTTTGTAACGTACTGACGAAACTCGTGAACAACAAACGTTCAGATTGGGACAAATAGTTACACCACGCTGTTTGGGCATATCGAGTGGCCTACAAGACCGTACTCAATGCAACTCCCTTTCAGATGGTTTTTGGTCAGAATGCTGTGCTTCCTTTGGACTTCTTGATACTGACCCTTAAGGTTGCACAAGAACATCAGTGGACCGGCCATGAATTATCAGCGAGAATAATGGACTTGGAACGATTAGGAGAAACCAGGCTCAAGGCAGCAGCAGGAATATATGCAGCGAAGAAGCGACAGAAAGCATATTTTGATGCACATGTGAAAGATAAAGGCTTAAAAGAAGGAGATTTAGTTCTAGTATATACGCTAAAGCAACACGCACGTAAGTTAGAAAAGCGAGGTTATGGACCTATGATCATTAACAGACTCTCAACAAGTGGAGCAGTACAGTTAGCCACCTTAGAAGGAGACGTAATGCCTAATTATATTAGTGGCTGTAGAGTCAGGCTATATCAGGAACCTCTTACTGAGGATATGCTTAGACGACTCACGTTGGCAAAGAAGCGTAAGGAGGAAGAAAATAGAATACGAGCGGAAGCTCAGGCAGAAGCAATAGAATGCATTAAACGCATGAAGTTAAGAAGACAAGGACTAGGGAGAGAACATTATAACCATCTGGAAACTACACCCAGATATCCCATGGCCATGTGTCAAGTAAAGTCAACCACTCATCCTAGTATAGTGGACAGGAGACCATTCATTACAGTCAGGTTAGAGCACGGCAACCCTTGCCAAGAGCTCAGGGCTTTAATTGACTTAGGTGCTGCGACTAGTGCGATCAGATGGTCCCACTATAAGGATTCAGGAATAGAAATGCGGCCAATTGAGGCATACCTCATAGGCCTAGGAGGCATGGAAACCCCTTGCATGGGTGAGGTGGACCTTCCTATCCTCATTAAGGATGTGACCATGACAGCGAAGCTACTAGTGTGCCATGATGACGACCTGATAGAACCCCTAATCCTTGGCCAAGATTGGCTATACGATCACTAAGTGGACCTAAATCTTAGACAAGGCTCCATACAGATTGGAACCTTAGAACAGAAGCGAGTGATACCGCTTGACTTCCCTAATGGCATTCCGATTGAGGTTTGTAACCCTAGACCCTATGAAACGCATGCGACGGAAGACCGGAAGATCTTGGATCAGATCAGTCACGTTACGTCTACACCAACCCACTCGGGCTTGGCTATGGACAATTGTCAATCAGAAGGACGACAGGAGATCTTCCCTGGGGCTTCCTGCAAACTAGAAGGGGCAGCTACCCAACCGCTAGGGCAGATGAACACAATCAGCAGTCAGGTGGGTTGCATCAGCGGCCAAATGAGCACAACACCCTGCGGTGCTCATCCTTCCAAACTTGCTGCGGACTGGCCTAGATTAAAGATAAATAACGAATCACTTCCTAATGGGCAGGTCACGCAAGTGTTGGATCTCCCTTCTTTTCCAAAGCAGAGCGTCCAATGGACCTCTCAAACCCAACCACGAACGGGTCAACCACAACAGAGGAACCCAGACCGACGACATCACCAGACAAGGCAAAGAAAGCAGCAGTATCAACATCACAGAACAAGTGGCACAAAACAAATATGGGTGCCAAAAGGACAGCAACCACAGGCTATTGGCAACACTGCAGACAAGAACAGGACAAAATTTCAAAAGAAGCAGAGTCAGTATCCAAAGTCCCCTCGATCTTCTTCTACAAGTACAAATACTCGACAGATTTGGATCGCCAAGAAATATCTTATCCATAGATCCACACCCATGCAGATTTGGGTACCCACACAATGTATTATAGCCCAATCCTCTAGCCATGTAATATATACCCCTCAGAAATCTTTTCATCCTTCAATACCACCAAACCCGATACCACTTTTTGTCCCTCAGCAGAAACATACCACCCACTCCAAGACTCTTAGGAAATGGATACCTAAACGTATCCAAACGTCTTCTTGTACCCCATTATCTAACAATTCTCCCACCTCGTTTAAACTCCACCCTTGTACTAATTCACCCTCAACCAAACCTTGTATAAATTCATACACCCAAACCCCACATCATGCATAATAAAAGCTCATCAAGAAATGTATGCATAATCTGAAGCATGTAGGCGTCTAGAGACCCGCATTAGTTTTGCAAAAAATCATTGCATCAATCACTTCACGGCACTTGGCTACACGGGTTACACATCGGTCATGGAAAGGGATTGCGGTCTCACCTTAATGGGATCATAATTAATTTCCATACTAATGTGTCAATCTTTTGTAGCAGATCTTTTCCATTAGCTCATCAGTCATCATGCAAACCGAAGCAGGACCATCAGAAGCCGGCCCAAGTGCACCGATGGCCACTATTGGAGAATTACTAGCAGAATCTTATCCTACGGTGCAACCACCAGAGTTTCAAGGTTTTCCAGGACCCATGCCAATCGATGATCCTCCTAGAGGATATACTGAGAAGATTCATCATAATTCTCATTGGTTTCAAGGCCTAGTAGGACCATTAGCTGATGCTGACTTCATTTTTGAAGCAAATATGACATTTGATGACCGCACATGGGGCAAGTATCAATTCTTCTCAAGAGAATTTGAAGGCCTACAGAACACCCAGGACTTAACTCATGTTTGGGCCAGAGCCGGCTTCACGGAGTATTTCAGTAATCCTCTGCCCAAACCTGACTTTTATAGGTGTTATTATTTAATCACCACTTTGCTGGCCTCAGAGAATAAGGACATCCCAGGAACCTTTATTTTGCCTTCTTTAGTGGATGATCCACCTTACAAAAGATTTTATCTTTCGAAGGATTTAATCAGAGCTGCCATCAAGATTCATGGAACACACACTCCAACGGAGAAAGAACGGCTAGTCCCAGAGCAGATGAAGCGTGGTGACGTAACTAAGTGGGAGGATATTTCTGCTATAACACCTGAGCTCTCTAAGCCATTACAGATATGCATGCAGCACTTTGCTTTCCCAGCTCAGGATCATTTTACCATGCCCCACAAGAGAATCTGGTTTGGATTATACTTAGCATGTACTAGACCGCAAACGGTTGATCTTGCTAGCTGGATAATTGATCAGCTCTATTTGGCACAACATAGGTGGGAGCGAAAGAAGGTAATCAATGGATGCTGCGCCCTCACCAAGATAATATATATGTGCTTGGCATATGATTTACCCATAGAGTGTGCCATGACCAGTGAGGAACTGAAAGCATTCAAAGGCACCACTAGGAAGGCTAGAAAGTCTAGCAAAGGCAGAGTCGGAAAGCGGATGAGAGGTACTATCTCGTGCCTACAAGTCCCAGAATCACCCTCGCCACAACCATCTCCAGAGCAGTCACCAACAGTAGCCACTCCCACAGTACAACCTATCGCATAAGGTTATCTAGACCAGTGGTAATGGAGGGCACCACCAGTACTGTCGCACCCCAAGCAGCCACAACCACAGAACCTATCACCACAGCAGCTGAACTTCCCACCACTATTGGTGCGGAAGCTTTCTCTTTTCCAATACCGCATTTAGAACCAGGACAAGCAGAGCCACTGGACCAAACTTTTGATTTTGAGATGCCTGATGCATTCTCCAATGAGTTCTAGTTTTCAGAAGGACAATTGTTTTCTCAAGAATTTGAAAGGCCTAGCTACCCTACCACACCCAGGGATCAGCCACAAGGACAGATTGTGTCTAGCTCTGATGACGAAAGAACAGCAACCGATGACGACGAAGGAGACGACGAAGCTAGCCCGGGAACTCAGGAATCCCAAGAGCATGAACAGACAGATGGTCAAGGCCAACAAACAGACACACATGGTGATACAAGTACCCATGAAGATGAAACTTACGAAGCAGCAGCTTACACACTAGCTATCAAGAAGCTGTATAGAACTATGGAAAAAGTTTGGGCACGCAAAAATCTGACAGAGGAAGAGAGTCAAACAATAATAGAACAAGAACTTGTCACAGGCGGATTCGAAGACGCATACATCAAAGGATTCCGCGAGTTAGTCAAATCAGTAGGCTCCAACGAAGCGCTCAGGTACTTGCAACGAAAACCACTACCCCAGTTTGACCCACGCAGAGTACGACTACTTTCAAAGACCGGCGAATACATTCGTGTACCAACCGGAGCACAATCTTCAGAACAAGCCAGGGAGGCATGCCTCGTCCCCGAAAGTTCATTGGCCATAGAAACCATCTTTGTAGATTCCCCACCCCGCGCTACAGCTGTACAAACCTCAGTAGTCACTGAAGTACCGACCACCCCAACCGCTCCTCTCTCACCGCCCGTCCATCCAGCCTCCCCTCTTCACCCTCCTTCCCCCAGACCAACATCTTCATTCCCCGGTGGCGTTGCAGAAATCGTCTTTACGACCACGCACCCCACAATTCGCGCGCCCATTAGCCCTAGTCTACCCCCTCCCACACCCACCTTTCTACCCAACCCATTCCTTCATCAATCTTTTCCATCTTTCCCCACAACTCCAAGACCCCTCTTCCCATTTCCCCAGCCATTAACCTTCTCCCCCGTCTCACCTCCCCGACCCACTGTAACCCCTCTTTCCCCTTTCCACCAAGCTGCTCCAGCCAGCCCCCCTGTAAATTACCCCTCAACATTTGTAAATCCCGTATTTACACCAGCACGAGTACCCACGATCACACCCATATTCACGGTCACCGCACTAGATACGTCCACTGACATGGACATCTCACCACCCGCTGCACCATCACTCACTTCACTCCCGGCACAAACATTTTTAGGCACATCACAATTTTCAACAATCACTACATCATCCACCTTCCCATCCCCATTCCCCATTCCCGTTGCATCTACACCAACTGCATCTTCATTTAGCACCCCATTAATACTATCACCCACGGTAGATAATGCATTTCGACAGATGTTCATGTGTATGACGCAAGTAAGAGATGAGTTCACATCTCTTGGTGATCATTATCAGCAGCTGCAGAGGACAACCAATGACTTACAGTCGCAGCTTAACTTATTGTCTATTGAGAATGCCTCTACCCGATACCAGGAATTACGCGAGGCATATCACAAATTGGAACTAGAAAGCGAAGAGAAGACCAAGGAAGCCACTGCTGACCTGGATAACTTATTAAGAGCCCAGACTGTCCGCAATGCAATGCTAACACGAAATATGGGCTTACTACGAAGACACCTAGCAGCTGCCAAGGAAGAAAACCAGCGCTTACAGGATCAGAACCGAGAAAACTTAGAAGCAGCGCTCGACCACCCAGACCAACCGCTCAGTCCTAGCAGGTTCAAAGCCATTCCTTCAGACTCGATGAGGATGCTGCTAGACGATCATGTGAGATTGCTAGATGAATACGACCGCATGAACGAGGAGTTACAGAAACTCAAAGAAGATCACAAATTACTCCAGTTACGAGAACCGGCACACCAAGACATACCAGGACCTGTGGACCCCTCTCCTGACCTCCTAGAGGAACTCAACTCATTACGGGCCCAGGTATCGACCCTTGAATCAAGGATTGCAGTATATGAAGCGCCACCAAGGCCAGATTCCCCACCTGAGCTTCCAACTGAGGAAGAAACGGTCACCATCCCGGTGGAGGAAACGTTTGAAGAAGCATACGAGCCACAACCCATCCCAGGCGGACGCGTCACGGCCGAAGGCCAGATGACGTACGAACTTCCGACCCCCGCGTGGATGAAGACTATTGAGGAACTTGGAACAACGCACTCAGCTAGAGTAGAGGCACAATTACATGCCATGGCGATGATAGAAGAAAGAATATTACAGTCTCCATTCTTTGCTCAATTGGCCCCGCGACGATACATATCTGGGCACGAGCTACAGTATAAACCGTATTTCATGTTAATGGCCGAATACCAGTTAGCCATTGAGAAAGAGACAGGTAAAAAACCATCGCATGCAACTCAATTCGAGGCGGCTGATCTACCACCAGATGCACAGAAAGGAAGGATCTATCAACCAGAGTGGCGAAAAAATTTACTACAGCAGTATCCAGAGATGATGAGTACATGGGTAAAGGCACCTTTGCATTTGAAGTACAATCCGTGTTGGGGACCAGTGCCACGACGCCGCTCCTGGACTGCCTTTGCTATTAAGGTACAAAACAATAAGCAGTGCCAAGACTGGTTGAATTACCCCTATTTTAAGCCACCCATTGAGTTACCAACTGTTGGCTACATGATGGCTACAATTTTCCACTGGCTCCCTAGATTAAAGCATATGGACGATATAGCGACACATATGACTGTCAAAATCTTTGACATGATGCAAATGATTTTTAAAGTCTTCCGACGCGTCAAGGCACCACATGTCAACACCCCGGGCTTTGAGCATGGCAATTTCGATCTGGTATATGATATGAGTACGACGCCATCGCTACGGGTGTGTTATGTCTGGCACTGCAGAATAAAGTACCTACCGGCATGCTACAAGCAAACATTCGAAGAGATGTTCACAACCGGCTTCTGGGAATACCATTCAGAGGTATTCATAAGCAGGCCTACACATTTATTACAATTATTTGCCTGTGAACGAATGGTCTATTCCACACACTATCAGCTCCCGCCACCGGAAGAACCGCAACCAATCGACTGGGAGAAACTCGAGGCAGACCTGGCCCAAGGCATTCGTATCTCCGAGCACACCCTCGCTCAAGACCTCCTACAGAACTATATCCGGCAGACCTCACAGCAAGGTTCTGTCAGGG
Source organism: Ceratopteris richardii (assembly GCA_020310875.1). Lineage (NCBI taxonomy): Eukaryota > Viridiplantae > Streptophyta > Polypodiopsida > Polypodiales > Pteridaceae > Ceratopteris > Ceratopteris richardii. The sequence continues at coordinate 34,018,210 of CM035410.1, read as the reverse complement.
ACGACAGAAGCGAGAGGGAGGGGGGTGCTGGAAGCAGCCAGAGGCACAGACGACACGGAAGCATGTAACGACAAAGCAGGGAGCCAGTCGAATAGTTTTTCAAATAATTATGTTTTCAAATACTTTCCAAAAACCTCCAACAGTGATTTTTATCACTATTGTAACATATGTAACATAGAAAACCCCATTTTGTAATCCATAGCTCCATTTTGTGCAAGCCGAGGAGTCCTCGATCTTGAGGAGCTTAGGTAGAACAAGCGTATCAATTTTTGTTATTTTTAGACATCGTTTACCCTTCCAAATAGCATCTAGGACCTAATTTTTAACTATGCCGGTCACTAGATGTGAAACCGGTCAAAACTAGTCTAGAAACTATAAAAAGAGCTAGAGAGCTCATTTTTGAGGTTAGCTTGTTGGAGGTTAGAGTTCTTTTGAGCTTGTAATAGTGTTCTTGAGTAATAGAGCTAATTTCCCACCTTCCATTGTGTCTTGCTTGTCTCTTCGCAGTGTGTGTGCATGTGTGTGTGCATTTCTATGCTTCTCACCTTCACTCTCACTTCATCTCACATTCACGATCTTCATATCACTCCTATCTCTTCCGCGGATTTACATTAAGGAGGTGAAGCTTCTTAACGTGGTTCTCACCATGGTGCTAGAGCAACAAACGCCCATATACATACAACGAGGTCTATGCTGCTAAAATTAAGGAGGAAATAGACAAGCTACTAGCGACAGGATTCATATACAAAATAGAACACACCGAGTGGGTCTCGCCATTAGTATTTGTGCCTAAGAAGAACGAAAAACTGAGAGTGTGCGTGAATGCAGCCACCATACGTGACAGCTACCCACTACCCATCACGGACCATCTATTGGAAAGAGTTGCAGGAAAGGAAGTCTACAGCTTCTTAGATGGATTTTCCGGATACAATCAAGTAGCTATTGCTACTGAGGATCAACATAAGACCGCATTTGCTACCGAATGGGGAGTCTATGCTTTCCGAGTGATGCCTTTTGGACTCACTAATGCGCCTGCTACTTTCCAACGGTTGATGTGTCATTTTTTCAAGGAATTCCTAAAAAAGAGCATGGAAGTATATGTAGATGACCTATGTACATATTCCAATCAAAGGCAAGATCATATTCCTGAGTTGAGAAAGATATTTAATAAATGTAGATAGTATGGAGTCTATTTAAACCCAAAGAAGTGTGTCTTCATGGTAAGACAAGGGAAGATCCTAGGACACATAGTCTCTAGGAATGGAATATCCACCGATGAGGACAAGATTAAGGTCATCTTAGAGCTCCCTAGACCTAAGAATGCAAAGGAGGTGCAAGCATTTATGGGACATTATGGATACTACCGTTGCTTTATCTACATGTATGCCATAATCGCCAAACCACTGTATGGACTCTTAACTCAATTCACTTGGACAGAGGAATGTGAGAAGGCATTCAATGAGTTAAAGAAGAGGCTGAGCACAGCCCCAATTCTAAAAACACCAAATTGGAACAAGCCTTTTCATATTCATGTTGATGCTTCCAATTACACAATAGGATGTATCTTAGCCCAACCAGCCGATGAAGTTAGATCATCCAATTTCCTATGCGAGTAGACAATTGAACCAAGTGGAAAGAAATCATACCACTACCGAGCGAGAAGGATTAGGAATGGTCTATGCAGTGAAAAAATTTAGACACTATCTCTTAGCCAACAAATTCAAGTTTTTCATAGACCATCAGGCACTATTGTACCTAGTCAATAAGCCTTGTAACACGGGAAGATTGGTAAGATGGTTCCTACTATTGATGGATTTTGACTTTGAAGTGATAGTGAAAAAGGGAAACATGCATGTAAGAGCAGATCACCTTTCTAGGTTAACCCACGGAGAACCACCAAGTGGAGTACCAGATGATCTGTCAGACACTTATTTTTTTAATTTGGAGGTTTGTCCAAAGTGGGCAGAAAAACTAATTTCGATACTCACCCATGGCCCACACCACTCAATCAATAAAGATAGCAAAAAGGAAATTCTCCAATCAAGAAATTTTCACATTATTGCTGGAAGTGTGTACTATAAGGAACCCAATGGTGTATTGCTGAGATGTGTTGAGGAGGATGAACAAGTGAAGCTCATTGAACAAGCTCATGTGAACAAATGGAGGACACACAAAGGGACTCATGAAACCATTAGGGAATTAAAGCGATTGGGAGTATACTAGCCTGACATGGCTAAGGATGTCCATGACTACGTAAGTAACTGTGCAGATTGTCAAGAGACAATCCCCGAAGACCATGTATCCATACCTTTCTCAACAATAGCACCCAATTGGAGCAACACCCTGGTAAATTTCCTGAAGACAGGAGAACACGACGAAGGAGTTAGCTTGGCAAGGAAACAATCCCTAGAAGAGATGAGCAAGGATTATGTACTTATGGGAAGACAAGTGTTTAGAAGAGGGAAAGACAACCAATTACGGCTCTGTGTGCATGAAGGAGAATATTTTCCCATATTAGAGATGGCACATGCAGGTGCGACAGGAGGTCATTTTTCCGTCGAAAGAACTATAAAAATGATCCTCTTCGCGGGCTTGTGGTGGCCAACTTTACATATGGATGTTGAAACATATGTACGAAGCTGCGAGACATGCTAAAGGGCTAAATACCCAATTCGGAGAGATGACATGCAATTGAAACCTATGGTTTGTGCGAGAGCATTTTCTAAATGGGGTATTGACTTCATAGGACCCTTAAACCCACCAGCTAGAGGATCCCATGCTGAATATATCATAGTAGCCACAGATTACTTGACAAAATGGGTAGAAGCAAAGGCTACTAAAAAGAATGATGTGCAAACCATGGCTAACTTTCTTTTTGAGCATATATTCACCCGTTTTGGATTACCAATTGAGATTGTGAGTGACTGAGGAACACACTTCATTAATGAAGTAATAGAGTCTCTAATGAATGAGTTTTTAGTAATCCATAAAAATGTTGGAGTTAGATATCTGCAGAAGCACGCGAACAGCACAAGGAAGAAGAAGAAGCTTGGAGCACAACACACAAGACTGAATGTATTACTCGAGAATGTACAAAGATAAGTAGCCCATTAAGGCAATAGGCGTATATACAAGCCGGGGGGAAAAAAACTCCTAAAGAGGGAAAAAAGTGCCCCGGTGGTCCTAGAGTGTTCACACACATCACTACCTAAATATATCAACAAATCCCCCCTGGGAGTGATGCGGTCAACAAGGAGCTGGCACTCATGTATAAGGAAGTGCCAAGCTATGTGGAAATCACTCCACAAAAGGAAGTAAGCCCAAAGCTTTGCGGAAAGCTTCAAACTTCTCCCTAGGCAGAGCCTTTGTGAAAAGGTTTGCAATGTTCTCCTGCGTGGGCACATATGCCAAGCTGATCTCCCCAGCAGAGAACCTCTCCTTGACATAGTGATAATGCACCTCAATGTGCTTAGTGCGAGCATGGAACACAGGGTTCCTCGCAACTGCCAATGCGCTCTGACTGTCAGTGAAGATGGTGGTGGCAGAAGACTGGCCAACACCCAAATCAGCCATAAGGCGTCTGAGCCACACACACTCAACAGTCGCTGTGAAAGCTACCCTATACTCAGCCTCACAACTGCAAGTGGCCACAGTAGGCTGCTTCTTGCTCAACCAAGATATACATGAGCTACCAAGCATGAAGCAAAAACCACTGGTCGACACACGAGTGTCATAGCAACCAGCCCAATCTGAGTCAGAAAAAGCATGCAAATCTGGCGGTAGTGATCTCCCCTTGGGATAAAACAACCCAAGTAGTCGAGTACCACTCAAGTAGCGAAAGATGCGCTTAATCGCTTTCCAATGTGTGACTCTTGGGCAATGCATAAACCTGCTCATCTGTGAGACAGAAAACTGAATATCTGGCCGAGTAATGCATAAGTAAATCAAGCATCCAACAGCCTGTTGATAGAGAACAGCATCAAATGCATCTCCAGCATCATGAAGACTCAATCGTAAACCTGTCTCCATAGGAGTGGCAATAGGCTTACAGTCTTCAAGGCCAAAACGCTGCAATAATGTTTCAATATATTTCATTTGACACAAAGCCATTCCACCATCAACGTGCATAAACTGAATGCCCAAATAGTGATGCAAATGCCCCAAATCAAACATCTCAAATGAGGCATGCAAATCAGCCTTAAAATCAGCAATATGTGTCTCAATTGTTGGAGCAAGTCTATGACAAGCCTAAGTATTGGCTTGAGTCCCACAAAGTCATAGAAGAAGCTTTAAAAAGAAGACTATGTAAAGTTCACTTGTGAACTACCTCTTGTAATTTCTTGAAGAGTTTACTTAATGTAAAAGTAAGAGAATCTTAAGTGGTTGAGTCCACATGATCAAAAAGGGAAAGAGGAGCCACGAATTTGTGATTTGTGGTAGGTAGAGAATCAAATCAATCATTGATTGATTGGAGAGTGATTGAGGGAAGTTAGCCTCCCAAACTCAACTATAAATAGATGGCAGTTTTAGTCGTGGTTAGAGAGACCTATGTGAAGACTTCCAAGAGCTGAGCTTTATGCCATATCAAGGTGTGATTACAAGGCACACATATGTATCAGTAAGTCATTGTATTGTACAAGCAATATACTTTCATTTTTATGATTATTTGAGTTCATCTTTCCATGTTCTTGTGAAGTGTACTACTCACTGCCATTACTCTCAGTTTTTCTCAGTCAGCTTGCAGAGATGTTTTCTCTGAGCTTGGTGCATCATTTTCAGTGATCTAACTTGGTAAAGTTAGCTCTATAAGTCTACTATATGCTCACAAATTTTCATGTCATTTGGATGTTGCAATCTTCAGTTATGTTCATTTGAAGTCAACAGGGTCTGTTCATCTTCACTTCTCTCTCAGGCACCCGACTTTTTTACCCATCTTGTCAGAGCCATTTGTCAGTGGTTACTTATTCAAATTCAGTGATTTAAAGCTTGTTGGATTCAACTTACAGTCTAGTATAAGCATACAAATTTTCATAATCATTGAATTCCTAGATTTTGCGTTATGTTGATTTTTCTGCTCACTGGTCTCAAACTATAGCAGCCCGTGAAAATCGGGATGATGTCATCACTTGTTAAAACTCATTCTCAATGTGTGGTTTGTTATTTTTGATGAGATTACTCTTGAAAGTTAGCTCTTTAATTTACCTAGACTTCCTCAAGAGGAATTAAGCTAATTGCTGCTGTGCTCAGAGAATTATGTAAAACATTGGACAGGTGTATGAACCAAGAATAGCAAGTTTTCACCTCTGAGCTAACTCCAACTTATCTGTTTTGATCTATCTTTTTGAGAGTGATCTTCCAAGGTACATAGGGTGTCTAATACATCCATTGGCAAGCTAAAAGGTCCCACCATATACTCCTGGAGTTCATTTGGCTGGTGTAGATCAAGGATTTTGCAATACCTCTTCATCTTCAAGCACATACCTATCCATCTCTTCACAGTGGTATCAGAGCAAGGTTGGACAACATGGCAGATGGATTTCCTTCATCAATTGACAAATTGGATAGAGGTAATTACTTAGCTTGGTCATTAAGGATGGAAGCTTATCTCCAAGGTAGAAGTTTATATGGTTATGTGGCTGGAGATGAAGTTATGCCAAGTTTCAAGAACAAAAGTCAACCAACACAAGAAGAGCAAGAAAGATTGAGCACATGGTGCTCCAAGGATGCACTTGCAAGGTCTTATCTCCTCAACTCTATCTCAGATTTTTTGTTGCCTCACATTAGAAGTTGTAAGACATCTCAGGAAGTGTGGGATGCACTTGAAGCTTTCTTTTCTTCAAGTACCAAAGCTAGGAAGCATCAACTATGGCTGGATTTCACAACTCTCAAGAAGGCTCCCAAACAAAATGTGACTGATTTTGTCACAAAGCTCAAGGACATAGCGGATCAGTTGGGAAGCATTGGAGAGGTAATAGATGAAGATCAAATTGTAAGGCAGGTGATCAATGGCTTGAAGGCAGATGACAAGTGGGAAGCATTCACCACAGCTATGGATTTGTACATGGACATGCATGTACCTGATTTCAATACACTCATCGGACAACTACTTACTCAAAAGGCAAAGCTTATCAAAAATGGAGAAAGCTCTAAAGGTAATCAATCTTCAACTTTATACACGGATAAAAGCAAGTCTAAAGATAACAAAGGAAAGACAAAGAAAGTGGATGATGAAGCAGGTACATATCAAGCTAACTATGCAGGTAGAGGAAGACATGGCAGAAGTAGAGGAAGAGGAGGTAGACAAGGCAGGGGGAGATCCCAAGACTCCAACTCATGTTCTATTTGTGGATTAACTAATCATACAACTCAAAATTGCTTTAGGAATTCCAGAAATCAAAGAGGTAGAGGATACAATAGAGGAAGTTATGGCTACTCAAGAGGAAGGTTCAACAACTACCATGGCAACTACAACAACTACAATCATTCAAACTATCAAGGAGGTTACAAAGGAAGGAGAGACTACAATAACTACACAGAAGACTCAAACAAAGAGGATTCATTATTGATCATGAACATGGCTATGCCACAAGGTAAATCTGATGAGCATGTTTTCTACATAGATTCAGGTTGTTCAAATCATGTGGCAGGAAATGTGGCACTCCTATCAGATTTAGAAGATCCAAGGAATAAGCATGAGGTACAAACAGGAGATGATACAAAACATCTTGTGGAGAAAATAGGCAATGTCAAAGCACCTGATGGAAACATCAACCTACTCAGTAAGGTACTCTATGTCCCTACCATTACAAAGAATTTGATAAGTGTTGGGCAGATAGTAGAGAAAGGGTTGCAAGTCAAGTTCACAAAAGCAAGAGCATTTGTTGAAGATCCAAGTCAAGGATTCAGAAGAATTGCAAAAGGTGAAAAGATAGGTAGATTGTTCACATTTGAATTACAGGACACTAGAAACATTGCTCTCTTTAATTATGGTAGTCAGACACTCACAGAATTGGAAGTATGGCACAAAAGGTTAGCACATATTGGTGAAAGGTCATTAAAGCAAATCTGCAGGGACCAAAGTGTACTTGGACTCCCTAATTTGTCAAAACAGCATATGATTTATAAGTGTAGTGCATGTCAATTTGGAAAGTCTCACAGGTTACCATTCATGAAGAAAGGTTATATGCATGGAGATCTCTTGGAGTTGGTTCATACAGATGTATGGGGACCTAGCAAGGAAGCTTCAATACCTGGATCAAGGTATTATGTTTCCTTTATTGATGATTGCAGCAGATGGACTATCCTATTCTTTATGAAACACAAAGATGAAGTTTTTTCATGTTTCAAAAGATATTTGGCTCTTGTGGAGAATCAAACAGGTAAATCACTAAAAAGGCTAAGGTCAGATGGAGGGGGAGAATACTTCTCCCATGAGCTTGATTCTTTTCTTCAGGAAAGAGGAATCAAAAGAGAGGTAACTACAAGGTACACTCCTGAGCAAAATGGAGTGGCAGAAAGGAGGAATAGGACAATTGTTGAAGCTGCAAGGTCTATGTTAAATGAAAAGCATTTACCTAATTACTTATGGGCTGAGGCTATATCTACAGCCACTTACTTGATGGGATGACTCCATATGAGGCTTGGAATGGAAGAAGACCAAGCTTAGATCATTGTAAAATTTTTGGATGTATTGCTTTTGCTCATGTTCCTTCACAGGTTAGAGGCAAGATGGATCCAAAGGCAGAAAGGTGTGTATTTATTGGATATGACAACAATCAAAAGGGCTACAGGTTATACAACCCTACCAACAAAGGATTCTTGGTAAGCAGAGATGTAGTTTTTGATGAGAACAATTCATGGTATGAAGATTCATGCAGGAAGGTCAATTTACCATATAATCTTGAAGAAGATTTTCCAAAGCTTTGTAGAGAACAACCGAAGATTGAATAACAAGACACCTCAGAGGATGATGAAGAATCTCAGATGGAAAAGATCAAAGCATGGAAGTCTAAAGATAAAGCAAAATTGCAGGAACTTGGACATGAGGCAGAATCATCACATCATGGCCTAAGAAGATCTATGAGGGAAAAGAAAAAACCAGAAAGGTATGGGTTTGACACCTCATTAGTAACTAAACATTCTATCTACATAGCACAAGACATAAACCAAGAGGAGCCATCATCATTTGAAGAGGCCAAAGCAAAAACAGAATGGAAGCATGCAATGAAGGAAGAGATTGAAGCACTTGAGGAAAACAACACTTGGGATTTGGTGCCCAAGACTTCATCCATGAAGGTAATAGGCTCAAGATGGGTCTATAAACTCAAGAAGAATTCTGATGGTTCCATTAACAGGTATAAGGCAAGGCTTGTAGCAAAAGGCTTTGCACAAACTCAGGGAATTGATTATGAGGAGACCTTCTCTCCTGTGGCAAAGATGCCTACTATTAGGGTTTTGCTTAGTATTGCCTCTTCCAAGAATTGGAAGATACTTCAACTAGATGTAAAGAATGCATTTTTGAATGGTTGGATAACAGAAGAGGTATATATGGCACAACCACCTGGTTTTGAGAATCAAGTTTATCCTGATTATGTGTGTAAACTTAACAAAGCATTGTATGGTCTCAAGCAAGCTCCAAGAGCTTGGAATTTCAGGCTTGTTTCATTCTTGCAGGACAAAGGCTTTCAACCAAGCAAGGCAGATCCTTCACTCTTTATTAAAAAGAGTAATTCTGAGGTCATCTACTTATGTGTATATGTAGATGATATAATATTGACAGGAAATGATGCAGATGGTATGAAGAAGATCAAAGATCAGATGAGAGAAGAGTTCAAGATAAGTGATTTGGGTTCACTTACCTACTTCCTAGGTTTGGAAGTTGTCTACAAAGATCATGGTTTGTTTCTCACTCAAAGGAAGTACATTAAGGACATGTTGGCAAAATTCAAGATGCAAGATTGCAGGTACTCCAATGGAGGTCAATCACAAATTGAGCTCACATGAAGGTGAACTCATAGAGGACATCACATCATATCAAAGTCTAGTGGGTAGTCTCAACTATGCCACATTGACAAGAGTAGATATATCCTACAGTGTGAGTGTGCTAAGTCAATTTATGCACACACCAAGGAAACCACATATGGATGCTGCCAAAAGGATTCTCAAGTATCTCAAAGGAACCATAAATGAAGGACTTTATTATCCTTATGTATCTGATTTAGGTTTGAAGCTATTTTCTAATGCAGATTGGGCTGGCTCCAAAGAAGATAGAAGGAGCACTTCAGGTTATCTTACCTTTGCAGGTTCAAAGCTCATTTCATTGTCATCCAAGAAGCAACCCACAGTTGCTCTCTCTTCTACTGAAGCTGAATATAGAGGTCTTGCCATAGCTACTCAGGAAGCTATGTGGATGAAGACATTATTCAAAGATCTTGGATTGAAGTTTGGAACTCCAACTATTTTTGGTGACAATATGAGTTCTATTCATTTGGCTGCTAATCCTATTATTCATGCAAGGACTAAACATAGTGAAGTTTATTATCACTATGTACGAGAGAAGGTTCTAAGTAAAGAGATTCAAACATCATATGTGTCCACTCATCAACAATGTGCAGATATTCTAACCAAACCATTGGATGGTACAAAGCTTTGCAAATTGAAGGCTATGATTGGTTTGCAGGTAATCTTGGAAGATTGAAGACCTCAAGCATACTTGGCTTGAGGGGGAGCTGTTGGAGCAAGTCTATGACAAGCCTAAGTATTGGCTTGAGTCCCACAAAGTCATAGAAGAAGCTTTAAAAAGAAGACTATGTAAAGTTCACTTGTGAACTACCTCTTGTAATTTTTTGAAGAGTTTACTTAATGTAAAAGTAAGAGAATCTTAAGTGGTTGAGTCCACATGATCAAAAAGGGAAAGAGGAGCCACGAATTCGTGATTTGTGGTAGGTAGAGAATCAAATCAATCATTGATTGATTTGATTGAGGGAAGTTAGCCTCCCAAACTCAACTATAAATAGATGGCAGTTTTAGTCGTGGTTAGAGAGACCTATGTGAAGACTTCCAAGAGCTGAGCTTTATGCCATATCAAGGTGTGATTACAAGGCACACATATGTATCAGTAATTCATTGTATTGCACAAGCAATATACTTTCATTTTTATGATTATTTGAGTTCATCTTTCCATGTTCTTGTGAAGTGTACTACTCACTGCCATTACTCTCAGTTTTTCTCAGTCAGCTTGCAGAGATGTTGTCTCTGAGCTTGGTGCATCATTTTTAGTGATTTCACTTGGTAAAGTTAGCTCTATAAGTCTACTATATGCTCACAAATTTTCATGTCATTTGGATGTTGCAATCTTCAGTTATGTTCATTTGAAGTCAACAGGGTCTGTTCATCTTCACTTCTCTGTCAGGCACCCGACGTTTTTACCCATCTTGTCAGAGCCATTTCTTAGTGGTTACTTATCCAAATGCAGTGATTTAATACTTGTTGGATTCAGCTTACAGTCTAGTATAACCATACCAATTTTCATAATCATTGGATTCCTAGATTTTGCGTTATGTTGATTTTTCTGCTCACTGGTCTCAAACTGTAGCAGCCCGTGAAAATCGGGATGATGTCATCACTTGTTAAAACTCATTCTCAGTGTGTGGTTTGTTATTTTTGATGAGATTACTCTTGAAAGTTATCTCTTTATGTTACCTAGACTTCCCCAAGAGGAATTAAGCTAATTGCTGCTGTGCTCAGAGAATTATGTAAAACATTGGACAGGTGTATGAACCAAGAATAGCAAGTTTTCACCTCTGAGCTAACTCCAACTTATCTGTTTTGATCTATCTTTTTGAGAGTGATCTTCGAAGGTACATAGGATGTCTAATACATCCATTGGCAAGCTAAAAGGGCCCACCATATACTCTTGGAGTTCATTTGGCTGGTGTAGATCAAGGATTTTGCAATACCTCTTCATCTTCAAGCACATACCTATCCATCTCTTCACATCAATAGGACCAGTGAGCAACATGTCATCAACATAGACAACAATGATCAGAAGCACATCATTAGCACGTTTAACATATAAGGTGCTTTCAGTTGGACTGTTCTCAAAACCATGTGCAATCAGATAGGCATGTATCTTCTCATACCAAGCACGTGGTGCTTGCTTTAAACCATACAATGCCTTCTTTAACCTGCAAACCTGGTTTTCATGCCCTTTCTGCACAAAGCCACGGGGTTGAAAAACATAAACTTCTTCATGCAAGTCACCATTCAGAAATGCCGTTTTAATGTCCAACTGATGTACATTCCAACCATGATGGGTTGCAAGTGCACATGCTCCGAACAATAGTCATATGGCATGTAGGTGCAAAGGTCTCATCAAAATCAATGCCTCTTTCCTGTGCATAACCCTTTGCAACAAGCCTAGCCTTATACATGTCAACTGTACCATCAGGTTTACACTTCAGCTTGTATACCCACTTAGTGCCAATGGCCTTCTTGCCAGGAGGCAAGTCACATAAAGACCATGTACCATTCTTCATTATAGCATCATATTTAGATTGCATAGCAGCCATCCAATTTTCTGAATTTTGTGCTTCATCAAAAGAAACAGGCTCATTCTCATCACAGAGACTAGATGCAGCCATAGCATAGCAATCTGATGCAAAGGAGGCACTATGAGAGCCTGAACGAGTACGATATGACAAAGGTGCATCTAATTTGCTGTCACGCAAAGTCTGCACCAGCCATTTTGGCATAGTTTTTGCCTGCTCAATATCAACTCTCTCATCAACAAGTGCATCATGTAAATCTGGATCAGAAATGGAATGATCTGCATCATCATATGAAACCTGCAAAGGCTGAGAAGTTGCCTCATTAAGACCAACACTAGTTTGTCCACCTGTAAAAAGAGGCATCAAAGTTTCATACATGTCTTTGGAGCCAACAGATGTCTCCTTAGTACATGAAAGCAATGGCTGAATAGCATCTTCCACAAAGACAACATCACGGCTAACCAGAATGCGTTTAGTCTGTGGATGATACAGACGATAGCCTTTACTTTCAGAACTGTACCCAACAAGAATACATTGTACTGCCTTATCATCCAATTTTCTGCGATGTTGTTCAGGCACTAATGCATATGCCAAACAACCAAAAACACACAGATAAGCAATAGATGGCTTGCGGTCATGCCAAGCCTCATATGGAGTGATAGATTGCAACGCTTTAGTGGGACACCTGTTCAGTACATATGTTGCACACATGACAGGCTCAAGCCAGAAACTATGTGGTAAAGCCTGACTTTTGACCATGCACCTCGCCATCTCCATGAGTGACTGTTTAACACTCTTAGTCCAAGAGAAAGTGTCTTACGTACACTAATATTTTGCCTAATTTTCTTACAAACTGTCACTTTATGTTGCTTTGAGTCCACAACTATCCCCAAATCTATCCTCCTTGGGATCCCCAACAGAAGCACCGAAATGGGAAACCTCTTCCTTTTCACTCTCAACCTTTCTTACTTTTCATACACTCTCTCTCTTACTCACACACACTGTCCCCCCCCCCATGTTGATGCACAACAACCCTACTCAGAAACCACTCTTGTCATGAAATGATGTTGGCTACTATTACATGCAATCGAATACCAATAATGAATACAGAGACCAATACTAAAATACTGAATCTCAGTTTATCCCAAGATTTTATTTCTCTACCAAAGCAATTCCAGACTGCTCTCTGTTTCTAGGATTCTAATTGAAGTTTTAGTGTTTTTGTAATTCAGTCGCACATTATAGTATTTACACATTTCGAACCTTGCAACGAATAACATATTTGGGTGAAGTCCAGGCAGCAGCACAATCAACATTTCCTTCTCTAGATTAGTTCATAAATGCATCTGATCATGATCAAAACAACAACACAATAAACATTGACTCAACCACTCCAATCATCACATGTTCAGTCAAAAGAATCGAATGTGTAAGCAACTTTTCATCAGATTTCTAGATGATTGGTGAACGTCAAGGGGATTGCATTTTTACAGAGAATATTGAGCAAAATATCCCATGGGGTATGATGAAGGTGACCCTTCGAACGTAGTTTAGCTTCAAAACCCCTACAGATGATTAAATAAAGTCTTAATGCACTCAATCATGAGGCTCTAGAGAGACAAATGAATTAGGCGACTTCACGATCGAGTCCCAAACATTTTCATAGTCCATATTTCCTTCAGCAAGATAGCATCTCCCCTCCCTAGATGAAAATGTTGAACATATTTTCCCCCAACTCTAAGCAACTTCTTACAACAATTTTAGTTAAAACCCCAATCAAGAGTGCAACAGAATCTTTTCAAAACAAATATAATGGAAAATTCTCAAAGGCCATCTTTTTGTTCGTCAATTTTATTGGCAATGAAATGCAAATAGACACATAAAGGACAATTACAAAATGTCATGAAGAACAAACCATTAATTCACACAGAGTACCAAGGACGTGAAAACACTCAATATTTCATGAGAAGTTCTTTGGTTAAAAAAAAAACATGCAAGACTAATTGCATTCAATCCGGTCCGTGATGGATTCAAACGTGAGATAAAAAAAACCAAAATTTCTTCTGCAACATAACCATGCCTCAAGAAATAGTTTAAACAACTGCCTAAGCGAAATTTTGAAATCATTAGATTGCATAAGCATTCCAAAAGATGGTGGTTACTTAATATTGTCAGGATGGTTTGTATAAAGAGCAATTCCAGGAACATTGCTCCCCAAGGTGATGGAAGATGTTGCCCGCATATCAGCCATAATTTGCGAACCCGTGTCAGCAATTATGTAAGCCAACGTCATCCAGTTCAACATCAAAGCTTCTTCTAAAAGTGCAGGATGGCTTTGGGCATCCCTCATGCAGGAAAGTCAGTCTTTGGGTAGTGCCAACTGCTATGTTAAAACGTGGCTTCTAATTAACATGTGACGATCTTATTTTTCTTCTATTCAGAAAAGTCATCAACCCCATGATTTATCATACATATACTTCAAAGACCAGCAACCTGTGCTATTTCTCGAATCCAAATCCATAAAGCAAAACATCTTCTGTATGCCTACTGCCTCGAATCATAACGATCTCTGCAAAGGGACACCCTATGCCCATGAACCACAGTCTCTAGATTCCTTTCAGCAACCCATCTCCCATCAGGAAGTACACTTTCATAAATAGATCCTAATCTCCTAGAACTTAGTTATCTATTGGAACCGTCAGTCAATATATTGAGTTCTTGATAAGAATACCTTGTGGCCACAATTTGCAGCGCTCCAATAGATCTTCCTCTACATTCGACACAAAGAAGATCTTCCTCCATAAGACTGATGTTGGACTCCTTTATTTGAAATGGAAATGGTCCTCTCTTTAGTGTTGTAACAAGCTCCCATGCTCCTCGATGTATGAACACCTTACACGTTTTTTTTCACCAAAGATCTGTAGCACTCAGTCATCCCCCAGACTCCTTCCCCCCTTCTGATGAAGCAAAAGAACACCTTCCCCCACTCTCATTTGTTGGCAGAGAAGACAGGAGAGAGAGCTACCCTCCCGCTGTTCTGATGGTTTCAGCGTTGCCTTTTGCTCCTTGTGCTCTTCACGATGTGCCTCGAAAACTAGAATTCTCCCCAAGATAGAGTCTCCCCGTCGACTACTCTCTACAGAGCTCTGCAGCCACCTTCTCCTCCTCGTACTCTGACCCACCAGCCACCAAGAGCACCCGCAACCTCTGCTAAAGCTTTTTGACGTGGAAACATGATTCCCCCCCTTCTTTGTTCGCCTCCCACTGTTCAAAGCCCCCCCAAAAAAAAAGTCGCTCATCCCCCCCTTTTCTTCGTGGCAGAAGAAGACAACTGCCCCCCAACTGAGCGAGAGAGTCCAAAAAGAAACCCCGCCTGCTGCCCTTGCAATTCTAGAAGAAGACAATAAAAAAACCACCTTCTCACCTTTTCTGTTTCTTCCGTCAAAACAACGGAAAAAGAAACGGGCCTGCTTTTGAAATATTTTTTCTTCATTTGCACCAACTTTTTGAATGAAATGTTCAACACGCTTCAAATAAACCTTACCCCCATTGGTCAAGTAGCCACCCATCTTCTGAAATTCATTCTTGTAGATTGCCATTAGCAAATTTATCCCACCCTCATGTATCTCCAAGGTTGGCATGGGGGGAAGAAAATCATTTCCAACAAAGAAGCACATGAACACAAAATCATCGATCAAGCGCTCAAAATCGATTTCGAATGGAGGGTTAGGTATCTTGAGGTCATACTCCAAGTATTCTCTTAGTATCCATACTTGAAGAAACTGAAAGGGCTTCTTAACAACCCCCATGTCCTCTCCCTTTTCATCAAATTCTCCATATTTCCTCTTAGCTTTACCTTCACATGAAGTTGCTAGATGGCCCATTTGTCCACATAGGAAACATTTATCTTGTTGCCCAGGCAAAAATACAACCTCACGTAAAATGGAAAACTGCAACTCATGTGTGGCAAGAGCAAGCATAATCAGATCAGCATCCAGCCCATATAAACAATGACGTGTATTCAGATCAAACCCAGGGAGATTTCTTTGACCACGAATGTAGGACATAATCTTGTGTTCTCCTTCACCAGGAGCATTCGAATCAGACAAGATTACTTTGATATTTTTCCATCCAGGGTCATTGTTCATTCAAAGATGAATATAATACTGAAGTGCAGTAGCTACGATCCACATAAAAGGTGTTCCAGGTGTAATGACATTGGAATCACATGCTTTAGACTTCTCCTTTGGCGGAATAATATGACCTTCAGCCTCAAACTTACTATATCAAGCATACTTGCATAGACTATCAAAAAACATCCCAGAGTATCTTTCTCCTGCCAAATAGCAATACATTAGTGCATAAAAACCAATCATTTCTTGAGCTAACAATGACCTGTTCTTTCGTTTAGCAACTCCGTTCTGTTGAGGTGTATATGGCACTGTACACTGGTGTTTTATCCCACGTTCAGCCAGAAATGCATTAAAATCTGAAGACATATATTCCCGCCCTCGATCAGAACGGAGGGTGCCCATTTTACATGCTGACAAATTTTCAGCCAAAACCAAAAACTGTTTGAAGCACATGAACACTTCGGACTTTGCTTTGAGTGGATATACCCATGCATGCCTAGAAAAGTTATCAGTGAAAGTCACGAAGTAAAGGTAATTTCCAAAAGAGGGTGTCTGCATAGGATCACAGACATCACTATGTATAAGCTTCAATTTCAGCGTAGCCCGAACTGAACCATCTTTTGGAAAGGAAGAACGATGCATTTTGCCCAAAATACAGCCTTCACAAACATGTTTTCCAGGTGCCTCAAGCTTGGGCAAAGAGGACACCATTTCAGATTTCTGCAGGCGTAACAAACTAGCAAAATTCAGATGACCACAGCGTGCATGCCAAAGCTTTGCATCTGACATAGCCTGAGAATCATGAACTGCACATGCCGAATCATTCACAGATCTTTCATAGTCTATGAGCTTATACAATCCACGATATAAAATGCCAGAAGCAATAATCACATTGCCATTTGAGAGATCATGGACTGTACACCTGTCATCAACGAATTTCACAACCAAGCCAATCTTGGCTAATGCAGAAACTGATAGCATGTTCTTTTTTATCCCTGGCACAAATAAAGCATCTGACAAAGTGAAAGAACTACCATCAGCAGTAGTCAGAATGATCTTACCAACTCCCATAACAGGATAAGAGGAGTTATTGGCGCATGTGACAGTATTCCCTGTAGGGGCAGGCTCGAGTGAAGAGAAGAAACTGCGCTGCGAGGTAATATGTTTGGTCGCCCCACTGTCAAAGTACCAAACATCTGAGTCTACTCCAGACATGCACTGATCATGAGAAGATGGGTCAAAACTGCAGAGAGTAGTAAACGCCCATTCTTCTTCCTGCACAAGATTTGCAGACTCTGTTTTTGGTGTAAAGGCCTCTGCAACAACCATTTCAGCCTCTTTCTTCTTTGCCTCTTTAGCAGCCAGTTTTGGACAGTCCTTTATAATATGATCATTTCCTTTACAAGACTTGCAGAACAATTTCTGCTTTTATGATTTCTTCTCATCTTTATCCTGGTTCTTCGATTGTGCAGCATTTGCAGATTTCTGCTTACTAGTAGAAGAGCTCCATTTTTATTTGCCCTTCTGACTAGCCAGGAAAGCTTGATCTGCAACACGCATAATGGACCTGTTCTGCCTGGACTGATCTTCCTGCAACAGAACAGAGACTAATTCCTCAAATGACAAGGCATTCGGATTGCCTTTCATCATCAAGCGAAGAGTAGAGGCAAAACTCTGATATGAATCAGGAAGACCATTCAGAACGGTCTGCACAAGTGAGCTATCTGGTATAACTTAATCAGCATAAATCACTTGTTCCTTCAGGTCTCTGATCTTGGTAAGAAAACTGTCCATAGAATCACCTTCATTCATGTGCTCACTCTCCAACTGTTTTCGGAGGTAAGCAACATGAGCCTCATTCCTAGCCTGGTACAAAGTGGTAAGTGTATCCCAAGCATCCTTTGCTGTTCTGCAAGAGCGAATGTGAGGAATAATGGCATGTTTGACAGATAAAGCTATCAATGCATGTGCCTGGGCATCTCTGTCATCCCAACAAATCTGCTCTGCAGTAGGTGCAACAGAAACAGCAGCACGAACAGGAAACTGTGGAATATCATCTTCGACACCATCTTCATCAGCTCCAACACCTGTATTTGCAATACCTGTCGTTACAGGTGTAACAGGACGTCTTTCAACACCCTGCACAATGTTCCACAATCCTTTTGCAACCAGTACATGTCGCATCATATAAGCCCATAATGGGTAGTTGGTACCATCCAACTTATCCTCAACAGCCAACATACGGAATACATCACTGCTTTCAGCCATGGCCGGTGACTAAAATACCTTGATGCAGAAAATTGACTGTATCTCAAAAAGTTGAACGAAACTGCCCAGACGAGTTCTGCTAGACCTGTAGCAGACTTCGAGACGCTTAAACTGGCAAACAGAAACTAGTATATACCTTTGGCACAAAAGGACAAAATAGCCTACACAAGCGCTGCGATAGTGCGTTCGGAGGCTGAAATGAGCTCAGATCGCGATTTCGATACCACAAAGCGAAGCAGTTCTGATCTCGGAAACACCTTGAGTATGCTCACCAAATTTTGTGCGAATCTGAGACTGCAAACGGAGGAGTGTCGACGGTGCCCTAGATGAAGCGACGACCTGCTCTGATACCAATTGTTGGAGTTAGACGTCTGCGGAAGCACGCGAACAGCACAACGAAGAAGAAGAAGCTTGGAGCACAACACACAAGACTGAATGTATTACTAGAGAATGTACAAAGATAAGTAGCCCATTAGGGAAATAGGCATATATACAAGCCGGGGGAAAAAAAACCTCCTAAAGAGGGAAAAAAGTGCCCCGGCGGTCCTAGAGTGTTCACACACATCACTACCTAAATATATCAAACAAAAAATCAGCCCCATACCATCCCCAAGCCAATGGTCAAGCGGAAAGTTCCAATAAGGTATTATGCACGGTATTGACAAAGATTGTAAATAATGGGAGGTCTGACTGGGACAAGCAATTGCATCATGCAATTTGGGCCTTCCGAGTTGCATACAAGACTGCCATTGGAACTACTCCCTTCAATTTGGTGTACGGGCAAAATGCAATTTTGTCAAATGATTTTTTAATCCCCACTTTGAGAGTAGCACAACAGTATGAATGGACCGGACATGAATTATCCCAACAACTAAACCAATTAGAGAAGCTGCATGAAACTAGGTTACAAGCAGTAGCAGGAATATATGCAGCCAAGAGAAGACAAAAGGCATATTATGATGCACATATAAGAGACAAAGGACTTAAAGAAGGCGATCTAGTCCTGGTCTACACCTTAAAGCAACATGCCAAGAAGTTACAAAAACGCAGATATGGACCTCTAATCATAAATAGGATGTCTACTAGTGGAGCAATTAATCTAGCCACTTTAGATGGTGACATTCTTCCTAACTACATAAGTGGATGTAGAGTGAAACAGTTCATGGAGCCGTTAACAGATCAAATGTTAGCGCGTCTAGTATGTGCTCAAAATAGGAAGAAGGAGGAAGAACGGATTAGAGAGGAGGCACGACAGGAAGCCCTAGAACGCATCAAGAAAAGGAAAGAATGGATTAGGAAAAGAGACGAACGATATCTCCAAGGAGAAGAACCTATCCCTATGGCTAATTACCAAGTCCATACGCCTGACATGAATAGTGCTTGCAGGTCACGACCTTACCTAAACCTAGGGATTGGCAAGATAGAGTACAAATTGATAGATGCATTGGTAGACTCAGGAGCAGGACTTAGTTGCATACGTAATACGGTCATAAAAGATCTTCAAATGATTATGACTCCCACAAAAGCGCAGATAATGGGAATTGGAGGTCAAATCATACAATGCATTGGAGCAACAATAGTATCCCTCCACCTAGGAAATTCTTCCATGGAACAACGAGTCTTGGTGTGCAGAGATGAAGACTTAATAGAAGATTTGATCCTAGGACAGGATTGGATCATTGAGAATGAAGTGAACATCAACCTAGCTCAAGGATATATCTCAGCCAAGATAGGGCACAAGGAAATTTTTAGTCTGTTAGGGGAGAGGCCGTTACAACAACCAAAAGTCCTCGATAGTACAGAAAAATGCAAGGAAAAGCTAGTGGAACGGGATCCCAGTTTCAATACATCAGATCCCAATTTAGAAGAAGTTGAAAGTTCAAACCCTAATGTGTTCAAGGAAGAGGTAAAATCACCCTATTCAGTAGGTGAACAGCCAGATAATAAGGAAACCAACTCTCATGGAGTCTCTCATATGATAGAAGTATCACCAATGAGGAAGACATTTAGATACTCGCATCAAGGGAAGAACAAATTCAAATGGGTATGCAAAGATCAAGTGCAGAAATCAGAGACGTCATCACCAACTCATAAGGAGAAAAAGGAGAACAACAAGTCAGCATCACAGAAATCTAAAACAAAAATATTCTTGCAAGTATCGCTCCTTAAGCCTTTGATTGAAGCTCAGAAAGCACGATAGCAGATATGGATTCCCAAGAAGGTTAAACAACCAGCCAAGCAAGAGATAAGCAATCAGGAGGATACATTCCATCAAAAAATTCGAATGCCAAAGCGAAAACATACTCGTCCTAGAAACATGAAGAGTAGAACCTCTATTACTAGAACACTAGAGGAAACAAAGAGAACACATGAAGCCCAAGGAACCAAAGAAAGGAAACAACCTATCAAAGCAACCATGAAATGGATTTGGAAACCCAAGCAACTACAAGGAGTGGACCATCAGAACAACGGAGATTCCAATTGCACTCATGAAGTATCAAATGCACCTAAAGTATGCATGATAGAGCCACATTACAAGGCCAAGCATTCGGCACATGATGTACATGATAAAATTAGTGCTGCACATTCTCCAATGGGGATTAGATCATAGCTTCAACTCCCTTAGGAATGGACATACTATGTACATAAATAATGCTTCGGCTATACTAATGCTTGTTTTCTTTCAGGAAAAGAATAAAAAGATGTGGTAAGAGATCTCACTTATAGAACCAAGGGAAACAGAGTGATGGAATGACAACATATCACTGCAATGCACTACACAGTTGCTATGCTTTCCATTGAAGCTAATGCACTTTTCCTTACGAGTGAAGATGGCTTCTGAAGATTCTGAAGCAATAATTCAAGAGGAAGCATTGGAATTTCCTCTCCAAAGTATCACCAAAGCAAAGGGACATTGGTTCAGAGAAGATCAACCGGCTGGGGAGTATCTCTTCCTAGCAACTATAAAAATCATGGATACAGATCATCAATTTCCGATCATGTCCCAAGACTTCAGAGTTTTGCATGAACTCCCATCAATGATTGCCATCATGAAGAAAGCGGGCATTCATAAATATTTTGAACTGCCAATCTATAAGCCCGACTTTCAAAGGTGCACACAAGTCATGAACACATTACAGCCAGCACTGCATGATCTGTTGGTGCCCAAGGCTCGAGTGATGGATAAAGTAGGCGAATGGGTAATTATTCAATTCACTCATGATTTATTAAGGAAGCTTTTGGATGGGAAAAGGACGGAACCACGGTAGTGAAAGAAGAGATTCGAGGGGCAAAAACCAGAACGTTCATCGACATTAATAGAGTCGACATAGAAGAGGAAGTCAGACTTATCCACCAGCACTTTTGCTTCCCAAATATGCATCGATACACGGCTCCACAAAAGATTATTGTCCAGTTGCTTTCACATGCAATCAAGCATATTGGAAATCAGATTAATCTGACTCCCTACATACAACAACGGCTATTCGAGGAAAAGAAGCAATGGAACAGCAAGAAGTTCCTCAATGGCAGTGTATCTCTAACAATATTGATTTACCATGCTTTAGGCATTAGAGAGCATCTGCAAAAAAAACCATCATCGACTGCCATCGCTAAGTATGCCAAAGTCGCCACTGTTCCTAAAAAGAAAAGAGGAGTCAAGATTGTGGAGGAGGCAGAAGCTAGCTCTCAACCCAGAATGAGAGGCACAAAGAGATTAAGGGAAGTAAATCGAGTGGGAGAGGAAGTTCCAGCCACGAAAAGAGCGCACGTACTTCCAAAGTCCAGGCTTGAAGAGCAAAGACCGATTATAGAAGAAGATTTAACTAAGGCACTGGAGGATACACATCAATATACATAAGGGCAAGTCAATTTAACAGTGCAAGGGCACCATTATCAGCAGGCCCAACAAGAGATCGAGGCCAAAAAGAAGCTCACAAAAGTACACCGCTACAGGGAATTAGGGTTGGAAAATTCAAACTCATCTTCGGATGCACAAGAAGAACCCGACACATCATTATTAAATGTGGATATCAAAGTGAATCAAAGGATGATGGCCAATGGGAGGAATTGAATACAGTCAACTATAATGATGAAGAAGAGGGCCCAAAGATGGATGCCATAGCTGACCATCCAGATCAGGACACCGTAAGCAAGGCTGCAAACCAAGACAGGATGCATGTGATTAAAATCAATGAGACCTCCACAATTCATGTCAAGGAGACAACACTTACAAGAGAGGTATCCATCAAGATACCAAAGAAAGAGCCTCAAGAAGTGACAGTAGAAGAAACAGAACCCTTCACACCGATAAGGGTTGTGGAAGAACCCTCCCACATGGACGTCACATTTCAATGAAGTGCCACAAAAGTTATTGATTTGGATGAAGAAGAGAAAGAACCAAAAATACAATTAGAAATTAGACAACCCCACAATGAAACCATCCATGTAGAGCAAGGAAAAGATGTGCAAACCGGAGAAGCTCCAAGCATACCACGAACATGGTTAAATGTTGACATCGCTGTTGGGGATTCGTGGACAAGAAGGAGTTTGAGGGTTTGTAGGAGAAAAAGGAGATGATGAAAATGGAATAACAGTGAGAACTTCTGCAAAGGAATACTCTCGGAAACCTTGAATATTGATTATCTTGCAACAATTACAATGACTGCACACCGTCTAATCAATGACTAAATACAACTTCAGAGAATATCAATTACTGAAGACCAATTATCTCAAGTCCTCTGGCAGCGGCCTCTCCTGCACCAATCCTTCACTTGCTTCCCGCTTCCCTTGTGCACACCTTGCACTAAGCTTCCACCAAGCTAAGGAATTGGTATCTTGGCGCACACACACAATAGACCTTGGGACTCTTGGAATCCAATCCGCCTTCTCTGCACCCCTTCCTCTTGACACCTCTTGCACTCTTGAGTGTCGTCGCACACTAGTGGCTCTTCTTGCTTCCTTTCTTGCTTCCTCTGGGCTCTCTCTTGCTCCTTGCTCTCAAATGTGTCCAAGAATAGCCTTTGTCCTTGCTCTTGAATCCGCCGGTCCCGTGACTTCTAACTGCCATGGACTCTTGGGCTTCCTTTGGTGTCCCAAGATTCTCTTGTTAGTTTGCGGCCAACGAATTGCCCTTTGTCCTGTAGTGACTTTAGTGTAAAACCAAAAATTTTAAATGGGAGTCATACTTTCACTTGTGCGTACACTTTTCCGCTTCACATGCCTTCACATTCCCTTTTAATTCTTCCTTTGTGTACTAAAGGGGGTTCACCTAAACCTTCCCAATTACTTTAAAACACATTCTGATCCTTAGGAAAATTAATTTACCCTTTGTGGGACAATCAATTGTCACTTAGGCACTTTGACTTTGCACCTGTTGGCTTGACCTTGCCCTTGGTGACTTTGACCGGTTTGCTTTGACCATCATGACTTTTATGGGCTCAACAATCGCTGAGCTCAAGCCCGTAGTGCAAGATATGATTAGAACTGCAATGGATACACAACAATTAATTCTTGAGGCTGATGAAAACTACGATCAAGCGATGCAGCACAAGCATAAACTTCAACAAATTGGTAAGAATCTTTCTACTGAGTTAAAGATAGCAAAGGAGCAGATCTTACAGAAAGAAAATGAAGTCCAAGAGGTCAAAAATCAGTACAAAACTCTAGAGACAGAAAATGAAGGATTGAAAGAACAACTCCAAGAATTAACAAAGAAATATGAAGCTAGCGAGGCTGACAAGGCATGAATGCATGCCCGGAGTAAAATATTGGAATCACAAATAAAGGTATATATGGAAGAGGCAGAAAACCTAAGGAATTGAAATAAGGACCTCATGACAGCTCTTCTAAGTGATCAGCCCGTAGAAGTTCAAGGAGGACCAAAAAAGGATATCAAAGAATTGGAAGAAAAGATAGCTAAGTCTGAAGATTAGTTCAAGCAGGAGCAGACCACCATTGCGGAATGGGAAAAAAGGTACATGGATGATACCGCAGTTTTAAGGACTAAATGGAAAAAGGCGGAAAATCGATATCTCATGGAATGTAAGGAAGACACTGATCATCTGGATATTGTTGCTAAAGAACTTCTCAAACACAAGGACACTGTTGGGGATTCGTGGACAAGAAGGAGTTTGAGGGTTTGTAGGAGAAAAAGGAGATGATGAAAATGGAATAACAGTGAGAACTTCTGCAAAGGAATACTCTCGGAAACCTTGAATAGTGATTATTTTGCAACAATTACAATGACTGCACACCGTCTAATCAATGCCTAAATACAACTTCAGAGAATATCAATTACTGAAGACCAATTATCTCAAGTCCTCTGGCAGCGGCCTCTCCTGCACCAATCCTTCACTTGCTTCCCGCTTCCCTTGTGCACACCTTGCACTAAGCTTCCACCAAGCTAAGGAATTGGTATCTCGGCGCACACACACAATAGACCTTGGGACTCTTGGAATCCAATCCGCCTTCTCTGCACCCCTTCCTCTTGACACCTCTTGCACTCTTGAGTGTCGTCGCACACTGGTGGCTCTTCTTGCTTCCTTTCTTGCTTCCTCTGGGCTCTCTCTTGCTCCTTGCTCTCAAATGTGTCCAAGAATAGCCTTTGTCCTTGCTCTTGAATCCGCCGGTCCCGTGACTTCTAACTGCCATGGACTCTTGGGCTTCCTTTGGTGTCCCAAGATTCTCTTGTTAGTTTGTGGCCAACGAATTGCCCTTTGTCCTGTAGTGACTTTAGTGTAAAACCAAAAATTTTAAATGGGAGTCATACTTTCACTTGTGCGTACACTTTTCCGCTTCACATGCCTTCACATTCCCTTTTAATTCTTCCTTTGTGTACTAAAGGGGGTTCACCTAAACCTTCCCAATTACTTTAAAACACATTCTGATCCTTAGGAAAATTAATTTACCCTTTGTGGGACAATCAATTGTCACTTAGGCACTTTGACTTTGCACCTGTTGGCTTGACCTTGCCCTTGGTGACTTTGACCGGTTTGCTTTGACCATCATGACTTTTATGGGCTCAACAATCGCTGAGCTCAAGCCCGTAGTGCAAGATATGATTAGAACTGCAATGGATACACAACAATTAATTCTTGAGGCTGATGAAAACTACGATCAAGCGATGCAGCACAAGCATAAACTTCAACAAATTGGTAAGAATCTTTCTACTGAGTTAAAGATAGCAAAGGAGCAGATCTTACAGAAAGAAAATGAAGTCCAAGAGGTCAAAAATCAGTACAAAACTCTAGAGACAGAAAATGAAGGATTGAAAGAACAACTCCAAGAATTAACAAAGAAATATGAAGCTAGCGAGGCTGACAAGGCATGAATGCATGCCCGGAGTAAAATATTGGAATCACAAATAAAGGTATATATGGAAGAGGCAGAAAACCTAAGGAATTGAAATAAGGACCTCATGACAGCTCTTCTAAGTGATCAGCCCGTAGAAGTTCAAGGAGGACCAAAAAAGGATATCAAAGAATTGGAAGAAAAGATAGCTAAGTCTGAAGATTAGTTCAAGCAGGAGCAGACCACCATTGCGGAATGGGAAAAAAGGTACATGGATGATACCGCAGTTTTAAGGACTAAATGGAAAAAGGCGGAAAATTGATATCTCATGGAATGTAAGGAAGACACTGGTCATCTGGATATTGTTGCTAAAGAACTTCTCAAACACAAGGACACTGTTGGGGATTCGTGGACAAGAAGGAGTTTGAGGGTTTGTAGGAGAAAAAGGAGATGATGAAAATGGAATAACAGTGAGAACTTCTGCAAAGGAATACTCTCGGAAACCTTGAATATTGATTATCTTGCAACAATTACAATGACTGCACACCGTCTAATCAATGCCTAAATACAACTTCAGAGAATATCAATTACTGAAGACCAATTATCTCAAGTCCTCTGGCAGCGGCCTCTCCTGCACCAATCCTTCACTTGCTTCCCGCTTCCCTTGTGCACACCTTGCACTAAGCTTCCACCAAGCTAAGGAATTGGTATCTCGGCGCACACACACAATAGACCTTGGGACTCTTGGAATCCAATCCGCCTTCTCTGCACCCCTTCCTCTTGACACCTCTTGCACTCTTGAGTGTCGTCGCACACTAGTGGCTCTTCTTGCTTCCTTTCTTGCTTCCTCTGGGCTCTCTCTTGCTCCTTGCTCTCAAATGTGTCCAAGAATAGCCTTTGTCCTTGCTCTTGAATCCGCCGGTCCCGTGACTTCTAACTGCCATGGACTCTTGGGCTTCCTTTGGTGTCCCAAGATTCTCTTGTTAGTTTGCGGCCAACGAATTGCCCTTTGTCCTGTAGTGACTTTAGTGTAAAACCAAAAATTTTAAATGGGAGTCATACTTTCACTTGTGCGTACACTTTTCCGCTTCACATGCCTTCACATTCCCTTTTAATTCTTCCTTTGTGTACTAAAGGGGGTTCACCTAAACCTTCCCAATTACTTTAAAACACATTCTGATCCTTAGGAAAATTAATTTACCCTTTGTGGGACAATCAATTGTCACTTAGGCACTTTGACTTTGCACCTGTTGGCTTGACCTTGCCCTTGGTGACTTTGACCGGTTTGCTTTGACCATCATGACTTTTATGGGCTCAACAATCGCTGAGCTCAAGACCGTAGTGCAAGATATGATTAGAACTGCAATGGATACACAACAATTAATTCTTGAGGCTGATGAAAACTACGATCAAGCGATGCAGCACAAGCATAAACTTCAACAAATTGGTAAGAATCTTTCTACTGAGTTAAAGATAGCAAAGGAGCAGATCTTACAGAAAGAAAATGAAGTCCAAGAGGTCAAAAATCAGTACAAAACTCTAGAGACAGAAAATGAAGGATTGAAAGAACAACTCCAAGAATTAACAAAGAAATATGAAGCTAGCGAGGCTGACAAGGCATGAATGCATGCCCGGAGTAAAATATTGGAATCACAAATAAAGGTATATATGGAAGAGGCAGAAAACCTAAGGAATTGAAATAAGGACCTCATGACAGCTCTTCTAAGTGATCAGCCCGTAGAAGTTCAAGGAGGACCAAAAAAGGATATCAAAGAATTGGAAGAAAAGATAGCTAAGTCTGAAGATTAGTTCAAGCAGGAGCAGACCACCATTGCGGAATGGGAAAAAAGGTACATGGATGATACCGCAGTTTTAAGGACTAAATGGAAAAAGGCGGAAAATCGATATCTCATGGAATGTAAGGAAGACACTGATCATCTGGATATTGTTGCTAAAGAACTTCTCAAACACAAGGACACTGTTGGGGATTCGTGGACAAGAAGGAGTTTGAGGGTTTGTAGGAGAAAAAGGAGATGATGAAAATGGAATAACAGTGAGAACTTCTACAAAGGAATACTCTCGGAAACCTTGAATATTGATTATCTTGCAACAATTACAATGACTGCACACCGTCTAATCAATGACTAAATACAACTTCAGAGAATATCAATTACTGAAGACCAATTATCTCAAGTCCTCTGGCAGCGGCCTCTCCTGCACCAATCCTTCACTTGCTTCCCGCTTCCCTTGTGCACACCTTGCACTAAGCTTCCACCAAGCTAAGGAATTGGTATCTCGGCGCACACACACAATAGACCTTGGGACTCTTGGAATCCAATCCGCCTTCTCTGCACCCCTTCCTCTTGACACCTCTTGCACTCTTGAGTGTCGTCGCACACTGGTGGCTCTTCTTGCTTCCTTTCTTGCTTCCTCTGGGCTCTCTCTTGCTCCTTGCTCTCAAATGTGTCCAAGAATAGCCTTTGTCCTTGCTCTTGAATCCGTCGGTCCCGTGACTTCTAACTGCCATGGACTCTTGGGCTTCCTTTGGTGTCCCAAGATTCTCTTGTTAGTTTGCGGCCAACGAATTGCCCTTTGTCCTGTAGTGACTTTAGTGTAAAACCAAAAATTTTAAATGGGAGTCATACTTTCACTTGTGCGTACACTTTTCCGCTTCACATGCCTTCACATTCCCTTTTAATTCTTCCTTTGTGTACTAAAGGGGGTTCACCTAAACCTTCCCAATTACTTTAAAACACATTCTGATCCTTAGGAAAATTAATTTACCCTTTGTGGGACAATCAATTGTCACTTAGGCACTTTGACTTTGCACCTGTTGGCTTGACCTTGCCCTTGGTGACTTTGACCGGTTTGCTTTGACCATCATGACTTTTATGGGCTCAACAGATGCCCACCACCTAAAGGACTCTCCGACCCGGAGAGACAACATACTGGAGACAAGAATAGCTTAAGAACCAAAATGAACATGTATATGAACAGAGAGAAATTAAATCCGAAAAAGAGAGAAAAAGTACTTTTAGTGATTACTAAAGAAAAGAAGACAATATCCGATGATTATTGAAGTCTGATTGGCATAAGCAGAAGGATGATACAATTATTGGGAAGCTAGAACTACGGCTGAAGCCATGTAATTTATTGAAAAGTGGCCAGCGCATTATTAAAACTGGATTGAGATTATTGAGGAGTTGGCTGTGGTGAAGATGGAAGGGGAACGGAAGCTTGCTCTATAAGGTGTTGGATAGAACTCAGGCAAGTGCGAAGATGGTCCCGTTCGCGCTTGATACGTTGACACGCTGCATTATCACATAAACCTAACTGAAAATGATTTTGAAGATCCTCTAAAGTTTGGAGCGCAGAATCCGCAATGTCTCGATACCTATCTCGCTCCTCCTTGAGCAAGCGGGCGGATTCAGTGAGAGATTGCCACTGGGAGGTGGCCATGCGATTTATGTTGTCTATAGTCGAGATATATTGTTGATGAATGCTGGCTGCAGCTGAGATGGAATCCATGGACAACTTGGAAGCGTCAGCACTTCCCTGAGCAATGTTACTGGCTTCGCGGAGTAATAGGAAAAATGAGGGTTCAGCCTGGGTATCAGATGGAGGAACAGGTGCTACGGGTGGAGTTTGAGAATTGGTTGGAATGGGAGAGGGACCGGTTGTGGAATGAAGATTGGAATGGTGGGGTTGGGTGGGTGGTTCATTACTTGGAGTATGAAATTGGGAAACAGGGGGACGTGGGGGAGTACTGGTAGGGTTGAGCGGGTTGAGCTGGGTTTGAATGAGTGGGCGGAATGAAGAGGAGCCATGTGGGGGAATAGGAGTATGAGGATGCATGGGGGCCCTGGCAGGAGATGTGATAATGATAGGGGAAGGAGACCTTGGATTAAGTGGATGGATATCCGGGGGTGCAGAGGGTTGGGTGGAAGCGGATGTTGAATCAGTGGAGAGTGAAGGGGAGGGGGGAGGCCGGGATATGGAAGGGATAATGGGATCGTTTTGCGGGTTGCTAACAGGGAATGGAGGGGATGGGGAAATAGTGGAAGGGTTAGCCAATTGTGCAGGGATTTGATAGACCCAAGCTAGGAGGGGAGCAGAATATATGTTAAAGGTACGAGAGCGGCAAGGGATAGCCTCACGGAGTCTACGAGAGCGCACGCTCAAGGAACTATAGAGGAGGGCGGCGTAAGGGTAGGGGCGGCTAGTTAGGAAGCAGTACAGGGGATCCGCAATACGAATGTCGGAAAGGGGAAGTGCAGCGGTGGGGCTTCTAAGTAAAAAGAAGAAGATAAATGAAGTCAGGATTGCTTGCATGCAGATGGAAAAACGGGCTTGGTTCTCAAAACGCTCTTTACAAAAAGCAATGGCTTCCGCGGGTGACACTCCCGAATATAAAAGTGGGGGACTTATGAAGTCGATGAGGGAGGATCCTATACGGTTGGCGATGTCCGGGATGGTAAGAGTGCCGGTACGAAATTGGGGGAATAGCCGAAGAGTTTCGTAGACGTCATTAAGGTTGGAAGGGTCCTGCAACAGAACGTCTGCCAAGCCTAAAAGACCTGCATACCTAAGATTTTCGGTCGAGAAGAGATTGCGGAGGTCAATTGGAGGTGGAGATAAATGAATATTGATTTGGATAGGTAGATCAGTTGGGAGGAAAACGCTCATATAATCGCCTGTAGGGATTGAATTATGGGAAGCAGAAGGAGAGGGAGAGGGGGAGGGGGGGCGAGGGAGGGATGGGGGAGAGTAATCGGTAGAATCAGAGCGAATGGAATAAGTAGGAATATTGATAGGTGGAGGAGGAATGGCAGAAGTTGAGGCATTGGCGGTGGGAAAAGGGGAGAGGGAGGATGGAGGAAACGTTGGGGAAAGAGAGGCGGGCACTGATGGAACCGGGTAGACCTGGGTGCGAAGGTATTGGGTATGCGACGGATGAGTAGACTCTGAAGGAGGATAATGAAGATTGGTTGTTGGGACCGCCGGAGGTGTGAAGGCCGCAGGATCGTCCTGGGGGGTGGATTAGCCATAGAAGAAATGGACAATGCCGAGACAGGAAGATTATGGAGTTATTGGGAAATGGAGATGGTGGAGGGTCCGGGGGAGGGGATGAGGGGGACGGAGGAGGAGTGGGTTTGCCTGCGAGGTTGAAGGGGCGGAGAATTGGTGATTTGGCGTAGTAGGAGGCGGAGGACGTGGAGGAGGAGAAGGAATGCTTGGCGATTGCTACGGAGGGGATGAGGATGGATGTTAGGCGATGGCTACGGAGGGTGCGGCGGAGATTGGGTAGAGGATGGGAGATCATCTACGGGGTGGGAAGGGAGTTGGGGCGGGGGTGGCAGAGTGCGGGTGGGAGATGGAGGGGGGGGTTGGGGGGGCGGCGGATGTGGAGTCTGCGGATGGGGTGCCTGTGGGGAGGGAGGGGGTGGGTAATTGTGCGGGAGAGCGGGGGGTTGGGGGGCTGCCTGTGGGGAGGGAGGGGGTGGGTAATTGTGCGGGAGAGCGGGGGGTTGGGGGGCGCTTGAGGGCTGCGGAGGGGATTGGAGGGGATTGGAATGGGCGGACACGTGCGGATTGGGGGGTTGGGGGGCGCTTGAGGGCTGCGGTGTGGAGGTGATCGCAATCCGGGTGGATCGGGTCCGGTCGTGGCACACACAGGGTGTATGAAGCTAATGAATGTTGGAAGGTTTAAAGATGTGAAGGTGAAATTAATGTTGAGTATGGAGAAGAGAGAGATGTTGAAATAATTATGGGAATGGGAATGTAGGTGTGCAAGTTAGATTGATGACATGAATGATAAGAATGAAAGAGAACCATACACACGAATCAAATTTGGAAGGAAGAATGGTCCATTGGAGGAGCTTCTTAAACACTTCCTAATTCTAATCCATATGTATAGACTTCTTTGGATGATATGTATGCATGACGAGAATAGATGGAATCCTTACACATAAATCAGTTTCGAAAGGAAGAATGGTCCAATATTGGAGCTTCTTATACACTTTCAGAAACTAATAAATATGTATGGATTTGTATGGATTATATGCATGCAAGTGAATTATGATGATGGATTTTACTCACAAGCTCAAAGAAACATCCTCACTGGTTCAACGCAATACTGCGGAGCCTTCTCACACATAGAAGAAATAGAAGACATGTAAAAATACTTAAGAGACTGAGAGAGGTGACAAGAGACAAGTGACAAGTGACATGAATTAAAAGAATTTGAATTAAGTTACATGTAAAAGATCGTAGTGGTACGTCATGCTAAGCAGTCTACTGATCAAAGGTGGTTCCGACCCTCAAACCATGACAGTTCAACCGAATGTCACACGTAAGAAGGTGAGTTCCACTCCAGTGACCCTATGTCTGTCTAGGCTCGTAACGTCTAACTAAAGAAGTCTAAGACTCATTAAAATCAGCTCTAACTCACTCACACGCTCCACCGAGGGTGAGTCAAGATAGAGATGCTGGTTTTAAGAGCCTATCCTAGATTGGAGTTCTAACTTAAATTTGAAACTAGGTTCTATACTCATACTAGCTCACCTTGGATCCTCACTCGCTCAACCGAGGGTGATCGTCTCAAGGAAACCGTAAGCTAGCATGAGCCCTATGGATGCCTAACAATGATGCTCTAGGAGTTTGGAGGGGGGTTTATATAGTTTTTTGAATGAATTTGGGCCCTTGGATCTAGAGAAATCAACTCTCAACTCTAGGATCACTACTTTTGATTACAACCATTTGATTAATCAAATCAATGGCTTGGAATTGTTCTTTCTATCAAATCTAGTGTAAAGGAGTGAAATTTAGGCGCCCTCATTCTCCACCATTGGATCTGGGGATGATCTGGACCGTCGGATTAGTGCTGACATCAATTCGGATAAGATAAGCCACTATTTTTGGAGAAATGCTGCATTATTGATCTTTGATTGTAAAAAAGGTCTTCTTTTATGGAAAAAATTCGTGGATCCTCCTTCCTTTATGCTTTAGTGCATCTCCACCCTTGAATATGAGCTCATCTTGACCGTACAACATGGTTCAATCATATTTTGACATGTGGCAGACATTCAAGCCTTCAATTTTCTTAAACTAGAAAACTGCGGTGACCTTGAAAACTGGACTTTGTGCTCTTTGACCCTCCAAATAGGCTTTGATGAAGATGAAACTTTGTAGGACTATGTTTCCAAAGATCTCCTTCAGGAATATGCAGATATAACTCCCATCTGAATCTCCCTTGTACAAGTTTGACTACATTTGGAAGCTTGCAAGGTGGCATTAAGGTCTCTAGGAAGCTCTGATGGCCTTGAAAATTTGTACAAATATGTAGCCACACATGATCTTTATACATGCCAAACCATATGGCTAACATAAATTTCTATACAAGAATTTGTAGGGTCAAACTAGAAAAATTACATTTTTATAAAATGAACATAGCATATCAATGTGCTACAAAATCCATTTTCTGTTGAAATTTGGGCTATAGACTGCCTTTGACAATCTTTACAAGTATATGAATTTTCATCTAATTTTGTGACAATGAAATTTTTGCCCTAATTTCCCAACTTTGACCAGCTTTGACCGCTACCATGGACTTTCTTGATTTCTTTGAAACTTTGTATGTGACCTTCCTTTGACATCCTTGATACATCCTGGACTTCTCGGGGAATTCCGGCTACCTTCACCAAATATGTTTTTTGTAGGCCTTCACAAGTGAGAGAGGAGAGAAAATCTCGACGACAGCGGAGGGGATTGGAGGGGATTGGAATGGGCGGACGCGTGCGGATTGGGGGGTTGGGGGGCGCTTGAGGGCTGCGGAGGGGATTGGAGGGGATTGGAATGGGCGGACACGTGCGGATTGGGAGGGGAGGTTGTACGCGGGCGGATGGCGGAGGTGGTGGAGCAGCTGGGCAGAGCGGATATATGGCGGAGGCGACGCAGCGGAGGGAGCAGCGGAGAGTCGTCGGCGGAGTCGGAGGTGCGGCGGAGGTCCTGCGGAGGCGGAGTCGGAGGTGCGGCGGAGTTGTGGCGGAGCGGTGGAGCTGCGGAGGCGGGCGGAGCGGGCGGTCGCGGAGGCGGAGGCTGCGGCGGCGGTGGAATCGGCGGCGGACAGGTGGAGGTTGCAAGAGGCGGGGGCGGGCGGAATCGGCAGCGGGAGTGGGCGGGCGTAATCGGCGGCGATCTGCGGAAGGGGGGTGGCGGCCGGGTCGGCGGATGATCGGCGGAAGGGGTATGCGTCAGATGGGGCGGATGCGTCGGATGGGGCGGAAGACGCCGGTGGCTGCGGAGGAGGCGGCTGTCGGAGGCGGGATGCAGCCGTGTAGAACAGCGGACGGCGGACGGACGGCAGATGGCTGGCGGGTCGGCGCGGGTCGGAGGAGGTCCCGCGGAGGCGGAGGGCGTTGCGGAGGCGAGGCGGCGGGAGAGGTTGGGTTGAGGGGGCGGAAGGGCGCGACGGAGGCGAGGCGGCGGGAGAGGTTGGGTTGAGGGGGCGGAAGAGGTTGGGTGGAGGGGGAAGGGATGGGTGGGGAAGGATAAGGCGGGGGAGGGATGGGGAATCGCTGCGGGTGGGATGGGAGGATGGGTCGGCGGAAGGAGGGGGGGAGGGATGGGGGAGGAGAGGGAGGCGGAAGGAGAGGCTTGCGGAGGCTTGCGGAGGCTTGCGGAGGCTTGCGGAGGCTTGCGGAGGCTTGCGGAGGCTTGCGGAGGCTTGCGGAGGCTTGCGGAGGCTTGCGGAGGCGTGAGGAGAGGGAGGCGGGAGGAGAGATTGCGGGGGAGGGATGGTTGGTAGGCTTGTGGAGGCGGGAGGAGAGGGAGGCGGGAGGAGAGGCGGCGGGGGTTGGTTGAGGGGTGCAAGGCGAAGGTTGGAGGGTGGGAGGGATGACCGCCACTGGGAGGGATGACCGTGGCGGTTGAGGGCGGAGGCTTGCGGATGGAGAGTGGATGGAGAGGTGTGGGGATGGCGGGTGAGGGCGGAGGACCGCCGGGTTGGGGGGAGTGGAGGTGGAGGAGAGGGGTGGAGGTGCGCGAGGGAGGGTTGGAGGAGGGGTGGGTTGTGGGTGGGCAAGGAGGAGGAGGATGGAGGAGAGGCTAGGCGGGAGGGTTGGAGGAGGGGTGGATTGTGGGTGGGCAAGGAGGAGGAGGATGGAGGAGAGACTAGGCGGGGCGGGGTGGAGAGGTAGGAGGGGGTGGCTGGAGGGTAGTGGGCCGCCGAGGGTGAAGGAGGGTGGAATGGGGTGGGGTGGAGAGGTAGGAGGGGGTGGCTGGAGGGTAGTGGGCCGCCGAGGGTGAAGGAGGGTGGAGTGGGGTGGCCTCCTTCAGGATGAAGGAGGGAAGCCGAGACCCGTATCCTTCCAAAATTCAATAGTGAATAAATTGAATTGACGTTGAACTTCGATCTTCGTGAGAGTAATAGACAGCTGAAACCGATGATGAAGCTGAAATCGATGATGAGAACCGTACTGATGCTGAGGGGATCAAGAATGAAGGAGAAAGCACATTATATAGCAAGGAGGAATGAAAGATTACCTCTCAGGAATGGATGGTTCAACCCAAAAGAGAGCTCAAAAGAGAGGAGATACAAGTTCTACTCTCATCCACTCAAAAGATAAACAAAAGAAAGGGAAGTATTGAAAGTTATTTTGCAGAAGCAAGGGCCATCCAAAAAAATATGCGCCTACTTTATATTACAAAAAATGCTGGTTAATTTTGAGTGGTGCACTGAGCAACAAGGAAAATGGCGCCCAAAAAGAAAAATCCACGAGTATTTGTTGGTTATTTCTACTTATTAGGACAAACAACCTATTATTTTTACCTATAAAGCATTCCAAAACACTTAAGAACAAAATAATGAAAATGCAATGTTTATTGCTTTTGGTGGTAACCCTTGAGTCTGGAGATGTTTACCAAGGGTAGGGTGTCGCCATCCAGTGTTTCCAATTGCATAGCACCCCACTGCAGCATTTTCGTAATGTGAAAAGGGCCTTCCCAGTGAGGGATCCATTTCCCTTTGGTTTGATTAGACACTTGTGGTCTGTGTAATAGGGCTAAATCACCGGGCTTCAAGTTGTTCTGCCATAAATTTCTGTCATGAGCCTCTTTCCTTTTTATTTGAGTCTCTATCAATTGTTTGGTCGCAAGTAGACGAATCTCCTCCACTTTATGTAGTGCTCCTAGCCTCTGAGAGATGTCACAATCCTTCTTTCCCTGCATGAATGCTATCTTAGGTGATCCATGTAAAAATTCAAAGGGCTCGATAGGTAAGATGCCATAAACCAGTTGGAATGGGGAATAGCCAGTGGCCTCTTTGTAGGCTAGCCTGTATGCCCAAAGTGTACCTAGGTACGCAATGCCCCATGAAGTGGGTTGCAACATACACTCCTTTCTTAACATTGCAATTAAAACCTTATTTGTCGACTCAGCCTGTTCATTTGCTCGTGGGTAGTAAGCACAAGAGGTCCTATGAAGAATTCTATACCTGTTGAAGATATCTTGCAAGACTTTATTGACAAAATGGGTGCCTTGGTCGGTACAAATTTCAAGTGGACAACCGAACCTGCAAATGATGTTACTATAAATGAAATCGGCAACAATTTGGGCAGTGCAATCGGAGGAGGCAATAGCTTCAGCCCACTTTGTGGCATAATCCGTAGCTATCAGGAGATATTTTTCTCTTTTTGGAAACGCTGGAGGGTAGATTGGCCCTACAAAATCTAACCCCCACTTTTCAAATGGTTGCCAGGAGGTGGAAATAACCAAGGGGTTATGTCTCTGCTTTGTTGGCTTAGGTCCACACCTTTGGCAAATGTCACATGCTTTTCCCCATTCATCTGCATCCCTAAATAGTGTAGGCCACCATAGACCCGCATCAAGTATCCTCTGACTCATAATGTGTCTTGGGAGGTGCCCACCACCTGTACCTTCATGTGCAGAGTGAAGGACTTCCCTCACTTCTTCTTCTTCCAAACACCTCCTGAACCGGTCATCTTTGCCCTGTCTGTACAGTTTATCTTCGATGAAGGTATATGGTCTACTCTTGATTAGTAGGCTCTTCTTTTGTACAGCACTAGCCTTTTCTGGATACAATCCAGTTTTAATGAAATTTTTAATGTCGTAATACCAGCCTTGAGCTTTTACAGCAAACAGATGAGCATCTGGAAAGTCATCATTGATTCCACTAGATTGATTCATCATATTTATTCTGGATAAGTGATCCGCCATAACATTGTCTTTTCCTGGTTTATGGACTACAGAAAAATCAAACTCTTGAAACAACAATAGCCATCTCCATATTCTGTTGGTGGCCTGGGGTTTGTTGAGGAGGTATTTTAGTGGTTGGTGATCTGATATAATTATGAATTTTACCCCCAGTAAGTAATGACGGAATTTTTGGACGGCAAAGACCATTGCTAGTGCTTCCCTTTCAGTCGTACTGTAATTCCTTTCAGCCTTGGTCAAGATTCTACTGGCATATTGAATTGGCCTGTCCATTTTAAATTCTTCACTGGGTTGAGTCAGAACTGCCCCCACTGCATACGCACTGGCATCGACATGTAGATGGAAGATTTTTGACCACTCCGGTGTGACCAGGATAGGAGCACACACCAGCTTTGACCGTAATGTCTGATATGCTTTTTCCTCCTCTTCTTCCCATTTAAAAGGTACTTCCTTACCTGTAAGTCTAGTCAGAGGTCTAGCTATTTCTGCATACATTTTTATGAACCTTCTATGATAACCGGTATGCCCCAAGAAACTCTGGATCTCTTTAGGAGATTTAGGTTTAGGTAAGTTTAATATGGAAAGAATTTTGTCAGGATCTGGGGCCATACCTTTAGCCGACACCACATGTCCTAAAAGGGTTCCTTCTGTCACAAGGAAATGACATTTATTTGGATTGAGCTTTAACTTAGTTTCTCTGCATCGTTGGAAAATATTTTGCAGCTGCCTCAAGTGCTGGTCCAAACAATCTAGAGGAGTTTCCTTGTGAGATCCTGAAAACGAAGAGAAGTCATCCATGAAGATTCTAAGTGATTCCAGCAATAGGGAGCCAAAAATGAGATTGACCGTTCTGTTAAAGGTGGCTGGAGCATTTCTGAGCCCAAATGGCATTTTTACATACACATATGTTCCCCAAGGTGTGATAAAAGCAGTCTTTTCCCGATCCTCTGGATGTATTGATATTTGATTATAGCCACTGAATCCATCCATAAAACTATATAAGGCATGCCCAGCCACTTCTTCAATGACCTGTTCTGCAAAAGGCATAGGGAACCCATCTGGAATGGTCACCTTGTTGAGAGCTCTAAAGTCAACACAAATTCTGATTTTATTTGTATTCTTTTTCGGTACTATAACCATAGGTGAGAGCCACTCTGAGTGCTCCACAGGAATGATGATTCCTGCATCCTCCATCTTTTGGATTTCCACATAGACGGCTTCGGCATACTTTGGATTGAGTCTATAGCTCCTTCCTCTGATGGGTCTGGCTCCATCAACCAGAGGGATTCTGTGCTCTCCATAAGATGCAGGCACTCCTTCTAAGTCTTTATAATGCCAGGCAAAAACATCTGCATACTGGCTCAAGAATGATTT
The DNA here is from genome assembly GCA_020310875.1 of Ceratopteris richardii. NCBI lineage: Eukaryota > Viridiplantae > Streptophyta > Polypodiopsida > Polypodiales > Pteridaceae > Ceratopteris > Ceratopteris richardii. Next base: position 33,980,364 of record CM035410.1, on the reverse strand, counting down.
TACCTTTTCCAGGAGCTCTGGGTGGCTCCACAACCAAGTGGCCACCAGAACTAGTTGATTATTGTTTTGAGTGCCTAAGTATATTTCTTGGACCGGATTTCTTGTTACCATATTATCTTCCTGTGCATCTGCTTCCTTTTCTTCTTCTACTAGCTTTTCGTGCATTGCTTCATAAGCAGGTGTATTTTGGACTACGATGTGTTCCTCCTTGTCCTGCATCCATCCTGCAGGGATTTCTTGAATTGGGAAAGAACATTCAACCTCAGAATTATTTACCTTGTTTTTAGCTTTAGAAACTTTGTTATCCGTTGTTGACACATCCTCCTCCAATTTGTATTTGAGGGGTATCTTCTTGCCTCTTCTGTGGTCAGTGATGGGCTCTCCTAATCCATCAACCTGGACCTTTTCTTTGTCTTCATCATAATCCTCAGTCGTGCCAGGATTATCAAGAAAAATTCCAAAACAAGAAGAAGAGTTGCCTGCATGGAGCCAACTTAGAATATCATCTTCTTCCTCAAAATCTATTTGGGGTTGATCCTCTGCTTCTGTTTCCATGCAAATGCTCACTGTTTGCATCATACTAGTGTTTCCTTGATTGTCTGGGCCTTCTTTTAAATGAATTTGTGTCAGTTCCTGCCCTTTCTTTTGTACCCACATAGTGTCCTTACCCCAATCATGAATGACACTGGCATGCCTCAGCCAAGGTCTTCCAATTAAGAGAGGAAATCCTCCTTCAACCTGGGGCAATCTTAAAACCACAAAATCCAGAATGAATAGATTACCTTGTACTTCAAGTGGAACTTTTGGGATTACCCCCAAGGGCCTTACTTTGCTCTGATCTGCCAAAGTAACCGTGAAATTTGCAGGTCTTGAAGGGTGGAGTCCAATCCTTTTCATGGTATGTTCAGGCATCAGGTTAATGCCAGAACCACCATCTACAATAACACCTTGAAATTCATGACCCTTGATTGATATTGTAAGCCGAGGACTTTTATAATCTGTAAGGGGTGCTTCCCCCTTAATTATCCCTTTATGTAAGATAGCAGTCTTTGCCACTAAGCTTGTAGTAGAAGCCTCATCAATTATCTGCAATAATTCTGACCTGAATTTCCCATCCATCTTTATTAAATCAAAAATACTAACCTCCTTCTTCATTGACTTGAGTAGTTTTGAGGCTCTGACTCTTTAAGAGAGTGAGCTTCATTTGCTTTGCCAAACTCTTCTTGAGCCCTGTTAAAGGCATGCCCAATGGCATCACTGGTGCCTATGAGACATTCATTGTGGTTTGTGTCTGCACTTGTAGTATCTTTGTCTTCAATTGCAACTCTGTCTTTGTTCAATTCCTTAATTATCAATTCTTGATTTTCTACCACCTTTGCCGTTCCCTTGCTTCTTGTCTGTACTGCAAAAGATTCCAGTTCTTCTAATTGTACCACTCTAGTAGATGGTGAAGGTTCATTCACCTCAGGGAGTGTTTCCTCCTTGAATACAGAGATCATTTGGAGATGGGGTCCGGAAGTAGAGGCTTGATTCTTAGGACAACAGTTTGTATAGTGATCCCTGGCCTCTGGACAGTTCCTACAAGGAGGTGCATTTTCTGGGAGGGTGCACCTAGATTGGTAGTGCCCACATTCTCCACACCTGAAGCAAATAATCGGCCTTCTAGGCCCATTTGCAAAGTTAGATCTCGGTCTAGGATTATAGTTATTACCTTGGTTTGCTGCTGGTGGCAAAAGTCCTCCTTGTGTCTAATATGTCGTTGTCGGTATTCCCCTTACTTGGCATTCATGGGCCTCATGCCCAATCTTCCTGCATAATTGACAAGTCACATTTAGCAAAGGACATTCACTTACTATGTGTCCTTGCTTGCTGCACATGGAGCACCAGAGTCCGTTCTTAATGCCGCCTCCTTTTAGTTCTTGCAACTCCTGCCTCAGCTGAGCTAGTTCCTCTGCTTGGGCTTCCTCTTCCTTTTGGAGCTTGAGGGCTTCAATCTCTCTTCTCAGCTGAGCTACAGTAGTCTCCTCCTCTGTGTAGGGCTTATTCCTTTTCAAGCCCTCCAGTTCCCTTCTTAACTGGCTCACTGGGTCCTCCAATTCTGCACCATATGATGGTTGGGAAGAAGTTGCACCATACTGGTGCCTTATCTGTTCCAAGCGGGTGGCTGTATTGATGAACTCCTCAACAGAGGCAGTAGGTAGCACTAACTCTTTTATTTTGCATTGGGTGACCACAGGTAGAGGTTTGGCTAACCACTTCTTGACAAAGAAGTCGTGTGGTGGATCCGGTAGTTTAGCCATTAGTGCTTTGGCCCTGGTCACGAACTCGGGGAACTTCTCTCCTGGACCCAACTTCAAGTTTTCCAATTCTTCTATAATGATCTCAGCGGTGTTGCCATGCTGAAATTGATTCTTAAAAGCCTCTTTCATCAAATCCCAAGAGGTAAAGTGATTTTCAGCAAACTGGCTAAACCACTTGTCTGCGAGACCTTCTAATGTGGCGGGGAAGAGTATCAAGAAAGCATCTTCCCTACCCATTAGCCCCCTAGTCTTACATAATGCAAGAAATCTTCGAATGTGCTCATCTGGGTCCTCATGGGCTAAACCTCTGAAGGAGGGAAATTTTATGTTTAATCTGGAGAGCAAGACTTCTAGGTCCACCTGTCCTGCCATGCTTCCTACCGATGAAGTCGATGAAAGTGGACTCGATGATCTTCTGTTCGTCTTTCTTCTTGTCTGCTTGCACTTGATCCTCAAGGTTTGTGACCGGGTCGCGGTCATGAGCTATTCATAGTCCACTTAAAATGAGACACTTGATAAAAATATGTACCTTTTGGCCCACTGGAGTAGTGTTGTCGACACTGGAATATTGCTCTCCAATAGCAATATATAGTCTCCTATGCTCAAATCTCCTTGGAAGTCCCACCGTGCGTGCCAAATTTGTTGGGGATTCGTGGACAAGAAGGATTTTGAGGGTTTGTAGGAGAAAAAGGAGATGATGAAAATGGAATAACAGTGAGAACTTCTGCAAAGGAATACTCTCGGAAACCTTGAATATTGATTATCTTGCAACAATTACAATGACTGCACACCGTCTAATCAATGACTAAATACAACTTCCGAGAATATCAATTACTGAAGACCAATTATCTCAAGTCCTCTGGCAGCGGCCTCTCCTGCACCAATCCTTCACTTGCTTCCCGCTTCCCTTGTGCACACCTTGCACTAAGCTTCCACCAAGCTAAGGGATTGGTATCTCGGCGCACACACACAATAGACCTTCGGACCCTTGGAATCCAATCCGCCTTCTCTGCACCCCTTCCTCTTGACACCTCTTGCACTCTTGAGTGTCGTCGCACACTGGTGGCTCTTCTTGCTTCCTTTCTTGCTTCCTCTGGGCTCTCTCTTGCTCCTTGCTCTCAAATGTGTCCAAGAATAGCCTTTGTCCTTGCTCTTGAATCCGCCGGTCCCGTGACTTCTAACTGCCATGGACTCTTGGGCTTCCTTTGGTGTCCCAAGATTCTCTTGTTAGTTGGCGGCCAACGAATTGCCCTTTGTCCTGTAGTGACTTTAGTGTAAAACCAAAAATTTTAAATGGGAGTCATACTTTCACTTGTGCGTACACTTTTCCGCTTCACATGCCTTCACATTCCCTTTTAATTCTTCCTTTGTGTACTAAAGGGGGTTCACCTAAACCTTCCCAATTACTTTAAAACACATTCTGATCCTTAGGAAAATTAATTTACCCTTTGTGGGACAATCAATTGTCACTTAGGCACTTTGACTTTGCACCTGTTGGCTTGACCTTGCCCTTGGTGACTTTGACCGGTTTGCTTTGACCATCATGACTTTTATGGGCTCAACAGACACTATTGCTAATGCTAATGAAGAAATCAAGCAAAAAGATGAGATGATTAAGCAACTACAAGAGCAGTTAGAGCAGAAGACAATTTAGGGGACACCAGTAGTTCCAAAATCCACAGAGGCTACTGAGGAGACTGAGGTATGTCCTCTCTCTCCCCCCTTATATCATTCGCCACTAAGGGAGGAACAGGAGGTCCAAATTGAACACAATACTCAGGACATTACAGAACTGAGCCGACCGGAAAGGGCACTACTGGTGTCCCAGCTTACTGCTGAATTCGAAGATCAGATAATCCAGGTAATGAAGGAGGCCCAAATCGAAAGCAAAAACTTGGATCAATTTTGAAGCCTTTCAATATACCATATGGACTACTTAAAGAACAAACACGACAATATATAAAGACTACAACGAATAAGGATCCGGACCACAACCTCAAATTCAACCAAGATACATTCAAGTATACTCAAGAAGAATCCAAAAAAGCTGATCCCATATGGAGGCACAAAGTTTTGGAAAAGAATCCCACATTGGGGGTACAATGGGAAGCATCACCATACGCGCTTCAGGTCAATCTAGCATATTATCCCGTACCCTGCAGACGCTCCTGGTCGCAATTTTGGGAAGGACAACGCTAGGGAAGCATAAATAATCAATGGTTGAATTATCCGTTATTACCTAGTCCACCTCATAGCTACCTACCGACGGAAGAGTACATGGTAAAAACAATGGAATTTTGGATTGCAAGATATGTGACTATCCCGGACTTAGTAGTTAAAATGACCAATAAGATTTTCAGCATGCTATTAACTGTAATAAAAGTCTTCCAGCATGCAAAATACACGTTTTTGAATTTCATCAGCATTACACAAGGATCTGAAGCGCTCGTTTTTTATCTCTCTACTATTCCGAGCCGCTTAACCCTGATGGCGTATTATTCAAGACTTATGTTTTTGCCGTCAACATACATGCAGACTTTTGAAGAAGCATTTTTCACCGGCTTCTTCGAAATAGATTCAGAAATTTTTGTCAAGATGACTTCGAACCTGAATGCACGGCTGGTAGTGTATGAAACCAGCTTTTTTGCAGATCACCGACAAGCACCAGAGGATGGAGTAAAGTCACACCAGTGTAAAGAATTTATGATATGTCACGCTAATTTGCTGAATCAAAGAGAGCAAGCAGCCATACAAACATATTCACATCGCCACAAAAAGCCTGTTGGGGACGACAGAGTTCAGGAGGAGGGACGTGTGGAAGGGGAATCAAGCAAGAAGAAAAGAAGAAGAAGGTCAAAGTAAAAAACTACTCAATGAAGAATGAAGAGCATAAAGTGAAAGAACCACCCTCTGCCCAAAGCCCTATAGGGGCACGCATCAGGCAACAACGCGAAACACCCAGGTCTTGAGGAATGGAATTAAAGAACAATCAAAACCAAGACATTTCATGGAAAGGACGGACCAGGGCCAGGAACTATACATGAAGAAGTTCAAGACAATATTTGGCAGGTAATAATCCTTCCGCTGATAGCGTGCATTGGCAACAAAATAAACAGGCTTAAAGCAATGCAACAGGGTCATATGTGTGAAGACAAAGACAAATCAGAAGACCAAAAGTTAGAAAGAGGTAGAGGCTGAAAAGTTGAAGAGGGTGACTAATAACAGCACATTCCTAGTCACTGGTAGCATGCGTGGAAGCCCAACTGAATACAGCAGCCCAGATATGTGACATAAGGAGTACCAAGGGGCAAACAGAAGCAAAGGACATACCTCGGACAAAATAACAAATTCTCTGACGGTCCTTATCGCTTCTTCGACCACTGGGTGCGTGTATTCAAAACTCTTAAACAAGCTAAAGACAAGAAGCAAAGCCTGTCAAGGGACGATAGAGACAAAGAGGGGGAGAGTGTTGCAGAGCAGAGAAGCACAAAAGAAGAGCCCCAAAATTTTCAAATTAATGGGCACATTTTTTTCTTCTTCAAGTCTTAAGAAATTCCCTCAAAGCCATGTAAATGCACTAGAGGAGTCCTCTAGTTGCATAATCCCAACTTGTTGTAGAATATCCCTTGTAAATTAGTAGAAAATTCACTTTTTAGTAATAAAGTGCCGGTCTCTTGTGTGAAAGGACCAAATTTAGGACACATGTATATAAGTCACTTTGTGACTCTTTGTAGGGACTTTTTTGCCATTGTGAAGAAGGAGAACTCTTGAATTTCGAATTTGCTTCTTTCCTACAGATTTCCATCTTCTCTTTGATCTTCTATGTGTGTGTAAGACTGTTTTCTACCCCTCCCCATTGTTTTTGAGCTACTGTAGTGTGTGTGTGAGCTTGTAGAAGTTGTGGAGTGAGTATGGATGCTTCCCGCCATTCACTATTTTGGTCATAACTAGAAGCAAAGTTGTCAGAATCGAGTGAGACTACTTCCAATAGATGCATCTCTCGAGAGCTTCGAAATGAGTACCCTACTAACTATATTCAGAGTTTGGAGCTGGGAGAAATCCTCGATTTACTGAAAACTGCTGTAAGTGGTATCACGGCAGACACTTCCAGTATTTCAGTGAGTTAGAGAGGTGGATTAGTCTTTTCTCATACATATCAGCTGAACCACTTCATTTTCCATCATGTGTGCACATGTTCTCATACACTTGGTTAGGTCGTTTGTTCGGATTGACAAATAAACATGTGTCAATTTCCCACTATACGCACTTGTGTGGCAATTAGTGTTTAGTCTCATTGACACAAGTCCTTGAGTCTTCTTGACTTAGGTACATAGTCTCCTTCATTGATGATTGCAATAGATGGACTATATTATATTTTATGAAACACAAAGATGAAGTCTTTTCATGCTTCAAAAGATATTTGGCTCTTGTGGAGAATCAAACAGGTAGGACATTAAAAAGGCTAAGGTTAGGTAGAGGGGGAGATTACTTCTCCCATGAATTTGACTCCTTTCTTTGAGAAAGAGGAATCAAAAGAGCAATCCCTATAAGGTACAATCATGAGCAAAATGGAGTGGCAAAAAGAAAGAATAGGACAATTATTGAAGTTGCAAGGTCTATGCTAAATGAGAAGCACTTACCTAATTACTTATGGGATGAGGTTGTATCCACGGCCACTTATTTGATTAGCAGGTTACCTTCAAAATCACTTGATAGCATGACACCATATGAGGCTTGGAATGGAAGAAGACCAAGCATGGACCATTGTAAGATTTTTGGATGTATTGCTTATGCTCATGTTCCTTCACAGGTTAGAGGCAAGATGGATCCCAAAGCAGAAAGGTGTGTATTCATTGGATATGACAACAATCAAAAGGGCTATAGATTATACAACCCAACAACCAAAGCATTCTTGGTGAGTAGAGATGTAGTATTTGATGACAATAGTTCTTGGTATGAAGATTCATGTAGAAAGGTCAACTTAACTTATGATCTTGAAGAAGATTTTCCAAAACTTGTTAAGGATAATTCTTCTAAAGTTGAAGAGCAGGATACCTCAGAAGATGATGAAGCAACTCAGTATGAAAAACTAAAAATGTGGAAATCTAAAAGTAAAGAAAAAATGCAAGAACTTGGACAAGAGGCAGAATCATCACATCATGGCCTAAGAAGGTCCATGAGGGAGAAAAGAAAACCAGAAAGGTATGGGTTTGATACTTCTCTAGTCACTTAACATTCAATCTATCTAGCACAAGACATAAATCAAGAGGAACCCTCAAAATTTGAGGAAGCAAAGAAGAAATCAGAATGGAGGCATGCAATGGAAGAAGAAACTAAAGCTCTTGAGGAGAATAACACTTGGGAGTTGGTTCCCAAGTATCAATCAATGAAAGTAATAGGCTCAAGGTGGATTTACAAATTGAAGAAGAACTCAGATGAATCCATTAACATGTATAAGGCAAGGCTTCTGGCAAAAGGCTTTGCACAAACTCACGGAATTGCTTATGAGGAGACCTTCTCTCTTGTGGCAAAGATGCCTACAATTAGGTTTTTGTTTAGTATTGCCTCTTCCAAGAATTGGAAGATACTTCAATTAGATGTAAAAAATGCATTTCTTAATGGACGGATAACAGAAGAGGTATACATGGCACAACCATCTGGTTTTGAGAATCACATATATCCTAATTATGTGTGCAAACTTAATAAAGCTTTATATGGACTCAAACAAGCCCCAAGGGCTTGGAATCACAGGCTTGTCTCATTCTTGCATGATAAAGGATTTCAACCTAGCAAGGGAGATCCATCACTATTCACAAACAAGGAGTAATTCTAAAGTCATCTATTTGTGTGTATATGTAGACGATATTATACTTATAGGAAATGATACAGATGGCATGAAGAGAATCAAAGAACATATGAGAGAAGAATTCAAGATAAGTGATTTGGGTTCACTTACCTACTTCCTAGGATTGGAAGTTGTCTAGAAAGATCATGGTTTGTTTCTCACTCAAAGAAAGTACATTAAAGACATGTTGGAAAAATTCAAGATGCAAGATTGCAAGATTGTAGGTACTCCGATGGAAATTAATCATAAATTGTGACAGGTTATCAAAGCCTTGTGGGTAGCTTGAACTATGCCACATTGACAAGGGTTGATATATGTTATAGTGTGGCTGATATATGTTATAGTGTGACTGTGCTAAGTCAATTTATGCACACACCCAGGAAACTTCACATGGAGGCTACCAAGAGGATACTCAGCTATCTCAAAGGGACCATGAAAGAAGGATAATACTACCCTTATGTATCTTATTTATGTTTGAAATTTTTCTCTGCTGTAGATTGGGCTGACTTCAAGGAAGACAGAAGGAGCACCTTAGGATATCTCATCTTTGTAGGTTCCAAACTTGTCTCATGGTCATCCAAGAAGCAACCCACAGTTGCACTCTCTTCTACGGAAGCTGAATATAGAGGTCTTGCCATAGCTACTCAAGAAGCAATGTCGATGAAGACACTATTCATAGATCTTGGATTCGAGATTGGAACTCCAACTATTTTTGGTGCTAACATGAGCTCCATTCACTTGGCTGCCAATCCAATTTTTCATGCAAGGACTAAAAATATTGAAGTAATTATCACTATGTAAGAGAGAAGATTGTGAGCAAGTAAATTCAGTTAACTTATGTGTCCACTCATCAACAATGTGCAGATATTAACCAAAGCATTGGATGGTACAAAGCTTTGCAAATTCAAGGCTATGATTGGTTTGCAGGTAATCTTTGAGTCATCAAAAGACTTAGAAATTTAAAGCAAATGTCAACTCCTTGTGAACTCCCTCTTGTAATTGTTGAGTACTTACTTGATGTAAAAGTAAAGGAATCTAAGTGGTTGAGTCCACTTGATGATTAGGAAGGATAAAAGACATGAATTTGTGATTGAGTGAGTAGGATAATCAATCACTAAAAGATTGGAGAGTGATTTTAGGAGAGATTCAAATTCAAAATTAGGCTCCAAACATGACTATATATACATGGCCTTCTCGTCGTGTTTTTTTGTACCTCCATGAGCAGGGCTTCATGCCATATTAGAGTGTGGTTTCAAGGAACACATATGTACCAATAAGTCCATTGTACTTTACAATGAATATACATTCATTTTCATGATCATTTGTTTCCATAACTTCATGCTTTTGTGAGTATATTGTTCACTGTCATATCTCTCAGTTTTCTCAGTCAAATTGCAGAGATGATTTCTTTGAGTTTGTGCATCATTTTATGTGATTTAAGTTGTAAATTTTTCTCCTTAATTCTAATATATACTCACAAATTTTCATTGCAATTGATTTTTTCAATTGTGAGCTATGTTCATTTGAAGTCGCCTATATCTCTTCATATTCTACTTCTCTGTCAGCACTCCATCAAAACAGTCATTTTCGCAGAACTATTTCTCACTGTGTACTCCATCATTTTCTATGATTCAAAGCTTGATAGAATCCACATACTGTCTAGTATATGCCTAGAAAATTCATAAACATTGCATCTTGGAATCTTGAGTTATCAACATTTCTCTGTTCATGGGTCCGAGTACTGCTACAGCCTGTGAAAATTGGGGTGATGCTACAACTTGCTAAACATATTTCTCCTTATGTGGCCCATCATTTTTTATGAAATATCTCTTTATTATTAGCTTACTAAGTTAATCAGAGTTTCCCAAAAGGAATCAAGTCAATTGTTGTTGTGGCCAGAGAATTATTCAAATTACTAGACAAGTGTATGAACATAAATAGCAAGTTTTTTGTTCTTGAATCCACTCCAACCTATCTGTTTTGATTTATCTTTCTAAGAGTGATCTTCCAAGGTACACAGGGTGTCTAATACATCCTTTGGCAAGCTAAAAGGGCCCGCTACATATCCTTGGGGATTATTTGGCTGGTGTAGTGCAAAGTTTTTGCATCACCACTTCATTTTCTCCAAGTTCAAATCCATCTCTTCACATTCTACGCTCTTGGAGGAGGTGTGTTCTACAATTGGAGATACTTGGAGGATTTTTTGTTGGGCAACCATCAACAATCTTGTTGATATACTATGTGAAGCAAGGCTATATCTATTCTCAATTGTTAAGTCACTAGTTTTTTATTTAGGGTTAATCAAAATTTGGGTTTGCTATAAAATAGTAATAAATTGTTCGTGTTCTCCATATTCTCACTCACACACTCTTCATACCTCTTAGGTACAAAATCTCTTGTATCTAGTTCCTATTTCTACCTAGATTGTGATATTGTCATTTTGTATAATATTCACACATTTTAATTTGACATTGGAATATTGATAGTGTAGGTGAGCATCATAGCTTACTGTTACACTTGGAAAATCTTGTCTATTCTATCTCTATCTCTCACTCATCATCCTTTTTAGTACTAAGGTTTGTATGCTAATGTTCATGTGTTCGAAGATCCTATAAACTTGTGATTATTGATTATTATTGTGTCCCACCTCACACCCAACACCCACATAGGATAATGTTGGAGACCTTTTCACAAAGGCTCTATCGAGGGAGAAGATTGAAGCTTTTTGCAAATCTTTGGGATTACTTGCTTTCGTGGACTGATCTCTTTCCATGTAGCTTGGAACTTCCTTTTTATACATGAGTGCTACCTCCTTATTCACTGCATCACTCCCAGGGGCAAGTTTTTGATATATTTTTGTAGTGATGTGTGTGATCACACCTAAGACCACCGGGGCACTTTTTTCCTTCTTTAGGAGGTATTGTTCACCCAGCTTGCATATATGCCTATAACCCTAACAAATCAATTATCTTTGTACATTCACTTGGTAATACATTCAATATTGTATTGTGCTTCAAGCTTCTTCTTTTTCCTTGTGCTATTTGTCTGTTTCCATAGACCTCAATGAAAATCAAAACTTTGATGCCCCAAACGAAGCCATTTTAAAGTCCTAATCTTCTCACCAATTTTCATGTGATTTTGATATTATAACTGAAGGGTTGTCAACAATGCCCTAGATGAAGCGGCGACCTGCTCTGAAACCAAGTGTTGGATTTTGAGGTCTACAGAAGCACATAAACAACACAAGGAAGAAGAAGATTGGAGCACAACATAATATTGAATGTATTACCGAGTGATTGTACAAAGATATGTGACCCATTACGATTACAGACATATATAAAACCCAACAAAAAAAACCTCCTAAATAGGCAAAAAAGTACCTCAATGGTCCTAAGTGTGTTCACACAGATCACTACCAAAATATACCAACAACACCAACACTGATGACATGACTCATAACCGTTACAAAGAAAACATTAAGGCAAGTTATTGCTTTTCACTGTCCAAGTGAGCACACAAGTTAGAGCTTTTGTATTGAAATGGGTAAGCAAGTACTCAAGCTTGCCTCCTTGCTATCGATTTTATATTCTAATGCTAATTTATAATCCCTTGGATCCTCTCAAAATAAGTATCTACTAAAGAAGAAAAATGGATATAAACAAATGAAATCCATATATGGATTGATAATAATGCACCTTCACATGTTAAAGTTTGAAGAAAATTATCTTGTATGGTGAGAAGTGTTGGAGATAGACGTCTATGGAAGCACGTGAACAGCACAAGGAAGGAGAAGAAGCTTGGAGCACAACACACAATACTCAATGTATTACTAGAGAATGTACAAAGATAAGTATCCCATTAGGCCAATAGGCATATATATACAAGCCGGTGGGAAAAAACCTCCTAAAGAGGGAAAACCTGCCCCGGTGGTCCTAGTGTGTTCACACACATCACTACCTAAATATATAACAAAATCCCCCCTGGGAGTGATGCAGTGAACAAGGAGGGATGCAGTGACCAAGGAGCTGGCGCTCATGTATAAAGAAGTGCCAAGCTATGTGGAAATCACTCCACAAAAGGAAGTAAGCCCAAAGCTTTGTGGAAAGCTTCAAAGTTCTCCCTAGGCAGAGCCTTCGTGAAAAGGTCTGCCATGTTCTCCTGTGTGGGCACATATGCCAGGCTGATCTCCCCAGCAGAGAACCTCTCCTTGACATAGTGATAATGCACCTCAATGTGCTTAGTGCAAACATGGAACATAGGGTTCCTCGCAACTGCCAATGTGCTCTGACTGTCAGTGAAGATGGTGGTGGTAGAAGACTGACCAACACCCAAATCAACCATAAGGCATCTAAGCCACACACACTCAAGAGTTGCTGTGAAAGCTTCCCTATACTCAGCCTCACAACTGGAAGTGGCCACAGTAGGCTGCTTCTTGCTCAACCAAGATATACATGAGCTACCAAGCATGAAGCAAAAGCCACTAGTGGACATACGAGTGTCATAGCAACCAACCCAATCAGAGTCAGAAAAAGCATGCAAATCTGGTGGTAGTGATCCCCACTTGGGATAAAACAACCCAAGTAGTCGAGTACCACTCAAGTAGCAAAAGATGCGCTTAACCACCTGCCAATGCTTGACTCCTGGGCAATGCATAAACCCGATCATCTATGAGACACCAAACTGAATATCTAGCCGAGTAATGCATAAGTAAATCAAGCATCCACCATCTTGCTGATAGAGAACAACATCAAATGCATCTCCAGCATCATGAAGACTCAATCGTAAACATGTCTCCATAAGAGTGGAAATAGGCTTACAGTCTTCAAGGCCAAAATGATTCAATAATGTGTCAATATATTTCCTTTGACACAAAGCCATTCCACCATCAACTTGCATAAACTGAATGCCCAAATAGTGATGCAAATGCCCCAAATTAGACATCTCAAATGAGTCATGCAAATCAGCCTTAAAATCACCAATATGCTTCTCAATAGGACCAGTGAGCAGCATGTCGTCAACATAGACAACAATGATTAGAAGCACATCATTAGCATGCTTAACATATAAGGTGCTTTCATTTGGACTATTCTCAAAACCGTGTGCAATCAAATAGGCATGTATCTTCTCATACCAAGAACATGGTGCTTGCTTTAAACCATATAATGCCTTCTTTAACCTGCACACCTAGTTTTCATGCCCTTTTTGCACAAAGCCATGGGGCTGAAAAACATACACTTCTTCATGCAAGTCCATTCAGAAATGTTGTTTTGATGTCCAACTGATGTACATTCCAACCATGATGAGTTGCAAGTGCACAGATGCTAGAAACAGTATTCATTCGGCAAGTAGGTGCAAAGGTCTCATCAAAATCAATGCCTCTTTACTGTGTATAACCCTTTGCAACAAGTCTAGCCTTATACCTATCAACTGTACCATCAGGCTTACGCTTCAGCTTGTATACCCACTTAGTCCCAATGGCCTTCTTGCTAGGAGGCAAGTCACATAAAGACCAAGTACCATTCTTCATTATAGCATCATATTCAGATTGCATAGCAACCATCCAGTTTTTTGAATTTTGTGCTTCATCAAACAAAATAGGCTCATTCTCATCACAGAGACTAGATGCAGCCATAGCATAGCAATCTGATGCAAAAGAGGCACTATGAGATCCTAAACGAGTACGATATCATAGAGGTGCATCTAATTTACTGTCACACAAAGTCTGCACTAGCCATTTTGGCATAGTTTTTGCGTGCTCAATATCAGCTCTCTCATCAACTAGTGCATCATGTAAATTTGCATTAGAAATGGAATGATCTACATCATCACATGAAACCTGCAAAGGTTGAGAAGTTGCCTCATTGGGACCAGCACTAGATGTCCACCTATAAAAAGAGGCAGCAAAGTATCATACATGTCTTTGGAGCTAACAAATGTCTCCTTAGTACATGAAAGCAATGGTTGAATGGCATCTTCCATAAAAACAACATCATGGCTAACCAGAATGGATTTAGTCTATGGATGATACAGAGGATAGCCTTTACTTTCAGAATTGTACCCAACAAAAATACATTTTACTGCTTTATCTACCAATATTTTGTGATGTTGTTCAAGCACTAATGCGTATGCCAAACAACAGATGGCTTGTGATCATGTCAAGCCTCATATGGAGTGATAGACTGCAGCACTTTAGTGGGACACCTATTAAGTACATATGTTGCACACATGACAACCTCAAGCCAGAAACTATGTGGTAAAGGCTGACTCTTGACCATACACCTCGCCATCTCCATGAGTGACCTTTTCTTTTGTTCAGCACCTCCATTCTGTTGAGGTGTATATGACACTGTACACTAGTGTTTTATCCCATCATTAGGGGAAAAAATGAACCCTGAATGGGCCTTTTAGATTAAGGGGTGATTAGTGATGGACCAATGAGAGGAGGGTGGTGGCCACAGTCTAGAGCCTCAATCAAGTAGGCTAGGCCTAGGTTTCCCTTGGTTTGGAGTAGTCAAAACAGCCAAAATCTGGTGAGAAAACTAGAATTTTCTTTGTTAGTGGTTTCAAGGACCCACAAAGTTCGAAATTTGCCACTCGCGTCTGATTCGCACCCTTGGATATGGAGAAAATCCTATGGTTGAGTTTAAATTGAAGAGGAAATGCACCTTTGGTTGTGCATCGTTGGATGATGTGCCGATCCAATGCTTGAGATTATCCCTCTAGAGGATTGAGAAGCTTTGAATTACTACTCTTGGATCTAACTTTAATCGAACGGTCTTCAAGTCACACAAAAATGTGCTTTAGTTTGAGACGTCCGATTCATATGCATCTTATGGTCTAGATCTGCTGTGAATCTCAATAGAATACTCTCTCTCTATCTTTCCCAAGGCAATCATGATGGACATGACCTTCTGTTTATCGTTTTCTGCCAAAAATCCGGATGTCCATCGCGAACGTCGATTCAGCCCAATCCAATGGTGGTGAATTTGTGCGATGTAGACTCTCTCTCCTCCTTTTCCAAACCTCTTAAACATGATGTCACTTCTCAGATTTGTCGTTTTCTGCCAGAGAAAAGCTCTCTAATTGTGTCCGTCCATGCCAAATATCTAAGGGTCGTGGATAGCCATAAATCTAGTACACTGAGATCACTATTTTATCATGTTCTGCCAGACATACTGTATTCGATCTCCTCCATCCATAATGAACATCGTAGGGCTCTCAAAAGCCACGACCTCATCCCAACAAAGAACTCAAATATAGCATTTTTCAAAATAATGATTTTAAATCAAATACCACTAGTGGTTTTTTTTCATCTTCAATACTAGACATGATTAATTTTAATCCCTAAAAATTAGGGATCCTTACAAGGCCCATGCAGGGTTCACTTTTTCCCCTAATGTGTTCAACGAGAAATGCATTAAAATCAGAAGGCATATATTCCCCCCCTTGATCCGGACCGAGGGTGCCCATTTTACATGCTGACAGTTTTTCAGCCAAAACCAAAAACTGTTTGAAGCACATGAACACTTTGGACTTTGCCTTCAATGGATATACCATGCATGCTTGGAAAAGTCATCAATGAAAGTCATGAAGTAAAGATAATTTCCAAAAGAAGATGTCTGCATAGAACCACAGACATCACTATGTACAAGCTGCAATTTCTGAGTGGCCCGAATTGAACCATCTTTTGGAAATGAGGAACGTTGCATTTTGCCCAAAATACAGCTTTCACAAACATGTTTTCCAGGTGCCTCAAGTTTGGGCAAAGAAGACACCATTTCATATTTTTGCAGGTGTAGCAAACTAGAAAAATTCAGATGACCAAAGCGTGCATGCCAAAGCTTTGCATCTGACATAGCTTGAGAATCATGTATTGCACATGCTGAATCATTCAAAGATCTTTCATAGTCTATGAGCTTATACACACTACAAGGAATACAGGCGTATAGCGACAGTTAAGGCAATAGAATTTCATCGCTACAAAATTGCAATATGCATCGTAATTAGCGTCGCGCATGGACCGTCGATTAAACGATGAAGCAAATGACGGTTTTTGTGACTTGTGGGGCGACGGGGTTGTGACGCTCCCATACAGCGACGCTAACATGACCCTTTTAAATAGCGTCGCATAAGCAATGCTTTTTGGCGTCGCATAAGTGACGCTAAAAACATGTCGCTTGTGCGATCACGGGTAGCATCGCTTACACGCCAGTCTGTTAGTGGACAAAAATTAAAACATTGGAGGCTCCTCAATCAGAATTTTCATGCATCCGATCGAAGAGCTCTCCAACGTACGCAATTGCGCTGCACTTACGAGCTGAAGCAAGTATATGCAGAATTGTTGTTTTCCCTAAGCTCTCTCTTATTGTCTCCCTCTGTCTCTGTTTCTCTCTTTCTACATCTTTCTCTCTTTGAATTCTCTCTCTCTCTCTCTCTCGCTCTCTCTTTATTGCAGGTTATTCAAGAAGCTAACAAGCAAAAAGAATGGCTAACTATTGTAAGTATAATTTCTATTCTTTGTATATCATTTGAATTGTGTTCTTTTCATTACATAGCATACTCACACTTATTGATATGCACTTATACACTTATACTTGATGAAGATGCACTTTCACACATATACACATATACACATGCACATACACACACATATATACACACAGATACATGTGCACATACACTTAGACATAGACACATATACACATGCATATGCACAAACATTCTTACAACCACATAAAAAGACTTACATGCATGCATTATTGCATATATATATATATATATATATATATATATATATATATATATATATATATATATATATATATATATATATATATATATATATATATATATATATATATATACATACACACACACACATACACACATTAACATATACGCAAATACATGTATATGTACATCCACATGCATGCACATTTATATTCACATGCATGCACATGGATGCAAATGGAAATGCATCCACATACACATGCATGTTTCATACATATACACATGCATATACATATACACATATACATATACATATACATATACATATACATATACATATACATATACATATACATATACATATACATATACATATACATATACATATACATATACACACATATACATATACATGCATATACATATACACACGCATACACATGCACATGCACATACTCATACACACATATACACATATACATGCACATGCACATACATACATATACACACACATACACATGCACATACATACATATACACACACATACATATACACTTAGGTACACACATATGAATGAATTATATAATTAAAGTATTAAAACACATATACACATGCACACACACATGCACATACCTGCATATACACATATACATGCACATACACACATATACACATAGAGTTATACATATACATGCATATACATATACACACACATACACATGCACATGCATATATATATATATATATATATATATATATATATATATATATATATATATATATATATATATATATATATATATATATATATATATATATATATATATATCAATGTAAATACATATAATCCAATGTCATAATCAACTAAAATACTAATCATCATCATCATGATCATCATCATCAGCAGCACTATCATGATCATCCTGATCTTCCTCATCCTCATTGTCATGATCACCCTGTGACGATCGAGATCGTCCCTCCTGTGTCTGTCTCTCCACCCCATCCATATTTGTCTCTCCATAATACTCCTGTATTACATATAACAAACATAAATAAATAAAACAATTAAACCATTCATAAAAATAAAATAATTATATAAAATTTAAAAATAATCACAAAGGCATCAGGATGATCTTGAATATACTCGCTCGAATGCCGATATCCAAAATGTGTAACATACTCGATCTCATGTTTCATCGGATATCCCATAATCCTTCCGCTACAATGAAACAAATAAAAAACATTAGTTGCTTGCATTTTAACTAAAATAAAAAATATAATCACAATAATACATATACTTACAAACGTAGCTACAAAACCATTATGGCCCATTTGGCCTAGGTGCAATGTGTGGTCTGACTCCACTCTCTTCTTTGCAGCAGCCTGTTTATTCAAGAAAAAAATACATAAATTAAATTTAAAAAATTACTAAAATATATAAAAATTATAATTATAAACTATTAATTTGTGTACCTTCTGCTGAGGAAATGACTCCCGAAGACATAGCTGTCTACGAAAAAACTGCCATGTCTCAGGTGGTATGTTAGCTCGCCTCTTATTTTTTTCCACCATACAATATCTCTTGTTAATTTAATCTCAAACAGGAAAAAAAATCAGAATACATACACATATATACACACACATACACATACCCACATACACATATACATGCAAACATATACGCATACATATATGTATACATATACACATATACATACATATAACATAAACACACATATACTTATCCACATATATACGTACACACACATGCATGCATATACACTCATTCATACAAAATACATACATTTATCCCACAATAATGTGTAGTTGTGTATATGTGAATATGTGTGTATGTGTAAATGTGTATATGTGAATATGTGTGTATGTGTAAATACGTATATGTGAATTTTTTGTGTATGTAGATAATCAAATTATTAAAATCGAATACCATTATTTGTAGATTTTGATCAATCAGATGGAACTCCACCACCGTCTCCTCATCGTGCAACGACTTTATACTGTAAGTATATCAAACATTTAATTTTAAATATATTTGATGGATACATAACTTTTTTTTTTGTTTCTTATTATGTGCAGATTCTGATCAATCAGAGGGTACTCCACCACCTCCTACCCATGCAACGACTTCACATGTGTCCTCTGATAGGAATTATGATGAATTTTACTATGAAGAGCATATTATATGCTGGTGTAACTCTTGTTATGGCACGTATCAAAGACCACGATTGGAATGTATTGAACATGAGGCAGAGTATGGTACTTTTGAGCATGCACCATCACATAGTCAACATGATAATGCTTGGGTATGTATTTTCTATATATATTAATGTCATTATTTTATTTAAAAACCATATATAAAATCAAATTATTGTTGATATATAGGAATACTTGCTCGATGATGATGATGATAATTTTTCCAATAATGTTAATATACCTCGTACACGTCATGGACTTGTTGTTCATCAATTACAAGCAGAGGTTTCTAGAAATCCTCTACCTCCTGGTTTAGAGAATGAAACGGCTAGAGATTATCCAGTGCCAGCTCGTGATCGTTCTTTAGTACAAACATATGATAGAAGAAGGTATGGAGGATGGAATAGAGGACCACTTCCTTTAGATGGAGAGGTTTTCAACTTTTGGGGTAATCGCTATATGATTGCTCCATCCACTATTACTAATGCTAGTCGTGGTCTCTTTATTGTAGAGGATTTGTATGTGCCTCCGAACTCTGAAGTCACTCTTATGTCATTTTGTGGTCCTATATATGGATGGGGAGATTGGCATCGACTTTCACGTTATGTTCAAAGCATGAGTACTTATGGAATATGCTTGAACGCAGCATCCCTTACTAGTAGAAGGATTTTGCATGCAGAAAATGAAAGATTATATATTGATGGAAGACCTTACACACATGGAAATATAGCAGGTTTAATAAATAGTAGTTGAGGGTTACATAATAGTTCAAGGACTAATTGCACATTTGAGGAGCGTGAAAATAGTCATGAATCACCATATATGAGTAGAGATGTATCAAGATACATAGTTGTCAATGCTATTACTACATTACATGCTGGTGATGAAGTATTAGTGAATTATGGATGGTGTAGACCTCCAAGAGCACCTTTTAGCTAGAGAGAATAAAAATTTTCTATCCATATTTAACAGATGCTCATCATTGACATGCAAGAGGTTTATTGCATACCCCAGAAATCCTGTTGATACTAGTCCCTTATAATCAGGTTGCTCTATCTTGAGTAACCTCTGTGCATGCGATTCATCCATGTCACCATTGTATGGCCTATAAACAGTGCCAAATTCTTTGAATAGCAATTATAAACCCGCTTCTCACACTTTCAAACTGAACATATGATAGAATTGACAAATCATTCAATGAAGGTGCATACTTCATATCCTCCAAAACAAACAATCGTATCCTGCCATCCAAAACAATCAAATTTTGCATGAATATTTTGAAAGATGCACATAAGCATACACATATATAAAATTATATGCATATATACATTTATATTTATTTATTTACTATTTTAAATATATCTTTTTTTTATAAACTTACAAGTTATTATCTGAAAAGTTTTTACCAAGTCAAAATATGCTTCCTACCTCACATGATGAAATGAAGAAGATAATCAACAATCTTGGTATAGATTATCAATGTATACATGCATGTCCTAATGATTGTATTTTATATAGAGGTGAATATGCAGACTCTTTGACATGTTCCAAATGTCAATCTCCTCGATATAAGGGCAAAGAAGGTAAAATCCCAAAAAAGGTATTGAGACATTTTCCATTGGCTCCATGGATTAGACATATGATTCAAAGCCCCGAATTATCAAAGCTTTTGACTTGGGGAGATGATCACAAAAGTACTGATGGAATAATCAGAATTCCTCATGATAGTGTTGCTTTTCAGCATATTGATTCTACATGGCATGAATTTGCACAAAATCCACAGAATCTAAAGTTAGGAGTTGCATTAGATGGGGTTAATCCATTCTCCATGAAATCCAATAAATGGTCAACATGGCTAGTGGTAGTCATAACCTACAATCTTCTGCCAAGCATTAAAAAGGAACATTTAATGCTTTCACTTTTAATCCCAGGCAAAAGACAAGTTAAAAATATGAATATATATCTTTCTCCTCTCATTGATTGCTTCAAGAGTTATGGAGAGGTAATAATGTCATTGATGTATCGAAAAGCATCAATGAAAGACATATTATGGTTCGTGGTATTGTGGCTTGGACTATTCACGATTTTTCAGGATATGGTGTTTGTTCAGGTATTGATGTAATTTTTTTATTCAATATGCATGTAAATAAATATGATTTAATCTAATTATATTTCTATCATTTTCCATGATGCACGAATATCTACTAAGGGCTATAAAGCTTGTCCATATTGTGGTGATTGGTTGAGATCAATCTATAGTAAGAATCTCAACAAAAATATTTATCTTCAACATCGACGATTCTTGCCTGATGATCATCCATTAAGATCTAAAAGAGAAGCTATACATTTTAATGGAAAGCTTGAAATAGGTCAGTGTCCAAAACCTATGACATCTATGGATTGGTATAAACAATGGAAAGATGGACCTCTTATAGATCCAGAAGTAGAAATCTTCAATGATGATTCAGATAATGAGTATGTGAACAGAGGTAAAGGAAAATTGGTACTCACAGAGAACATATCAATATGGTATTCTTTGGAGTATTGGAAAGAGTTAAAAGTATGTCATCTTCTTGATCCTATGCATATATTAAAAAATATTGGTTATTCACTATGGCAGCATCTTCTTGGACTAAAAGATACCGCAGCATCAAGGAATGATTTGAAAGATAAAAAATCCAAACCAAAGTTATGGACAGTTTTTTATAGACATCGACAAGAAACGACTTATGCACCTGCTCCTTGGGTACTTACAACAAAAGAGATACAGACTATCAGCAATAGAATTCAATTGATTAAGACTCCTACAGGATATGGAGCATCTTTTCAAAACATGTTTACTATGGATGATAAGAGCTTATCTGGGTTAAAGACCCATGACTGGCATAACTTTTTGAAACATATTTTACCTTTGGTTATCGATGGATGTACAAAGAAAGGAGTACAAGATGTGATCTATC
Source organism: Ceratopteris richardii (assembly GCA_020310875.1). Classification (NCBI taxonomy): domain Eukaryota; kingdom Viridiplantae; phylum Streptophyta; class Polypodiopsida; order Polypodiales; family Pteridaceae; genus Ceratopteris; species Ceratopteris richardii. Next base: position 33,958,314 of record CM035410.1, on the reverse strand, counting down.
GTCTTGGATCACTTATAAGGTAATTATGATACTTTTATATTTAATATGTATGAATATTGGATATCTTTTATTTTTTAATTAACTTCTTTATAATTGTTTTTATGATATGTATAGGTGGATTACATCCAAAGAGATTGACAAAAACTCGATCCCACAAAAAAAACATGAATGCAAAGAGCTACTATGTTTGATGGAGAAAGAACTTCCTACTTCATTTTTTGATATTCACATTCATTTATTAGTCCATCTTGTAGATGAGATAGAGATTGCAGGTGTTGTCGAGACAGAAAATCTGCTAAGGCATGTGAACTGCCTGGCCGATGAATAACTTTGTAGTTAAACTCTTTTAATAGTAGAACCCATCGAGCTAATCGACCACCTAGATGCTACTGCCGAACTAGATAGACAAGTGCAGCATGATCTACATGAAAAGTAAATCTACGGCCCAGCAAATAATGTCTGAATTTCTTGACAGAATATACTAGACCTAGACATTCTCTCTCTATTACAGAGTAATTCTTTTCGGTAGGGGCTAATCTTCGACTTGCATAGTACACTGGTCTGAACCACTTATCAGTTTGTTGCATTAGAACGCTTCCTATTGATATATCTGAAGCATCAACAAATACATGAAATGGGCGATCCCAATCAAGAGGCTGTAAGATTGGAACCTGTGTTAGTAATCCCTTGAGACGATCAAAAGCAGTTTGACAGTCCGGGGTCCAGTCAAATTGTCGAAGGGTCTTGATTATCAATCGGTTCAGTGGTATTGCCAAATAAGCAAGCCACCGCAGGTGCCCACCATGCCATCTTACTTGGCCCATAAAGCGCATTACTTCCTTTGGGTACATGTGCTTCTAACACAGCTGTGATTTTATCTGGATCCACCTGTATGCCTTGTGCAGATACAATGTGACCAAGTAGCTTTCCACATGAAACCGCAAACACGGATTTGTTTGGGTTCAAACAGAGTCTGTATTCTCTGCACTTTTCAAAGTAGCACCGTAAATGGAACAGGTGTGCTATCATCTTACCGAAGATTGAAAAATCATCAAGATATACTTGCATAAAAGAGGTAAGGTAAGGAGAAAATATTTCCTGCATACACCTTTGGAACGTACTTGGGGCATTCCTTAATCCAAACCACATGACAGTACATGCGAAAACACCCCAGTTGGTAATGAAGGCGGTCTTCGGTATATCTTGTTCAGCCATTCTAACTTGATTATACCCACTGTACCCATCTAAGAATGAATACATTTCATGTCCTTCTACTCTATCAAGCATTGTGTCAAGAAAAGGGAGCGGAAATGGATCAGGCACTTTAGCTGCGTTCAGTTTCTGGTAATCTACACATATTCGTAACTACTTATTCTTTTTAGGGACAATAACAATTGGTGAGATCCATTTAGCATGTTCTACTGGTACAATAAATCTGACTTTGAGTAGCCTATCAAGTTCTGCCTTTACCTATGATGCATAGTTTGGATTCATCCGGTAGCTGGGTTGCTTAAGTGGTTTTGCTTTCGGCTTCAGCATGACCCTGTGTTGATAGATGCGCGGATCCAAACCCTTCATATCTTTGTAATCCCATGCAAATACATCAGAAAATTCTCGAAGTAGTTGGATTAGATCTGCTTGAAATAATTCTGGTAAGCTCTCTTTTATCTTAACAGGTCGTGGGTTTTCTTCATCACCTAAATTGTAAGTGGTCAGTTGATCTTCTGGAACATAAAATTATCGAGGCTTCTCTGTATTCTCAGCTGGCTTAAATAGTTGTTGTAGATCAGCGTCATCTATGGTAGCCTTATCTTCTTTCATATCTTTTTCTGTTACAGTCATCACCGTACAAACTGAAGGATTCCAATTATCTACAACAGATTGTAGATCAACAGTTCCTAGGGAGATCAAGTCAATGTTATTTTTCAGAAACTCTTCTTCTTCATCATCTGAAAACCCATCTAGCATATGGACTGGTTCCGCAAAATATGGTCTAGCATGCAACTCCCAAGGTTGTATAGCATCTAATTTTACAACGTATTTACGATTATTGTCTTTGAAAGTGAGTTCCTGTGCAGACCAATCTTGTATCACCTTAGCGTGCTTAAGCCAAGGTCGACCAAAAAGGAGATTATAATCAAGGGTGGATTCCGGTAATTCTAGTATGACAAAGGTCATCTTAAATGTTGTACCTTGTAAAGTTATTGGTACATTTCGTAGAAGTCCTACGGGATGGACTCTTGACTGGTCGGCCATTCTGACAAAAAACTAAACTGGTTTGATTTTGTTCCACCCTAACTTTTTACACAGTGCAGTAGTAGCAATGTTGACACCAGATCCTCCATCAATTAGTACCTGTGTGATTTTATGATTTTTATACCATACCGTAATTAAAGGAACTCAACGATCGACCGTAGAATCAGGTTCCGCTTGCACTGTTGCTGTTGCTGGAATACAAGAAGGCACAGGACTGAACTGCTGTTGGAATTGTTGTCGAACTCCCGGTACTAGTGCAAGTAATTGGCCCAGAGGAAGAGTGATAGATGCTTTAGATAAAATTTCCCAGGCCTTTTGTGATTGGGTTGTATTTTCCACAGATTCTGAAGATGATGCGCCTGTTGAAGATGATGTGCCTGCTGCTGAATTAGAATCCTGTTGTTGTGTTCCTTCCTTGGTTAACGGAGTCTGGGTCACCGGAATAGGATCTGGGAAGACAGGGGGTTTTGCGGTGGTCCATTGACTAGCTCTATTGTACATCCTTTGTTATTCGCGTATGCCTGGTTCAAATATTTCTGTTGCTGGTTGCAGTTGTTTATCGGATCGGGACTGCATTACTGCAGCATGCATTTCTACTAGTGTGATTTGTACCATATTAGCCATTGGGTTTTGACGTTCTTTCTTCCTCTGATCATACTCAGCTGCATCCTTACAAAATCTTCTAATGTGACCAAATTCACCACAAAAATGACAGCGCGGTGGTGGAAAATTGGGATTCTCCGGTGCTGGTCCGGCCTACCAGCGGTTTGCATTGTAGTTATTATTTCTCTGTCCTCTGTAATTTCGATATCCTTGTTGCTGGTTGTTTCTCATTTGCGGAGGTATATAGTGATTGGCTAGCTGCCCTGGTTCTTGTATAATTGCATTGACAGTTGCTGTTCCCTGCACTTTGGCGTTATATGCACAGTTTTCGGTGGTGTGTCCGGTAATGTTACAGATAGCACAAAACAACTAATTAAGTGCACAAGTGGCACTACTAGGGCCTGAATTCTTGCATGTAGTGCAGTACATCTATCTGGTCGGGTCTTCGGTGATATTTCTATTTTCTTTTAACCACTCCAGATCTTCTGTAAATCCTCCAACCTTGTTTTCCAGCTGTAAAGCCATTGCAATCACTGTATCTAGCATCATAGCTCCTACACAGCGTATGATCATAATCTGTTTAAGTTGTGGAGTCAAGCCATTGATAAACCATTGAGTAATAACGTCATCCGGTAGGTTGGCATGTGCTGGTGGTAACTGCCTCAAATGAGTCCTGAATAGAGTGGTGTATTCCTGTACTATTTGATTTATCTTCTGTCTATTGTTTTGCATATAGTCGAAAATTTCGGTTGGATTCTTCTTTAGCCTGAATCTTTGCAAAAAGGCATCTCTTACTGCTTTATAAGTGCCGAAATGGTTAATATCATATTCTGTAAGCCATCTAGTTGCTTCGTTGACCAATGTCGATTGGAAAACAACAGCCTTATATGTCGGATCAGGTGGATGATTGAGCACTGCGTAACTTATCTCAAACGTGCGTACATGAGCATCCGGGTCATCTCCTGGGAATCCACCAAATTTGGTGTACGTTACTCCGGTTGGAGTCGGCCTTGGTGGGCATAGTTGTTGTTGTTGCTGCTGTTGTTGTTGTTGCTGCTGTTGTTGTTGTTGTTGTTGGTGTTGTTGTTGTTGCTTGTTCATGGCTCTGGTGGTTGTATTGTATCAATCTTCTGTATCCCGGGGCTCAATATCTGAACTATTGGAGTTTGTATCATCGGCTTGTGCACTTTCCGGTTCGATAATCTTGTTCAGTATGTTTCCAATCTCGGTTTCGAACAGGCTACCTTCCTTCTTGATGTCGAATGTAGGGAAGCTTACTCCCAATAGCGGTGACTGGGCTGAAGATTCATCGAGAAATGGTAAACCGTCGTCGAAAAACTGCGATCTTTCAGCAACTATTACCCAAATATCGCCGGAATGTGTCGAATCTTTGCCAAAACAAGGTGTTTTTTCTCCTTCACTAATTTCCTTGGCTAAAGTGTTTCTAGTCGTAAACAGATTTGAATCTTTATCCAATGTTGTTAAACTAACTTCAGGCTGCGTCCTGGTAGATTCTGGAGTAACTATATCTTCGATAGACTCTGCCGAAATAGTACCGGAATTTACCAGAGGCGTAACACGTTCCACCGGAATATGACCGGAATCACTACTAACGTTCTTTAATTTCTTGACAACTGGGTTAGACCTAGTTGTACTTCTACCTCCCGGAGTCGTTCTTAGTAAATTAAGTACCCCAGGCTGGCGGTTCTTTGGATACGTTTCACCGGATCGAGTAATCGGCATGTATCATCTTTTGTACTAATCGCGTATTGTTACTGTCGATTAAAAAATTTACAGACACGTTTTCACAACAGGTTTGCAACAATCTGATCTGTTGCCACCTTCCCACAGACGGCACCAGTGTTAAACGTTGTTTATTCTTCTAACTGTCAGAAGTGCGTTTAAGTGATTTTTGGGTTCTTGGGAGTGGAAGGGGTCTGTTAGATAGAGGCCCTATACTTAGTTCCCAAACTCACTACTTGCACCCAGCAATATACTAATGTTGAGACTTTATCAAAATCTGTTGTACTTAGACATTACAGTTCACGGTCTTAGCTCAACCACGTGTACCGAATACACTAAGATGCTATGTTGCATCTGCACATAACAATCTGAACATACTAGAACAAGGGTATTCGTTCAGCCTTCACAGAATGGATACCACACTCCTTCCAATATCCAGAAACACAAAGAATCCCAGTGTTCAGATACACCGTACTGAAGATTCAGTACGCAATCCAGGGAATCTTTACTGTAGCTTAAACTTTACCGTATGGAACCTGAACCTAGATACTACAGACAACTTAAGACAACACGGATACCAGAAGAGTTATTACGATTGCACAGACTTCGCCACATAATTGCAGAACATTTCAAGAAAAGAAAAAGCCTGATGCGCGAACTAGTTGATACTCACAACCGCAATGAATACCATCAGACAACCAATAAGTCGAAACACAGATACACACAGAACACTCAGAAAGTCGCCAAGATACTCTGGATTACTCAACTCAACACACAGAAATGCTACAAACCAATCACTCAGACAAACAGTCTGGTGATCTCTTGAACGTTTATGAAGTTAACAAACAGAAACAGATATCGACGGCAGACAAGACAAGATACGAACATGGAACTCCGAATACTGTGGATTAAGCAAACAGACACTACAGTAACGACCCGCTCAGTCACACAGACAGACAGTATGGTGATCCATCACGGAACCGTCATTGGCGCACCTTTCTTTGATTTATATAATTTTTTTACAAACTGTTTGTAACAGCTTTTCACTCGTGCGAACAAGATTCTGTTACACATTCCCAATCCGGCGGCCGCTAACAATATGTATCCATGAATGTATTCATGCATTATGTCTGTATATATGTATGGTATAATATACCCTTCAATAAAATATTGATATTAGCGTGCTATTTCTCAACTTGCTTCTGCATTTTTCTTGTTTATAAATGTCGTTAATGATGAATTGATCATTATATGTAATCAATTATGCTTTTTTCACCTCAACAATGCTTTGTAAACACACAATTGCAAAGTTCGATATAAGAAGTGCAGATGGTCAAGGCAAGCAAGCAGTTCTGTATGACTTGATGAGTGCTCATCACATAGAGTCACCAGGGCAGTGCTGGGTGTTCACTTCCATTTTTTCAGGAGTATGCTCTTTTGTTTCTGAAAGGAAAAAAATGTGTGTTTGTGTGTATGCCTGTACACAAGTATGTGTGCAAGCACATGTGCATGTGTGCATATCTTTCAGAACAAATAAAGGCAGCTTCCATTACTTGTGGCTGAATATTGTTCAGAACCTACAATTTAAGTCCAACATGTGGCACAATAGGCACCTTATCGACAAAGATATGCATAATTATACATGACAAAGAGAATCGAGTTTCCTTACTTTCATCTGCATTTAAGAGTGCACAGCACATTCTCAAATAGTACACGGCACTGGAAATCAATTTCCAGAAGAGCGAAAAGGGGTAGAGAGCACCAAAAAAAGGGCTTTTTCTGTGCATGTGCAAAAAAATTACGTGAAACTAGATTTTTGACTGCCATTTCACCACATCAGGAAGCTAGAGAGCACAATCTTGATCATGAAGTCCTACTTCATGAAGATAAACACTCGCATCTCTCTAGAATTTGTGACTAAATTTAAGAGACAACTGAATTTAAACCACACGTGCTGCACAAATAGACATCTATGATCTATTCCATGCACAAAGGAGGGAGGGGGAGAGAAAAGGGGAGAAAAGGCGGGAGGGATATTTTACAATATAAGCTGATTATACATAGACTTTGCATGTACAACAGATCTGTGTCGAAACTAGGTTTACGTCTAACACTTCACCCACATAGAGGGCTGAATTTTGATCACGAACAGTTACTCGATAAAGACAAACATTAGTATCTTTCTGGAGTCAATAAAGGCAGCTTCCATTACTTGCACCTGAATTTTGTGAATTTTGTGAATTTTGTAGAGCCAACTGAATTTAAACCACATGTACATCGCAATAAACATCTAATCGATAAACATGCGCAATTAAATATGACAAAGAAAATACATTCCCTTAGTTTTAAATCCATAAAAGCATGCATCCACGTACTTATATAGAACAAGGCTGGAAATTACTTTCTGAAACCAGGAATTATACAAGAAGAAAGGCCCAACTATGGTAGAGAATCCTCATGTACATCTTCAGTATTATGATAACATAGTCTATTCTTGACTTGACCTCTATGAATTCTGTAAAACTTAATCAGATGAAGCGAATATCTACTTCCGCCAAACCCCATGGGCAATGATACAAAACGCTACTTGTAATTCATACACGACATCGACTCCTTGGACTTAGATAATGATTGGAACGACACTGGAAGTGCTTTTGTTTCGTGAATGATTAAAAGGACACTGGAAGTGCTTTCGTTTCTATCCGTGTGATCAGCTCGTGCTTTTGTTTCTATCTGTGTGATCAGCTCGTGTTCTTTAGGAGGGAAAAAGTTATTTTCATGCCTTGAAGGAACAATGACAAGTTTTGACTGATTAAAGTGTGACAACACAAAAGTTGCTGGGATAATTCTCAAACAAGAAGGGGAGAGGTGTCCAAGTCAGAGGAAGCTTCTCTGGATTAGTTGAAAAAAAACTGCATTTCCAATTTGCATCCTTGACCATCATCCACAGATGATCTCCTACCCCAATGAGATCAACTTCAATATGTCCCTGCAAAGTTTCAGGTAAAGACCCGAGCCGGAGCCATTGGTTTTGATCCTCATTATACCACACCATTTCTTCCTGAAGACAGTATCTGATACCATAAAGCTTCCCTTTAACAGCAGCAACTCTCCGCATATCATTCGGCCACATAGTAGGCATAAATTTCCACTCTTCTTTTGAGGGATCCCAAACCTCCGCAGAATCGTGCATTGTACAAATGCCCTCCCGAGTCATCTGACAACCTCCTAATACACAGAATGATCCCTTTAGCACAACGCCAGCCGCCAGATATCTCTCATTCTTCATGTCAGCTATCTTTTCCCACTGCTTGTTCAAAAGGTTGAAACGCTCCGCACTCTTCAAGTCTACGCAGTCTCGCCCCGCATCTCCACCAGCAGCATACACATAACCATCCACACAAGCTGAAGCAAAAGACGCGCGTCGCTCCAGCATTGATGGTGGAAGCGTACACCACACCCCGCAAACGACATCAAAGCAGAAAACGTCTTCGGGGCAATCTGAAAGCGAGCCACAGCACATGCGTACGACCGAGACTTGGCGACCGAGAGAGATAACATCACAATGGAAACGATGAGGATAGCGACCGAGAAAAGGAGGAGGGGGAAGGGGTCGGCACTTCAGGAGGATCGCATCGATCAGGTAGAATTGTGTGAGTTTACGTGAGAGGAGGCCGCGCTTTGAAGGAGCAAAGATAAAGATGCGATGTTCTTGGAGACCGACGCGTTCCCTGAGGTCATAAAGGACAGAAGACTTCAGTGCGTTTCTCCATGCGCGTGAGACGCAGGAAGCAACGGGGTGGAGAGCCAAAGAGATTTTTGCCAAGCACAGGAGCGAGACCTCGTCTGGAAAACCGGGGATGAGGCAGTGAGTAGCCATAGGAGCTGCTTCTAGTCTAGAAGAAGTCGAATTGCAGGTCCACCATCGCGGAAATCTACGCCACAACCTCAACTGCTGACAGATCTGCGTGGCGCTGAGTTGGATGCTATATATTCTCCGTTTACACGGCTGCACTTTCCATTGACGAAGGAGACTGCATAGGCTAGTCTGCGGCTGCACTTTCCATTGACGAAGGAGACTGCATAGGCTAGTGGCAGACGCCATGGAGCTGCAGGAGGATGTCCTGAGTTCAAGTCCTGGCCGGACATATCCATGAGTCATTCATGAGGGATGTCTCCACCATAAAGAGGTTGGGTCGCTGGATGTCTGAGGCCGCATAGGCTAGTGGCAGACGCCATGGAGCTGCAGGAGGATGTCCTGAGTTCAAGTCCTGGCCGGACATATCCATGAGTCATTCATGAGGGATGTCTCTACCGTAAAGAGGTTGGGTAGCCCACACACCAATGTGGGCTCCTTGATAGTCCTTATCCACCCTTCTTGGAGCTTAGTGTAGCTTATTAGTTTTTTGCTTTTAAGGGGGGAGGGGTTTGATCTTATGATTTACATCTCCCTAACCTTCAATTAATTAAAACTGTGATTGTGAAATGAAGGGCCCCTCGAACCCCACATAGAAGAGCTAGAGCACCTAGAACCTACTAGGGATGAATAGAGCTCAAAGGCCCACATAGGATAGGAAGTTTAGAGAAAGAACTTCACATTTGGTATTTAGAGCAAGTTTGAATATCTTTTTAGAAGTCTTTCGAGACGTTTGCATCATCAATAGGTTATGAAATTTTAAAATAAAAAAATCTTCAAAGAAAAAAGAAAAAAAAAAGAAAAAATATATTCAAAGAGAACTTACCAACATGAATCAATAGGTAATGAAATAGGCATATCAAACTGATATTTAATGTATACCACAAACCACTTAGGTGGGTCTTCAATACACTTCTAGGTAAACACATCAACTCATCGCACTCCCAATTCTATGAACTGATCCCAGTTCTAGCAACTCATCACACTCCCAGTTTGTTTTGATCTCTTGGGGGCATTTGAAGTTTGGGTTGACACTTTTATCTTGAAGCCATTGTTCAAACACAACCACTCTTGAGGAGCCCCAGTATGAGGTATCTAATGTTCAGGGACTCATTATCTTTTTTTTTCTTTTATCTTCGTCAAACTCTCTTCTTCTTGAAGATGATCATTCTTGGCACACTAGATGTCCCTTGAGGGTGCTCTTCCCAATCAGGATGCGTGTTTCCCTTTTTGCAAAACCGCCATCACAAAAGATTTGAAAACCTAATCAGGAATTGCAGATCCAATAATCAAACTTTCCCTATCAGGGTTGTCTTCTTTGTTGTGCCCTTCTTGATTACCTTGTCTTCTTGTGGAACAATTCAGAATCTCGGGTTTCCTCATTAGACAACTATTGATTCATTTCACCCGAGTAATCTAAAAGATTGACTTCATTTTTTAGACTATGGAAGATATCTAAAACTGTTTTAGGGACTGAGTGAGTGTACCTAAACAACCTTTGGGATTTCTTCTCCTTCTACACTGTATTTTCATAAAGGCCCCAGGGTACACCCCTCGCGTTACATTTCTTTAACTTTCTGTTATTCCAACGAATGTTCTTCAAAGGAACACACCTCAACCCTTTGGGACATAATTCCTTTGTTACCTGTAACTTGCACATTTTCCCAAACTTGTTTTGCCCTCAAGGATTTCTATCTTAATGGTAGTCTTTGATTCTGTGACCTTGGGTCCCATAGTGAAAGAAAGCATTAGGAAAGTTTTTATAAACTATTTCCTATTCTAGAGGCTATTCTTCACTAATTTATATGCTGATTTTGGAGGGTAGATTCAAGTTAAGGTATGCTTCAACAGAGATTTGAGGGTGTCATCTCACGTTGATGAGGACATCGCACCTTCATACATGCAAACTACCAAAATCTTCCCTAGAGGCTAAGGACCAGCCAATTTCCATAATGATATCCCTAATAAATCCATAAATTAAGTAAGGAAAGTGACGGAGCTCCACCCAGAGCGAGTAATGTGGAGGTTTTTACTTATTAGGAAAAAACTGTAGGAACCACTTAAAGAGACATAAGGTTGTGCACCAAACGTGCTAGGTGCCGACCTTTAAGTCTTGGAAGGTCATTTACTTTTTTTCAAAAATCACGAGCACATGGTTTGCTGGCGAAGACTAACACCTTGCTAACAACCAATCCATGTGAAAACCACTCCTTATGGAACCATTAGGTGGGTTAGGGCCAAACATCCACCCCATGCGGCCAACCCTCTTTAGTTCTTCTTGCTTAGCCACAATGTTCGAATGTTCTTCTTGCTTGGCAAACATTTCTTTGTTCGAATGTTCAAACTCACTACATCCATCCACAACAAAAAAAAAAACACTACAACATATGAGGGGCATACCGACGCTGCATATACCGACAGTCATAGTCGGCATCGGTATAAACCTCGAAAAATCTCACTAAGAGATACCGACGGTCAAGTGATCGTCGGTATGACCGTTTTAAACGGATCGTCGGTGTGGCCTGCAGCCACCGGTATAAGCGTCGATATAGGCGCCGGTATATGTGTCAGTATGAGCATCGGTATAAGCGTCGGTAAATTACTGGCAACTATCAACGCGTATACCGACGTCCATACCGGCGTCTATACCGGCGGCGAATTTTTAAACATACCACGAACCCGAGAGCAAAACTTCACATTTCTGTGCGTGTTTGAGTACTGTCGGTCTACTGTCGAACTTGCACGCGTGAACCTGCATTGTCTTGTGCACACACACACACAGACACACACATGGATCTCTCTCTCTACACACACACACTCTCTCTCGGCTTAGCTCTCACATATTGGTAAGTGTTGCGCGTACTGTTAGCATTTGTGTTTCTCTATGCTTTAGGGTTTCTAATTTCTCTTTTCGTTGATTTTGCAGAAGTTCGTTGGCGTCGATTGTTTGGAATTGGACGAGAGACGACCTACATTACGCTTTGACGACAACGATTCAAAAAGAGATATACTTGTAAGTGATTCTTTTATTCGCTATTGATAGAGAGAGAAGGATAGAGAGAGAGAGAGAGAAAGAGAGAGAGAGAGAGAGAGAAAGAAAGAGAGAGAGAAGAGAAAGGAAGATACACATTAATTTACACATGCATACATACACACATACATGTACACACATGCATGCTTACATACACACACCTATACACACATGCATGCTTACATACACACACACATATACACATATGCATGCATACACACACACACATAAATTTACACACATGCATACATACACACACATGCATACACACATACATACACACACATATATACACATATGCATACATACACACACACACACATATACACACATACATACACACACGCATATATACACACATATACACACATGCATGCATACATACACATATACCGGCATGCATGCATACACACATATATACACACATGCATACATACACACATATACACACATGCATGTATACATACACACACATGTATACGCATGCATACACATACACACACATACACATACATGCATGCATACATACACACACGTACACACACATGCACACACATGCATGCCTACATACACACACATACACATACACACACATGTATACACATGTATACATACACACACACACATGTACACATGCATACATACACACACATATATACACACATGCATACATACACACATATAATCCTATTTTTATTTTGAAGTTTTTGTTTTACATCAAATATATAAAAATAGGATTAGGGTTTTAGGGTTAAATATTTAAGATTAGAGTTTTAGGGTTTTAAATAGGATTAGGGTTTTAGGGTTAAATATTTAAGATTAGGGTTTTAGGGTTTTAGGTCTAGATATTTAAGATTAAGGTTTTAGGGTTAAGTATTTCAGATTTAAGTCTAAGTCTTTCTGATTAGGGTTTTAGGATTTTAATACGTAGATAACATATATACACAAGCACACATATACATATAATACATACATACATGTAGATACACATGCATACAAAAATATACATATTTTAGATTTAAATCTTAAGACTAGGGTTTTAGGGTTATAACACCTACATAAGATATATGCACACATACACATGCACATGTAATACATATATACATGTATATACACATGTATACAAAAATATACATATTTTAGGTCTACATATTTAAGATTAGGGTTTTAGGGTTTAGTATTTCAGATTTAAGTCTAAGTCTTTCTAATTAGGGTTTTAGGATTTTAATATGTAGATTACATATATACACAAACACACATATACATATAATACATAAATACATGTAGATACACATGCATACAAAAATATACATAGAATTTTAAGATTAGGGTTTTAATTAAATATATATAATTAAATATATAAAGTTAAATATATAAAAATAGGATTACGTAAGGAAAAAAAATCTAAATATATAAATAAATATATATATATAATAAGATAATTATATACATAAATAAATATAAAAAGAACTAGTGTTTTAAATAATTTAATTAAATATATATAATTAAATATATAAAATTAAATATATAAAAATAGGATTACGTAAGGAAAAAAAAATTGAATATATAAATAAATACATTTATAACATATATACACAAGCACACACATATATATAATACATACATACATGTAGATACACATGCACACAAAAATATACATATTTTAGATTTAAATCTTTAAGATTAGGGTTTTAGGGTTATAACACCTACATAAGATATATGCACACATACACATGCACATGTAATACATATATACATGTATATACACATGTATACAAAAATATACATATTTTAGATCTACATATTTAAGATTAGGGTTTTAGGGTTTAGTATTTTAGATTTAAGTCTAAGTCTTTCTGATTAGGGTTTTAGGATTTTAATACGTAGATTACATATATACACAAACACACATATACATATAATACATACATACATGTAGATACACATGCATACAAAAATATACATATTTTAGATTTAAATCTTTAAGATTAGGGTTTTAGGTTTATAACACTTACATAAGATATATGCACACATACACATGCACATGTAATACATATATACATGTATATACACATGTATACAGAAATATACATATTTTAGGTCTACATATTTAAGATTAGGGTTTTAGGGTTTAGTATTTCAGATTTAAGTCTAAGTCTTTCTGATTAGGGTTTTAGAATTTTTATATGTAGATTACATATATACACAAACACACATATACATATAATACATACATACATGTAGATACACATGCATACAAAAATATACATAGAATTTTAAGATTAAGGTTTTAATTAAATATATATAATTAAATATATATAACTAAATATATAAAATTAAATATATAAAAATAGGGTTACGTAAGGAAAAAAAATCTGAATATATAAATAAATATATACAAAAAAAAAATATTATATACATAAATAAATATAAAAAGAACTAGTGTTTTAAATAATTTAATTAAATATATATAATTAAATATATATAGTTAAATATATAAAATTAAATATATAAAATTAAATATAAAAAAATAAGATTACGTAAGGAAAAAAATCTGAATATATAAATAAATATATATATAAAATAAGGTAATTATATACATAAATAAATATAAAAAGAACTAGTGTTTTAAATAATTTAATTAAATATTTATAATTAAATATATAAAATTAAATATATAAAAATAGGATTACGTAAGAAAAAAAATCTGAATATATAAATATATATATATATATATATAATAAGATAATTATATAAATAAATAAATATAAAAAGAACTAGTGTTTTAAATTATTTAATTAAATATAATTAAGTAAAGAAAAAATCTGAATATATAAATAAATATATAAATACACAAACACACTATCTATATTCACAGATATATACATATACACATATATATACACATGCATACATATATATACATGTTTTAGTTCTAGGTCATTTGGATTAGGGTTTTAGGATTTTAACACGTACATAACATATATACACACATACACATATAATACATATATACATGTATATACACATGTGTATAGAAATATACATAATTTAGGTCCAGATCTTTAAAAATTAGGGTTTTAGGGTTTAGGCATACATATAACTTAATTAAGAGAAAAAAATCTGAATAAATAAATAAATATATATGTAAAATAGGATCAATCAAGAAAAAATCCGAATATATAGATAAAATAGGATAGCTATATATATTAGGGTTTTAAAACTAGGATTTTAAGTTTTTTTAGGTATTTAAGTATTTAGGTCTTTAAGAGTTAGATTTTTAGGTTTAATAAAAAAAGAAATGTTCTAAAATGCCCATATTGTAGCAGATGGCTTCTTTGGATCCTGAAGAGAGAATGGCATGTCCTTGCACATAGTCCAAGTATCAAATTTATCGGAAACGACGGATTTGTACTGCACATGTTAGAGAGTATGGATCCTTTGATAGGAGTTGACTGGAAAACCTACGCTATCATTCGCATGGTCCCCCAAGTGAGCCGATGGATCCAAACGACATTGCACCGGTAACATCTCGTGGACAAAAGAGAGCAAAAAAGCACTTAGACGTAGAAGCAAGCACTAATAATATTACACAGAATGAACATATGGAAGAGATGCTTGAAGCTTTTTATGAGATGGACGAAGATCATGATGGTGAAGAAGGTGTCGACGAGAGTTTCATGGACACAATAGAAATTCCACGATCAGAAGTTGATGAAGAATATGAAAACATGCGAAGATTAGCTCGTTTACCACTTTACAATGGAGCAAAGATATCTGTACTATGTGCTTCACTCGTGATGCTCAATCTGCAATCCATTTATGGATGGTCAGATAGTAGTGTCACTGAATTGTTCAGGTAAGTGGATAACAAATTGGCTTTCATTGTTGTATCACAATAACTTCATTTACTAATATCATTTTAATTGCTTATTGCAGGCTTCTTAAAGATCAAATTTTGCCAGAGGGCAATGACATGCCTCCAACTCGTGGAGATGCGAAAAAACTTTTACAGTCCATTGTAATGGATTATACAAAAATTCATGCTTGTCCGAATGTTTGCATTCTCTTTCAGAATGAGTATGAGCATCTCCACGTATGTCCAAAGTGTGGAGCAAATAGATTTAGAGAAGACATTATAGGCGAGCATGTTGAAGATAAATGTACAAGCTCATTTTCATATGAGCCATGCTTGGATAAATTTACCAAATATAAAGATAAAGGAAAAGGAGAGAAAAAAAAGGAAAAAATAATAAAAGAAAAAGTTTAGTCAAAACTTCATGATGAGTAAGAGATACAATATCTTGCCTTGTAGTTAGTAGCATGTAGTGGAGAAAGTGGTGAGTTAAGAAGAAGGCACAAACTTCTTCACATGCTCATTGGTTATAAAAGTGAAGTGGGAGCACATTAAAAACAAGGAGAGAAAGAGGCAAGAGCTCCCAGTAGTCGGATCTAGCCATTTTTTCATTTTGGCTTCCCTTACACTCCTTCTAGCCGCACGTCAGTTTGTACACAGCTCTGTTGTAGAGCTCATATCTCAGTGCATATGTAACCATTTTGTGCGTTTAAACATTCATTGGAATGCTTATCTTGTGTACTTTCTTCATATCAAATATCTCTTTCAAAGCTTATGTAGTTTGTGAGATATCATTGAAAGAGTGAAGTATAGTTTTTTAGTATACCTGTGTAGATAGGTAGTCTATTTTGGTCGGTTATGTTTCCCAACCAAAACATATCCAAATTGCATGATTTTTGTCTTATTGGAAAGCCCTTGGCATTCACTTTTACTGTCTCAAATATCTCATTCAGATCATTTATACTCTTTGAGATATCTGTCAGAGAGTAAAGTCCAGTTTTATAGTGTACTTATGTGTGCAAGTGGTCTATCTTGATGAGTTGCGTTTCCTAATCAAAACTCATCCAAATTACTTGATTTTTAGCTTGTTGGAAAGATATTTGTGTCTACTTTATCTGTATCAAATATCTTTCTCAAAGGATATATATTCAAAGAGCTATCAGTTCGAGAGTGAAGCTCAGTTCTTCAGCATACCTGTGTGGACAGGTAGTTCATATTTGACAATTGTGTTTCCTAATCAAAACTTGTCCAAATTAAGTCATTTATAGCTTGTTAGAAAGCTCTCTTTGTCTAAGTTGATTGAATAAAGTATCAAGTCCATTTGAGTTTTGTATTGAGATAAGCAATCTATCTAAGGTGCAGATGTTTGTCCAAGTGCTGGACTTACAAGGGCTCACTACACACTTCCATTGTGCATAGGATAACTCATTCTCCATAGTTGGTATCAGAGCAAACTTGGTGTTGAAGCTTCATCAACAGATCTAGAGGTGAAGCAAAGCAAAAGAGGAGCTACAAAACAAGAAGGAGCTTCACAAACGCAAGAGCAAAGGACTATAACTATTCGAGGTAACTCTCAAAGTCTTTGATACTCTTCAATGGCTGACTTGGGTCAACAAGTAGAGAAGTTGGACAAGGATAACTATCCCGTGTGGAAGTTTAGAATGACCAACTACCTAATGGGCAAAGGCTTATGGGGTATTGTGAGCGGCGATGATGCTCAACCTCAAATCAATCAAGTTATGGCCACCGAAGTCCAAAGGAGGCAAGCAAAAGAATGGGAAGAGAGGAATAGGAGAGTCATGTTCCTCATTTTGCAAGTCATTACTAATGCCATGGTAGGTCATATTCAACATCTAGAGAAAGCTAAGGATGCTTGGGAAGCTCTTGAAAGGATGTATTCAACAAATACCAAAGCTAGGAAACTTCAACTCAAGAACGAGTTGAACACAATCAACAAAAGTTCGAGTCAATCCATAGCTGAATATACTTTGAAGATTAAGGAGCTAAGCGATGTTTTAGCTTCTATTGCCACAACGGTTGAAGACGAAGATCTTGTGTGTTATACTCTCAATGGCTTGAGAGAAGATGAAAGATGGAAGCCTTTTATAACTTCCATTAACTTGAAAGATGTATATCCAGGTTTTGAACAACTAATCCCTCATCTTGTCACAGAAGAGCTTAGCTTCGGTGGTCCCAAAGGAAAGGACAACCAAAATGTTATATGGAGGTCGAGGTAAAGGAAGAAACTCAAGAAGAGGCTCAAGAGGAAAAGGAAGAGGTCACAACCACTCCAACTACAATCAAAACAATTCGGAAGACAACAAGGATGCATCAAATGCCAACACACAAGGAAGAGGTCGAGGTAGAAGTAGAGGAAGAGGCCAAAGCTCCTACAATTCTCATAAAGGTATAACATGCTATCATTGTGGTAAAGTAGGACACTATGCTAGTGATTGTTGGCTAAAGAATGGAAGACCAAATGGAGGCAATCAAAGGAACCAAGGCAACTATGCAAGCACCTCAAGTGAAGGAAGCAAGGACACACTACTTGCAATGAGACATGAGTATAGAAGCTCTTGTGAAGATGACAAAAAATGGTACACTGATTCAAGTTGTAGTAACCATATGTCATGCCAAGGAAGTTTGTTCACTAATCTACAGGTAACAAGTGGAAAAGGATGTGTTGAAACAGGTGATGATACTCAACACATGATTGAACACATTGGAGGTATAAGGCTTGGAGATACAAGCAGAGCAAAGGTACTATCTAATGTTCTTCATGTTCCTACAATTTCAAAGAACTTGATTTCAGTAGGACAAATGGTAGAGAAGAGTTATCATGTCATATTCAATGAGAATGGGTGCTTCATAAAGAATCCAAAAGAAGGCTTCAAGGTCATTGCTCAAGGTAGAAGAGAAATAAGGATGTTCACTTTGGATGTCCAACATCCACATGGAAAGGTCATGTACATTCAATGTGGGAAAAAGAAGATTTCAGAGTTGGACTTATGGCAAAAAAGAATAGGACACATCAACATTCCAAAGCTAAAGGACATGAGCAAACATGAAGTGGTAAGAGGTCTTCCAAAATTTAATAGCATTGGTCTACATGAGTTATGTGAAGCTTGTCAACTAGGAAAGCAAACGAGGCAGCCATTCAAGAGGAGCAATTATGTGGCTCCAAATGTCTTGGACTTAATACATACGGATGTATGGGGACCAACCCAAGAGGCATCAATGGCTGGTAATAGATTTTTTGTCACCTTCACTCATGATCACTCAAGAAAGGTATGGTTGTTTTGTATGAAGCAAAAATCAGAGGTGTTTTCTATATTCAAAAGATTCAAAGTTGAAGTTGAAAAGGAAACAGGAAGGTCTATCAAAACCTTAAGGTCGGATGGTGGAGAAGAATACTTCTCCAAAGAATTTTTAGATTTTCTACAAGAGAATGGGATCAAAAGGCAATTCACTTGTAGGTATACACCACAACAAAATGGAGTAGCTGAGAGGAAAAATAGGCAAATTGCTGAAATTGCAAGATGCATGCTCAACGAGATGAAGGTACTATTGTACTACTGGGCTGAAGCTGTTGGAGATAGACGTCTGCGGAAGCACGCGAACAGCAGAAGGAAGAAGAAGAAGCTTGGAGCACAAACACACAATACTGAATGTATTACTAGAGAATGTACAAAGATAAGTAGCCCATTAGGGCAATAGGCGTATATACAAGCCGGGGGGAAAAAACCTCCTAAAGAGGGAAAAAGTGCCCCGACGGTCCTAGAGTGTTCACACACATCACTACCTAAATATATCAACAAATCCCCCCTGGGAGTGATGCGGTGAACAAGGAGCTGGCACTCATGTATAAGTGCCAAGCTATGTGGAAATCACTCCACAAAAGGAAGTAAGCCCAAAGCTTTGCAGAAAGCTTCAAACTTCTCCCTAGGCAGAGCCTTCGTGAAAAGGTCTGCAATGTTCTCCTGCATGGGCACATATGCCAAGCTGATCTCCCCAGTAGAGAACCTCTCCCTGACATAGTGATAATGCACCTCAATGTGCTTAGTGCGAGCATGGAACACAGGGTTCCTTGCAACTGCCAATGCGCTCTGACTGTCAATGAAGATGGTGGTGGCAGAAGACTGACAAACACCCAAATCATCCATAAGGCGTCTAAGCTACACACACTCAACAGTCGCTGTGAAAGCTGCCCTATACTCAGCCTCACAATTGGAAGTGGCCACAATAGGCTGCTTCTTGCTCAACCAAGATATACATGAGCTACCAAGCATGAAGCAAAAACCACTGGTGGACACACGAGTGTCATAGCAACTAGCCCAATCTGAGTCAGAAAAAGCATGCAAATCTGGCGGTAGTGATCCCCCCTTAGGATAAAACAACCCAAGTAGCCGAGTACCACTCAAGTAGTGAAAGATGCGCTTAACCGCTTTCCAATGCGTGACTCCTGGGCAATGCATAAACCTGCTCATCTGTGAGACAGAAAACTAAATATCTAGCCGAGTAATGCATAAGTAAATCAAGCATCCAACAGCCTGCTGATAGAGAACAGCATCAAATGCATCTCCAGCATCATGAAGACTCAATCGTAAACCTGTCTCCATAGGAGTCTTCAAGGCCAAAACGCTGCAATAATGTGTCAATATATTTCGTTTGACACAAAGCCATTCCACCATCAATGTGCATAAACTAAATGCCCAAATAGTGATGCAAATGCCCCAAATCAGACATCTCAAATGAGGCATGCAAATCAGCCTTAAAATTAGCAATATGTGTCTCAATAGGACCAGTGATCAGCATGTCATCAACATAGACAACAATGATCAGAAGCACATCATTAGCATGTTTAACATATAAGGTGCTTTCAGTTGGACTGTTCTCAAAACCATGTGCAATCAGATAGGCATGTATCTTCTCATACCAAGCACGTGGTGCTTGCTTTAAACCATATAATGCCTTCTTTAACCTGCAAACCTGGTTTTCATGCCCTTTCTGCACAAAGCCACGGGGCTGAAAAACATACACTTCTTCATGCAAGTCACCATTCAGAAATGTTGTTTTAATGTCCAACTGATGTACATTCCAACCATGATGGGCTGCAAGTGCACAAATGCTCCGAACAGTAGTCATACGGCATGTAGGTGCAAAGGTCTCATCAAAATCAATGCCTCTTTCCTGTGCATAACCCTTTGCAACAAGCCTAGCCTTATACCTGTCAACTATACTATCAGGTTTACACTTCAGCTTGTATACCCACTTAGTGCAAATGGCCTTCTTGCCAGGAGGCAAGTCACATAAAGACCATGTACCATTCTTCATTATAGCATCATATTCAGATTGCATAGCAGCCATCCAATTTTTTGAATTTTGTGCTTCATCAAAAGAAACAGGCTCATTCTCATCACAGAGACTAGATGCAGCCATAGCATAGCAATCTGATGCAAAGGAGGCACTATGAGAGCCTGAACGAGTACGATATGACAAAGGCGCATCTAATTTGCTATCACGCAAAGTCTGCACCAGCCATTTTGGCATAGTTTTTGCCTGCTCAATATAAGCTCTCTCATCAACAAGTGCATCATGTAAATTTGCATCAGAAATGGAATGATCTGCATCATCATATGAAACCTACAAAGGCTGAGAAGTTGCCTCATTAGGACCAGCACTAGCCTGTCCACCTGTAAAAGGAGGCATCAAAGTATCATTGATAGCTTTGTCTGTCAAACATGCCATTATTCCTCACATTCGCTCTTGCAGAACAGCAAAGGATGCTTGGGATACACTTACCACTTTGTACCAGGCTAGGAATGAGGCTCGTGTTGCTTACCTCCGAAAACAATTGGAGAGTGAGCACATGAATGAAGGTGATTCTATGGACAGTTTTCTTACAAAGATCAAAGACCTGAACGAACAATTGATTTCTGCTGATGAGGTTATACTAGATAGCTCAGTTGTGCAGACCGTTCTGAATGGTTAATCTGAAATGGTGTCCTCTTTGCCCAAACTTGAGGCACCTGGAAAACATGTTTGTGAAGGCTGTATTTTGGGCAAAATGCAGCGTTCTTCCTTTCCAAAAGATGGTTCAGTTCGGGCTACACAGAAATTGCAGCTTGTACATAGTGATGTTTGTGGTCCTATGCAGACACCCTCTTTTGGAAATTACCTTTACTTCGTGACTTTCATTGATGATTTTTCCAGGCATGCATGGGTATATCCACTCAAACCAAAGTCCGAAGTGTTCATGTGCTTCAAACAATTTTTGGTTTTGGCTGAAAATCTGTCAGCATGTAAAATGGGCACCCTCCGTTCTGATCGAGGGGGGGAATATATGTCTTCAGATTTTAATGCATTTCTGGCTGAACGTGGGATAAAACACCAGTGTACAGTGTCGTATACACCTCAACAGAATGGAGTTGCTGAACGAAAGAACAGGTCACTCATGGAGATGGCGAGGTGCATGTCAAAAGTCAGGCTTTACCACATAGTTTCTGGCTTGAGGCTGTCATGTGTGCAGCATATGTACTGAACAGGTGTCCCACTAAAGCATTGCAGTCTATCACTCCATATGAGGCTTGGCATGACCGCAAGCCATCTGTTGCTCATCTGCGTGTTTTTGGTTGTTTGGCATATGCATTAGTGCCTGAACAACATCGCAAAAAATTGGATGATAAGGCAGTAAAATGTATTTTTGTTGGGTACAGTTCTGAAAGTAAAGGCTATCGTCTATATCATCCACAGACTAAACGCATTCTGGTTAGCCGCCTGGGCATCTCTGCCATCCCAACGAATCTGCTCTGCAGTAGGTGCAACAAAAACAGCAGCACGAACAGGAATCTACGGAATATCATCTTCGACACCATCTTCATCAGCTCCAACACCTGTATTTGCAGTACCTGTCATTACAGGTGTAACAAGACGTCTTTCAACACCCTGCACAATGTTCCACAATCCTTTTGCAACCAGTACATGTCGCATCATATAAGCCCATAATGGGTAGTTGGTACCATCCAACTTATCCTCAACAGCCAACATACGGAATACATCACTACTTTCAGCCATGGCCGGTGACTAAAATACCTTGATGCAGAAAATTGACTGTATCTCAAAAAGTTGAACAGAACTACCCAGACGAGTTATGTTAGACCTGTAGCAGACTTCGATACGCTTAAACTGGCGAACAAAAATTGGTATATACCTTTGGCACAAAAGGACGAAATAGCCTGCACAAGCGCTACGATAGTGCGCTCGAAAACACCCTGAGTATGCTCATCAAATTTCGTGCGAATCTGAGACTGCAAACGGAGGAGTGTCGACGGCGCCCTAGAAGAAGCGACGACCTGCTCTGATACCAATTGTTGGAGATAGACGTCTGCGGAAGCACGTGAACAACACAAGGAAGAAGAAGAAGCTTGGAGCACAAACACACAATACTGAATGTATTACTAGAGAATGTACAAAGATAAGTAGCCCATTAGGGCAATAGGCGTATATACAAGCCGGGGGAAAAAAACCTCCTAAAGAGGGAAAAAAGTGCCCCCGCGGTCCTAGAGTGTTCACACACATCACTACCTAAATATATCAACAGAAGCTACCACAACCGCCATCTACTTGATGAATAGGTGCACAACATTGGGAATACATCACTTGACTCCAGAAGAGGTATATTCCGGTAAGAAACCTGATCTTACACACCTCAAAGTTTTTGGATGTGTTTGCTTTGTTCACATTCCACAAGAAGTTAGAACAAAGATGGAACCAAGATCAGAAAAATGCATTTTCATCGGCTACTCGACGGAGCAAAAAGGATACAAGTGTTACAACCCTAGAACAAAGGAATTAAGAGTCTCGCGAGATGTGGTCTTTGATGAACTAAGACCATGGTATGAAGATAAAGGAAAGGAAAAGATTCTTGAAGAAGATTGTGATGATTATGCAGGAACAAATCAAAGAGAAGTTCAACAATCAAGCACAAAGGCTTCAGGTCCAGAGGCATCTACATCAAATGAAGAATGTTCAACATGGAGGGGGAGCCATTCTTTGTCTCCAAATTCAGCTCATAGTAGAGCCAAAGATGCAAGTGCTACTCCAAACAGTGAGGTAGATGCAAGTGAAGAAGAATATGAAGAGGTAATCACTCTGATGGTAAAGCTAAATAGGTTAAAGAAGCAACTCTCTAAAGGCAATGAAAGAAGGTCTTCAAGGACAAGGTATCCAACTCAAAGGTTGAGTTATGATAGTTTTATGGCGACACATTTTGCATACATGATGCAGGTTATCAAAGACAAAGAGCCTGAGACATATGAAGAAGCTTGAACACAAAAGGAATGGAAGCAAGCTATGAAAGAGGAGATCAAAGCTCTCAAAGATAATCACACATTGGAGTTAGTGCCAAAGAAAGAAGGTATGAAAATTGTTCCAAACAAATGGGTGTTTAAAGTAAAGAGGAATGTTGATGGTTCACTAGCTAGATATAAAGCTAGATTAGTTGCCAAAGGATTTAAACAAACACAAGGCATAGATTATGATGAAGTTTTTAGCCCCGTTGCAAAGATGGGAACTATCTGAACCTTAATAGCAATTGGTGCTTCAAGGAGATGGCCATTATATCAACTCGACATCAAAAATGCCTTTCTCAATGGAGAACTACAAGAAGAGGTATACATGAGTCAACCGGTTGGATTTGAAGATGAAAACCATCCAGATTTTGTTTGCAGGTTGAAGAAGGCACTTTATGGCTTGAAGCAAGCACCAAGAGCATGGAATCAGAGATTGGTAGAGTATATAAGTGTGGATACAACCCAAGTAGTGCAGATCCTTCGTTGTACATGAAGGAAGAAAATAGAGAGGTATATATTTGCATATATGTCGATGACCTCATCATAACAGGAAACGATGTTACAGGGATTAAAGATATCAAAAGGAAGCTTGGTAAGGAGTTTAAAATTTCAGATTCTGGGGAGCTGAAATATTTTTTAGGAATTGAAGTTGTTTACGGAAAGAGTGGCATCTACTTGATGCAAAGGAAGTACTTGTTGGATGTTCTTTTTAGATTTGGAATGAGTGAATGCAAACCACTCACTCAACCCATGGACACAAATACAAAGATTTGTTCAAATGATGGAAAACCATTGGAAGATGTAACAACATACAGAAGCATTGTAGGATCATTGATCTATGCAAACATTACAAGAACTTATTTGTCTTATGTTGTTGGTGTACTTTCTTAGTTTATGCAAGCCCCGACAAGTGAACACTTAAATTCAGCCAAGAGAGTGTTGAGATACATAAAGCATACAGTTAATCATGCTTTGTTTTACAAGTTTGATGAAGAATTGCAGGTCAAAGGCTTTAGTGATGCTGATTGGGCAGGCTCAAAGGAAGATAGAAGATCAACCTCAGGTTATGTGTTCATGATAGGAAGCAAACCTATCACGTGGAGCTCAAAGAAACAACCTACTATTGCACTTTCATCTATGAAGGCTGAATACAGAGGATTAGCATTTGCCACATGTGAAGCAATGTGGATTAAAAAGCTTTTGGCTGATCTTGGAGTGCAAGTTGGAACCATCCCTATATATGGTGATAACATGTCAAGTATCTACTTGGCAAGCAATCCTATGTTTCATGCAAGGAGCAAGCACATAGAGGTCCACTACCATTATGTAAGGGAGAAGGTGTTGAGCAAAGATGTGGAGATAAAGTTCATTAGAACCAAAGAGCAGGTTGCAGATACTTTTACAAAGTTCTTGGATGCTTCTAAACTCAAAGGCTTCAAGGATGTGATAAATTTGCAGGACATGGATGAAGATAACTCCCAAATGAGCTTGAGGGGGAGTGTTGAAGATAAATGTACAAGCTCATTTTCATATGAGCCATGCTTGGATAAATTTACCAAATATAAAGATAAAGGAAAAGGAGAGAAAAAAAGGAAAAAATAATAAAAGAAAAAGTTTAGTCAAAACTTCATGATGAGTAAGAGATACAATATCTTGCCTTGTAGTTAGTAGCATGTAGTGGAGAAAGTGGTGAGTTAAGAAGAAGGCACAAACTTCTTCACATGCTCATTGGTTATAAAAGTGAAGTGGGAGCACATTCAAAACAAGGAGAGAAAGAGGCAAGAGCTCCCAGTAGTCGGATCTAGCCATTTTGTCATTTTGGCTTCCCTTAGACTCCTTCTAGCCGCACGTCAGTTTGTACACAGCTCTGTTTCAGAGCTCAAATCTCAGTGCATATGTAACTATTTTGTGCGTTTAAACCTATGTAGATAGGTAGTCTATTTTGGTCAGTTACGTTTCCCAACCAAAACATATCCAAATTGCATGATTTTTATCTTGTTGGAAAGCCCTTGGCATCTACTTTTACTTTCTCAAATATCTCATTCAGATCATTTATACTCTGTGAGATATCTGTCAGAGAGTAAAGTCTATTTTTATAGTGTACTTATGTGTGCAGGTGGTCTATCTTGATGAGTTGAGTTTCCTAATCAAAACTCATCAAAATTACTTGATTTTTAGCTTGTTTGAAAGCTATTTGTGTCTACTTTCTCTATACCAAATATCTTTCTCAAAGGATATATATTCAAAGAGCTATCAGTCCAAGAGTGAAGCTCAGTTCTTCAGCATACCTATATGGACATGTAGTTCATATTTGACAGAGTTCTGTTTCCTAATCAAAACGTGTCCAAATTAAGTCATTTATAGCTTGTTAGAAAGCTCTTTTTGTCTACTTTGATTGAATAAAGTATCAAGTCCATTTGAGTTTTGTATTGAGAGAAGCAAGCTATCTAAGGTGCAGATGTTTGTCCAAGTGCTGGACATACAAGGACTCACTACACACTTCCATTGCGCATAGGAGAACTCATTCTCCACAAAGCAATCCCCGCAAAGGTTCTTCGCCACTTTCCTATCATTCCACGAATTAAGAACATGTTTAGATGCAAATCTATAGCTGAGTTAATGTCATGGCATACAAAGAGCAGTTCTACAGATAATGTAATGCGAGTGCCAGCTGACTCTGATGCTTGGAAGCACATAGATAGTAAGTGGCCAGAGTTTGCTAGTGAGCCTCGGTCCATACGTTTAGGCCTAGCTATGAATGGAGTGAATCCATTTGGATTACGCAGTTCTTCATGGAGCACATGGCCTGTATGTTTGGTCAATTATAATATCCCACCATGGTTGGCCACAAAGAAAGGTCATTTATTATTATCTCTTATTGTACCAGGTAAGTATAAGGTAAAAAACATGGATGTATATCTTGCACCACTTGTAGAAGAACTGCGCATTTTATGGGATGGGATCACTGTGCATGACATGTCTCAACCTATAAGAAGACGAGACGTGCGAGTGCAAGGCATACTTATGTGGACAATGCATGATTGGTCTGGTTATGGTGAATGTTCAGCTTTATCGATTTCAGGTTACCATGCTTGTCCTTTATGCGGACCACGACTCGAAGCACGCTATTCCAAAGCACTACGTAAAACTGTCTATGAAGGACATCATAGATATTTGCCTGATGGGCATGTTTTACGTGAAGGACAAATTGGTCGACAAGCGCAACACCAAATGAAAGCTAGCGATTGGAAACAACTGTGGGATTCAGAAAATCCAGTTGCTGGCATGAAACGGTTGTCCATTTTTCATGAACTCCCTTATTGGAGTGAATTGGTGATCAATCATTTGGTAGACCCGATGCATATTTTCAAGAATGTGGGAGAGATGCTTTGGAAAACTTTGATCGGAAAGAAAGAAAGCAAAGCACAAAGGGACGACCTAGAAGAACGAGGTCGTATGCGAGAGTTGTGGGCAATTACTAAGCCCAACGGAACAGTATCGTTACCAAGAGCTCCTTGGGTGCTTCGCAGGATGGAAGAGCAACAAGTGAAGAAAACAATTTCAGAGTTTCGTACACCTACTGGATGCATGAGATGTCTAAAGACTGCTTTCACACGAAATGACGATCTTGCAGGACTCAAGTCTCTTGATTGGTACAAGTTTTTACAGTTTGTGCTCCGTGTAGCCCTAAAAGATTGTCTTTCAAAGGATGTATGAAAAACCATTTATAAAATTAGTTCTTTAGTACGGTGGATATCTTCTAAAGAGATAAATAGAGATAGCATAGAGAGTGCAAAACTCAATGCTATCGAGGCTGTTTGTATGGTAGAGAAATACTTTCCCACAAGTATTCTCACTATTCAACTTCATTTACTAGTTCATGTAGTAAATGAAGTTGCAATAGCAGGAACTGTCCATAGTCGATGGATGTTCTTCTTAGAGCACTTTATGAAGACATTAAAAGGGTTTGTTCGATAGAGAGCACGTCCAGAGGGTAGCATGGCAGAGGGATGGCTTGTACAAGAATCTCTTGTATTCATTACTGAGTTTCTACGTATATCGGATCCCGAAATGCCTCGCTTATGGAGTGATGATGAAGATGTTCGTCTCGTAGGCGATGAACCACAAGGTAAAGGATTGCAAAGAAAAATGGATGCAGCTTTCAGAGAGAAGGCAATGAAGTTTTGCATAGTTAACTCTGAGCCTATGCAAAAGTGGTTAGAAAGGTATGAACTTGCCAAGGAAACTAGCGCAAAGGAAAGAGCTCAGTTTCGAAGAAATCGTTCTACTCGATTTTTGCCTCTTCCAGAAAATCTTCGACCTCTCCCACCTTTTCCAACGAGCAGATGGCTAGATGCAGCGGTTTCACAAGCAAAGGCAGCGGGTGAAGATATCTCTGAAGAAGAAGAAGAACTCGCAAAAGGATGTGATTGGGAGTATATCAAATACGGTGCACTATGGTCTCATGGAAGACACTTTCGAATCGCACGAATCGATCAAAACCGGTCTACTTTTGATAGTGGAGTGATGGTGAATTTTTTGCAAAAAAGTAGAGCGAGTGCAAGAGATGATAATGCTCTAGAAGGTGAGTTAGATTATTGTGGTGTGATTCAAGACATCTTGAAACTATCTTTCAGAAAGTTTGATTACTTTGTTTTTGACGTGAAATGGTTCAAAGTAGTCACCTCTGGAAGAAACGAAACAGTGAGACGAGATAAGAGCGGTTTGCTTCAAGTCGACTCCACAAGATTATGGACAGATGAAAGTGATACATTTGTACTTCCCGAACACTGTGAGCAAGTTGTTTTTATACCAGATTCAAAAGATCCAGAGTGGCTATTTGTTTTACAAGTCGCTCCACGTAGTAGATAAATTTTTGAAAATGAAGATGTAGAAGAAAATCCATCTCTAGTGGACTCAGAGATTCATTCGATAGTTGAGGAGGAAGAGATCATTGTTCCAGAAGAAGAGGTCATTGAAGAAGAGGTCATTGTTCGAGAAGACGAAGCAATAGATGATGATTAGGAGGAAACCAGCATAGCAAGCGATTTAGAAGCCATCAATTTAGAGATAGATATTCTCGGTGCATCGGAACTTCAAGAGGATGCTAGAATAGAGGACTTTTGAATAAAAGACTTGTACATACTAATTTTTTGTTTTTTTTTGAATTCCCTATATTATTTTTCTTATCGCGTGCTAATTATTTGAGTTCTTTTATTACAGAGCACGATGGGAGACAGTCCTCCAGTCACCCCACAGTCCATGACAGAGGAGCAGTTTTTGGAGTTCATCTCTCAGGTTCCTCCTGCTTATATGGCCGCTGCATCACAGTATTGGATCGCTCGTGGTAGCACTCCTCTCGGCCTCACTCCTGGCGGCCTTACTTTGAATTCCCTATATTATTTTTCTTATCGCGTGCTAATTATTTGAGTTCTTTTATTACAGAGCACGATGGGAGACAGCCCTCCAGTCACCCCACAGTCCATGACAGAGGAGCAGTTTTTGGAGTTCATCTCTCAGGTTCCTCCTGCTTATATGGCCGCTGCATCACAGTATTGGATCGCTCGTGGTAGCACTCCTCTCGGCCTCACTCCTGGCAGCCTTACTCCTGCCGGCCTCACTCCCGATGGCCTCACTCCCGCCGGTGTCACTCTTGAGGGTGGCGCTACTCCCGTAGGAGGTATGTCTCCTAGCTTTGTGACTCCACCACGACCATCTTTGCAGCCATCTCCTACTGGATCTACTAGTAGACATGTGTGTTCGACACCTCAGCGCGATACAGGGTCTGGCCCGTCTCGTAGATCGAGGTCACTCTCTGGAGCAGGAGGTTCTAGGAGTGGATCTATAGGTAGGTCTGGAGGCGGAGGAGGCGGTTGTTGTGGAGGCAGTGCGACAAACGTTGTGTCACCCGCTTCTACTCCTAGGACGAGTACCTCAGATGTAGGTACGCCACGCAGTACACCACACAGTACACCACGCAGTACACCACACAGTACACCACGCAGTACACCACGCAGTACACCACGTACACCTTGGGGTGCTCATGACCATGATGACTCCAAGGTGTATAGTATCCGAGATGAAGTCGGGTGATGGATGTGGCTGGCAAAGCAATGCGTGCACGCATACGACAACTTTGCTCCATCCAGTTTGGACACTCCATCATGCGGAAATGGAGTGAACAGGATAAAAATCGGAAGAATTATATCACACAGACGATTTACCAGGAGTTCCGACCAGCCGATGAACAGTCGATTGTCAGTTCAGAGTGGATTCTGCATACCGCACGTGAGGTCATGTCGCATCGACGATCTGAGGCTCGTGATGCATTCAGAGAAGGCTTACCAAAGCCTGTGTGGTTAGATGCTGAGGAGTGGGACATGATTCGTGATGAGCAGAAGCAGACTCCTGATCGATATCGCCAGCAGCGAGATGCCGCAGCCACACGTCTAGACACGATTGGACCGTCACATTTCGGTTGTCATTAGAGTACACATCACATGTACTCGGTTTTTTTTTGGGCAGAGTGTATTGTCTTTTGTTCAACGACATCATGGTAATGTTGCTATAGTAAAAGACAAAACATTCTGCCCAAAAAAAATTTTGCAGGTATGGTCGTCGGTATAAGCGACGGTACTCCCAGTAGTGTCATCGGAATAACTGTCGGTACACCCAGGAGGCTATGCAGCAGAAACCAATTACCGACGCGTATACCGACGTTTATACCGATGCGTATACCGACGTTTATACCGACGCTTTTATCGATGTCTAGACCGACACCTATACCGACTCTTTGGTACCGACGCGGAGACTGACCTCTACACCGGCATCGCGGCAAATAAAGCCGGGTTCATTTTCCTCGGTAAAAACCTCGGTATACCATCGATCTGTTGTAGTGAAAGAAGTACCATAAATATCAAAATATATTATCATTCGATAATATCAAGTCTACGAGAGTTCCACCCTACAAATTTCCCAACCAGGAGATGTCCTTTGAAACAAGTGTCCAATCACCCAATCATGGCTATCTCAAGACATGGTGGAACTAAGGAGGACATCCCAGACAAGATGGTATGGACCAAAAGTTCATGTGCAATTAAACTAATAGGAAAAAGACATCCAAAATCAAGAGACCCAAATATGAAAGTAAAAAAAGTGATAAAGAACTTTCTTTTTTTTTAAGAGGGAGCTTAATCAAAACCAAATCTCTTTGGCCTTGAATATATTGAAAGAACAATTTTACAAATGAAGGGCATAGTACCCATGGGACCCCCCATATCCCACAAAGTAGGGGTTAGTCTGTTGAAGCATCAGAAGAAAGGATACTTGAAGGAATCTAATTTCAATGGCTCCAAGGCATTACAAGGGTAGTCTAGCCACAATGCCGAGACATGTCTGTTGAAAGAGCTTTTGAGGAAACTAACATCATTTTTCAACACAAAAAAGTGGGCATCGACTCGAGATGAACCACATAGTATGACTACTCCCGAGAGCATGATAGAATTCCACATATGACTTGTACAATGGCATTTACACAGCGACACAATGTTCCACCATATTTAATCACTTCCCTCGTGTTTGTGTAACAACAATAATAAAGTAATATTAGTTTTGAGTTACAGGATATTTTTGCGAATACTTATCACATGACTTATGCAAAGTCATGTATATTTGAAGGTCAATTACTATAAAGCATCCAACTCTTATCCAAACGATGAATATGAATGACTATCATCGCATCCAGTTCGATTTCCATTCTATAGATAGTCTATAAGTGTGAGAGGTACTAGTTGATGCTTCCAACAAAAACACAAGTGTGTGTTTTCCTTCATTAGCAGATCATAATTATTGGCAAGATGTATTTTTTCAAGGCTTCCCTCACTTATAAATTGTGTTTCGTTCAAGCTCCTCAAAACTTTCACATACACCCTCATGCAGCAGGAATGGTTCAACTAGTATGTTCTTATTATTTGGATCAACTAAGCCTGCTCTTGCATTTTTGAGTTTCCCGATACAATTAATGAGGAATTTATCACCACATGTAAGTAATTATGCTATTTTCTACCTCAGAATTTCTCTGAAAAATAAAATTTCTAGAAACACACAACTCTGAAGTTCAATAAGAACTGAAGATGGTTAATGCAAGCATGTTTGATTTTGCAAATGTTGATCACATAGAATCAATAGGGCAGTGTTGGGTGTTAGTTTTCGTTTTCAAAACTATGCTCCTTTGTTTTTGAAAGGGAAAGGAATTTCTGTGTGTGTGTGTGTGTGTGTGTGTGTGTGTGAGAGAGAGAGAGAGAGAGGGAGAGAGATGCTAACTGTAAAGGCTTCCTTCGATTATGTGTCATCTCCAACATATTTTGCCAGTGTAGACACAAAAGTTTGCTAGTTTTTGCGCCTTCTTCACTATATTATTCCGTTTGGTGGAGCATCAGTATCCCCTAAATTCTGCTTTGTTTCTTGCTAGCTGCCAATGGAACATACTTCTAGATTAGCTATTCTTTCTACTCTTAGTGCTAGAAAAGAAATCCCTCAACAGTAGCTATGATAGGAATCATTCTCTCGCTTCCCTCTTGCATGCCTCAAGAGCTTATCAAATGGAAGTGTGCATGGCTGCATCCTTCCTCTGTGTCCAAGGAGGGATCAATGGTTGCTATTGACCTTCACGAGCATTCAAACTTCTGGCATTATTTGCAAGACAACACTTTTGGATAGATTATGTGTGTCGAGTGAATAGCTTCATTGTGTCACGCTCCACCATACTGTCTTGCGGGAGAGCTGTCCTCGAGGTGTGCTACTTCTTATCTTGCGCATCATTTCCTTCTGTCTTTTCTGATCGTTTATAAAACCATGAGCACAGAAACTATCTGTCTTTACTAAACGCTTATAAAACAATGAGCATAGAAACTATTTGTCAAGCTGCAACCAATCTTGTCTTTAGTTCTTCAACAGGTGCACATTCCTCCGAAGTTGATAAGAAAACCTTCCACCTTTTGCAAGTGGTGATGATGGATTAAGCATAAGTGACTTTGTTGTTGCACATCCATCTATAGTCCTATCAATATTGTGCTAATTGTGCATTTCATATGAACCAAAGTTGGTAGCACTGAGACATTCGGGCATATAGAAGAAGATTTTTCACTAGTTGATAAGTTCAAAACTGTGCTCTCTGTGTATGTTGTTCTCACAGATCTAAAGAGGTGCAATAAAGTAGAATACTACGTATGCGGAAACATATGGTGCTTGCTACCGATTTGCACGACTATTGATGAGAACTATAAGATGTAGCCCAACCAAAAGAGCGCTCACACAACGATGTTGTAGCACATAAAATAGGTTAAAATTTGATATGCTTAAGCTCCCAAAAATCACATCAATGTAAGCTCATACAATGAAGATATTCGCAGCATCCTATGGATGTTAAAAGTGCAGTGACTTGCATAATCCCATCACCTCATTGGCTTCTACCTTGCAACTTTGCAAGAGCATGCTAATCCCATCATCTCATTGGTTTCTACCTTGCAAGTTTGTAAGAGCATGCAGATGATCGTTCTTTTAGAAAAACAAAATGCATTCAATTGTGGTTAATGAAAGAGAAATAGAAATCACAAGCTCTAATCCCATCATCTCATTGGTTTCTACCTTGTAAGTTTGTAAGAGCATGCATATGATCGTTCGTCTAGAAAAACAAAATGCATTCAATTGTGGTTAATGAAAGAGAAATAGAAATCACAAGCTTTAATGATGGAACTCTTAACACATGAAAAAAAAAGAGAGAGAATGATGAGAAGAATGAATGAGAGAAATAGTGCTTATAGGTTTTTTATGATAAAGGGTGGGAGGAAGGGAAGAGAAAGATGACTACCATGATGCAAATGACAAGAGAAAATAAAAATCTTAAACATATGCTCTCATACCATGTTGGATTAAATAAGAACGACACCGACTCTACTAATATCCACACATTTAACAAGCCATGGAAGAACGAACAAAAGAAACGAAAACGTGATGAATGAATTAAAATTGAAATGACTTGCACACAATGGTCTATGAGCATGAAGATCTACACTCCATGATGTGAGAGCGGACGGTCTTGGCAAGAGCTTGAGCGATTGTGTTTGTGAAGGGAGGCCCTCTGTATAATATGGAGTTTGGAATGAATTCTTGCATGTGGGATGAACGAGAGTTAAAGAGAGCTCGGAATGAAGGGCGGAACATGGAACTCTCACATCATGTTCGTTCAAGTTTCTCAAATCTCCACATACATCCTCATGCAGCAATGGTTCACCCAGTATGAACTAACTAAAGCTGGTTGTAGGCCCCTAAATATCTAGCTTGCTATTTCTCAACTTGCTATTTATCAATATCATTAATGATGAATTGATCACCATATGTAATCAATTATGCTTTTTTTTCACCTCAGCAATGCTCCAACAAATAAAAATCTCTGGAAACACACAATTGCAAAGTTCGATATAAGAAGTGCAGATGGTCAAGGCAAGCAGTCCTGTATGACTTGGTGAATGTTGATCACAGAGTCACCAGGGCAATGCTGGGTGTTCACTTCCATTTTTTCAGGAGTATGCTCCTTGTTTCCGAAAGGAAAAAAAAAGTGTGTGTGTGTGTGTATATGTGTGTATGCCTGTACACGTGTGTGTGTGGAAGCACATGTGCATGTCTCCATATCTTTCAGAACAAATAAAGGCAGCTTCCATTACTTGTGGGCCGTGGCTGAATATTGTTCAGAACCTACAATTGAAGTCCACATGTGGCACAATCTGCACCTTATCGACAAAGATATGCATAATTATACATGACAAAGAGAATTGAGTTTCCTTACTTTCATCTGCATTTAAGAGTGCACAGCACATTCTCAAATAGTACAAGGCTGGAAATCAATTTCCAGAAGAGCGAAAAGGGGTAGAGGTTTCCGGTTCAGGCTTCCCAAAGCTTTAACTGTGGATGTACAAAAAAATTACGTGAAACTAGATTTATGACTGCCATTTCACCACATCAGGAAGTTAGAGAGCACAATCTTGATCATGAAGTCCTACTTCATGAAGATATACACTCGCATCTTTGTACAACCAATACGGGCAGCTTCTGTTATTTGTGGCTAAATTTAAGAGACAACTGAATTTAAACCACACGTGCTGCACAATAGACATCTATTCCATGAACAAAGCTAAACTGAATTCCCTTCGTTTTATCTGTATACATGAATGCACAGCACACGCCAAAAAACACATGACTGGAAATCACTACACAGGAGGGAGGGAGGGAATGAGGGAGGAAGGAAGGAAGGGAAGGGGAGAGAAAAGGGGAGAAAAGGGGAGAAAAGGGCGAGATGGATATTTTACAATATAAGCTTGCCAAAGCTGATTATACCACTGGCAAGAAAAAATAGCTGACATGCAGAATGAGAGGTATATCTTAAATCTCATTCTGCATGTCAGCTATTTTTTCCCACTGCTTGTTCAAAAGATTGAAACGCTCCGCACTCTGCAAGTTTACGCAGTCTCGCCCCGCATATCCACCAGCAGCATACACATAACCATCCACACAAGATGTGCGTGGCTCCAGCATTGATGGCGGAGGCATACACCACACCCCGCAAACGACATCAAAGCAGAAAACGTCTTCGGGACAGTCCGAAAACGAGCCACCGCACATGCGTACGACCGAGACTTGGCGACCGAGAGAGATAACATCACAATAGAAACGCTGAGGAAAGCCACCGAGAAAAGGAGGAGGGGGAAGGGGTCGGCACTTCAGGAGGATCGGATCGATCAGGTAGAATTGTGTGAGTTTACGTGAGAGGAGGCCGCGCTTTGAAGGAGCAAAGATAAAGATGCGATGTTCTTGGAGACCGACGCGTTCCCTGAGGTCGTAAAGGACAGAAGCCTTCAGTGCATCCCTCCGTACGCGTGAGACGCAGGAAGCAACGGGGTGGAGAGCCAAAGAGATTCTCGCCAAGCAGAGCAGAGACAGCTCGTCTGGAAGGCCGGGGATGACGCACTGCGAAGCCATAGCAGCTCCGATTTCAGGCCCACCATGCGGAAAAACCTGCGTGGCATTGAGTTGGGTGCTATTACACTGCTATATTCTCCGTTTACACCGCTGGACTTTCCATTGAACAAATCGAAGAGGGTTTTCATTCTTTTAATATTACTTTAAATGAAGAATGTTCAAAAGCATTCAAAGTGAAATGTTCAAAAGCATTCAAAGTGAAATTGTCCCAAGTCGTTAAGGTGGGTGGTTGGATTTCTCGTTCTTGAGGCGGGGCGAGGGTTCAATTCCCACCGTTAACTTATAAGGGATATGTATATCTTGGAAAGATGTAGCAAGCGGCTGAGATGCCATCGTTTGTTCAGCCCCATGGTAGTTGTGATCGTCGTTTAACCCAATCATGTAAACTCCTGTTCTTGTGAGATAAAGGGGGTCTCATGGGTACTATGCCCTTCCTTGTACAGTTGCAATTTCATAGTTAAGCTGGGGGAGTAGGTCTCGACTGAACCTCCATTTAACAAAAAAAACGACCATCGTCGTCGCTATAGAAAAGGGATGAAGTCATCGAAGGGGATTGACACTTCGTTTTGTGTTCTTCTATGTTTGGAAGATTGACATCAGAGAGAGAGACTCGAGTGGGTGGTGGATATCTTGAAAAACAATGTGGGGTCCTTATCCACCTTTCTTGTAGCTTAGTGTAGCTTCTTTGTTTTTTTTCTTTTAAGGGGGGAGGGGTTTGATCTTATGATCTATATCTCCCTAAGCTTTAATTAATTGAAATTGTGATTGTAAAATGAAGGCCCCCCCGAGCCCTACACAAAAAGGGGTAGAGCACGGAGAACCTACTAGGGATTAATAGAGCCCAAAGGCCCACTCAAGATAGGAAGTTTAGAGAAAGAACTTCACATTTGGTATTTAGAGGAAGTTTGAATATCTTTTTAGATCGTTTTCACTTTCTCCTTTCTTTATTGTTGTGCTTGGATATATATATATATATATATATATATATATATATATATATATATATATATATATATATATATATATAGAGAGAGAGAGAGAGAGAGAGATATGCAAAAAGGCGTTGATCAACGCCTTTTTGCATATATATATATATATATATATATATATATATATATATATATATATATATATATATATATATATATATATATATATATATATATTGTTGTGCTTGGATATATATATATAGAGAGACAGAGAGAGATGCAAAAAGGCGTTGATCAACTCATAACTTGGGCATATTTCTTTGATATATACCCAAATTGAGTGATTTCACTTGCTATGGAATCCTTGATTCAAGAGCTATCGGATAAATAGTTGGTTCCTTGAACTTTTTTGGTCGGTAGTGGCTTCCTCCAAGGCTTATACCTAAAGTAATGATCAAAGCATGGACCTTGATATACCTTGTTATCTGAGTCACCAAAGTCATTGTTCACATCAGTGGTTGTGTGCGAGGAAGGACTTCAAAGCTCAATGAAGACAAAAGTACTAGTACTTTCCAGGATGTCATCCATTCCAATAGTGTTCCCCCAACGCATGCTTAACTAGGAGGTTTCCCTAACACTAAGCCATAGTTTATTGGTGATTTTACAAGTGAAGATACTTAAGGTTAATATTATTTTGGAGCCTTCAAAGCATCTTCTTGGACTCTCTGCATTGATTTTGTAAGAGTTTCTTTGGGTCCAAAAGTAGGGGAAATTAAAAGCTGATTTTGCAATTTTGGGATAGTTCTTGCGACATAGGTGAAAAGATTGATCTAAATATCAATCTTGTGCTAGAGATATTTGAGATTGTGTCTCCATGGTTGTGCACATTCAACTTTATCACTGAATTATCAACTCTTGAGTTTTCTTACAAGTTTCTTGGAAGGCTTTGAGTTATGGTGGGAACATCCACCGCAAGTCTATACAAGTTTTCTTGGTCTAAAGAATAGAGTTGATAAAAACTTGTAGGTTTTGTGGATAATGTTTTGGCTATAAATTCAATCTTTCAATGCCATTTTGTTTCATATACAGAGCAGATACACACTATGTATGCTTCTATGGATATCGCTTATGTACACCCATGTGGTCATTGATATAATGGTTATGTTTTTGCATAAAGCCTTTTCACATTGATAAAGAGGGTTGTTGTGAAGTTTCATTAACTAGGAGACACCCATACATTGGGATCTCTTCAATTACGAGGTGGAACACTTAACCAACCTCACCATAGGAGATGTATTCTAGTTGTTCATAGGTGCCCAATAAGCCTAGTTGGCTTCTTTCGATTAAATGGATATATAAAATGGAGTCAATGATTCACTATCCATGTTTACATGTCAGTACTCTCAGTTTTATGAGTTTTTTAGATTGTTCATATGCTCATTTTACAGAGGAGACTCTGAGAAAAATTTTCCAAATTTTAGATTTTCAACCTAAGTGGTTGACTTAACTCCTTGACACACTTATTGGTGTATGCACATACATTCCCATATAATCTCTTTGGTTTCTCATTGCTATTCATTGATCCATTTTCTGGGGGGACTCTATCAAAATTCTTTAAGAATTTGAAACTTGTCACCTTACTTGAGCCTTAGTGGTGTTTGGAAACTTCTAGTTCCATTATCATTCTAGTCAGTTCTCTATCATCATGGCATGAGAGATCTCATGCACATTTTGTGGATAAGGTTCTACTCTTAGTGTTCCCAAGAGAAGCTATAACTTGTTGGGCAAAGATCATTTTTAGACCTAGAAATTTGGTGGCATAAACTTTGCTCCAAGGAAGAATCAGATTAAAGATGTGACGATTCAGATGAGGCACTAGAAACCCATAAATGGAAGCTCAAATAAGCTTTTTGATATGGCCAATGATGATTGGGATTCGTTGGATGAAATGGCTAGGTCTGCCATTCAATTGCACCTGGCACATAATGTTTACTTTATAGTATTGAACTATGAAAGCGCAAAGGATCTTTGGAAGAAGTTATGCAATAGTTATGAAAAAGAAACAACATCAAATAAACTGTATCTGATGAGAAAGTTATATGAACTTTGCATGAAGGACATAGATAGTGTTGTCTCTCATTTAAATGAATTTGATACTATATTATCTCAATTACAGGCTCAAAAGATGGAGACGGATAATGAAATGAAATCATTTTTGTTACTATGGACATTGCCATCATCATGGGATATGTTTTGCATTGTTATTGGTCTCCAATGACATATGTGGAGCACTCTTGAGTGAAGAGACACGTAGAAAGTCTATGGTTGGCACACATACTAGAGACACATATAGTGTTCATGATTCTTACCAAGGAAAGAATCAGTAACGTGGAAAGAGAAAGAATAACGAAAAGAATGATCAATGAAATAAGAGTAGAATTAAATCAAGGAAGAGGGGTATCAAGTGTCATTATTGTGATAAGAAGGGAAATATGAAGAAAGAATGCTAAAGGTAAAGTACAACGTGTTGATGGGCATGTTAAACAACTACCTATACCATCTGCTTTGATTGTGAGGATAGAAAAAATTAATGCTATTTTTTATAATCTCGATGTGTTGACACTTGATAGTATTGTTCCCAGTGAGGCCCTTATGGCTTATTCTGTTTCTCACACATAGCTACTCGATTCTGGTGCTTCTTTACATGTGATACCACATATATAATGGTTCTATATTTATGAAGCAAAGTCTCTTGGTGCCATCAGACTTGGTGAATCTTACCAATGTGATGTTGTTGGGATTGGAGATGTGGTTTTGCAATTCATTGATGGTTCAAACATTACTATGCATAATGTATTCCATGTGCCTCAATTATCATGCAGTTTGATGTCGGTTGATCAACTTGATGACCTTGATTACAAAGTGGTCTTTTATGCTCAGTCCTTTTGCATACCAAAGGGCAATATGATTATTGCAAAAGGAAGAAAAGTTGGCTCACTTTATACTTCATTTGCATCATACAAGGAACACTTATTAGTTGATATTGAACAACCTATGTCTTATATATGTCATGTCTGTTTGGGCCACATATCTCATAGTGGAATGGAATTTTTTTCTCATTCTAGCTACTAACTTGTGTTATCTTTCTTTAATTTTCCATTTTGTGAGCATTATCAATATGGAAAGGAAACTAATAATGTTCATAAAATGCACATTGCCTCTTCAATTCAGCCTTTGGATCTTGTTCATATAGATGTGTAGTCTTATACTCACAAGGTGATTAGATGGTTCTCTTTATGTTATCAGGTTCATGGATGATGCGATTGGAAAATTCTAAGTATATCCTATCAAGTAGAAGGATGAGGTATTCCCTACTTTCAAAAAATGTCTTGCTTAAATTGAGATTGAAAAAGGAACTAAGCTCAAGGCTTTAAATTCATGTAAAGGAGGTAAGTATACCTCACATGAATTCAACCTTTTCTGTCAATCTAGAGGAATTTCTAGAGAGCTTACATCTCCTTATACCCCAACACAAAATGGTGTAGATGAGATAATGAATAGAACTATTCAAGATAGAGTAGTTTCTATGTTGCATCATGTAAATCCTTCAGAAGGCTTTTGGGCAAAATCAATATTAACTATAGTTCATCTTGTTAACCTTTCACCTAATACTACCAAAGGTCTAAAAGTGGCACAAGAGTTATGGACAAGGAAGCCACCATATTATGATCTTTGAGTTTTTGGGTGTGAAGTCTTTGTTCATAGACCCAATAATCTTAGATAAAAGTTGGTCTATAAGTCAAATAAATGCATTTTTCTTGGATATGGTCAAGACGGTTAATCTAGATATCACTTGTGAGATCCTAAAATATGGCTACTGTAATAAAATAATTCTATGATCTGAGTGTTTGATTAGTTCATACGGATCTGAAATCGGACATTGTTTGGTCACTCGTGTGAATGGCGAAAGTTCTCAAGAGGCTTAAGTATATGTTCATATGCTATCTAAAACAAGTGATCCACTTAGCCTAGTGGTTAAGTATCAAGGTTGGGGAGGGGGAGGTCTTGAGGTCAACTCCCATGGGGAGCATGGGAAGAGAGTTTTTCCCAAAGAGACTTCTAACTCAAGTTAACATGAGTTAACTTGAGTCCACAGAGACTTAACTCGAGTGGAGAGTACACCTACCACTATTGGACTCTAGTGGAAGGTGCTAAAGTAGTGGTGGAGATCACACCAACCACTAG
Organism: Ceratopteris richardii; assembly: GCA_020310875.1. Taxonomy (NCBI): domain Eukaryota; kingdom Viridiplantae; phylum Streptophyta; class Polypodiopsida; order Polypodiales; family Pteridaceae; genus Ceratopteris; species Ceratopteris richardii. The sequence goes on along the minus strand of CM035410.1, from coordinate 33,917,351 downwards.
TGGGCTCTAGTGGAAGATATTAAAGGAGTGGTGGAGATCACACATGAACTTGTGGACTCAAGTTACACTTGTGGTCCTTGTTGATTTGAGTAGTTATATATAGAGGCATAAGGTTGGAAGGAGAGTCATCTCTCCAACATGGGGTAGTCCTAATAGTTAGTTCCTTGCATTGGTATCAAAGCTCTAGGCCATCTTTCATGGTGACCTTGGTGGCCTCATCACCTTCCTCACAAACATCCATGGATATCTTGTAGATGCATCTTCTTTATCTCATTGGTGAATTGGAATTTCTATTTGCATGGAAAATATCCTTGAGCCGCAAGAGATTTTCTTTCTCTTACAAGATTTTATCCTTGTTGGTCCCGAGTTGCTACGAAAGCAAAAAAAATTTGATTTTCTACAAGACTTGATGGCACTATCTAAGGGAAGAGTTGACGATAACCACATTTGAACCCATGTCCACTCACAAGCAAGCGAGTTGAGCTAACCACCTTCTCAATTCTCTATGATGCTCCATATCTATTCATGATCATTCTTCAATAATTCCAACCTCTCACCACTTTCCAACAACACTATATGTTTAACTTCAAAAAGATGAGCTAAAGATATGCAATCAGCCCAGGGATCAAATCGCCAACCTATCACAAGCATAGAGAAATTGTAACCACTAGTCAACTACCTTCACTATTGATTCACGTGCAACACTCATTCTTGCAATGACAAAAAAGGAACCAAATACTCTATCTGAATCAGATCCAAAATATTCAAAAAGCAAAAAGAAAACTAAAATACAACCAATCCAAGATTCTAAGATACTTGAACATACTATGACTCAAAATCTAGGTGACTCAAGACTTTAACTTTTCAAACATCCGTTTCAACAAGGTATTGAAGCATTATATATATCTTTAGGAGAAGTAAACTAGATCCTCAAAAAGATTCTTAGACTAAAGATAAACATCATCATCTAACCACAAGATACTGGCATGGTAACAAAACATTATTGTGTCGACCCACTGAGGTTTTATTGATGAAATTTTTACTCAAAATATGAATGTTTCACTTGAGACTAAGTTAATATTTCCTTAATTCAATCTCTTTATGACTTCTTTTCTTGAAATGCAATTCTTATGCATTACAGGGAGTCAAGAGATTGACTTTGTCGAGTTTCACTAGGAACTTGGTGCTTAACTTATTGTATCTAACCTTTTCTGAAAGGTTCCTAGACCTTAACTTTACTCAAGACTTTGACATTCTTTCATCTACTAGTTTAAGTACATTAACTTAATGCACTTTCCCTAGAAAAAGATAACTTGATTGATGCTTTTATGAATCATGAGTTCTATTTTTTTGTAGACATCAAAGAAAAATTCTCAAAGGGATTTAGCATTCCATTGTCCAATACTAGTGGCTACTTTCTTTAATCCACAAAAATGCATCCTAGTTTTGGTCTTCTTTCTCTATCTTTTAAATGCTTTCATGATCATTTCTAATGATCCTTTCTCGGACCTCTCTTACGTGATAACTATTGAACATTAAGGTATGTTGAAAATCCAAATTAATAGATCTTTGGATAGGACAAAGAGGTTCAAACATTAGATTTTTTGAACAAGGTCCACCTGGTATGATCAAACAGAGCATTACCTTTCATGATGCTCAAGTATGCATGCACTATTCAAAGTACCACTTTGAGTTAGATTGATATAAAAGAAATCTAGAAATGATTCTTTGAATGATCAAATGAAGGATATGTCAAACTTTTAGCAATTATTCCATGATTCGTAGGTCTTTGAAGACAAAGATGAATCTTACATATAATTGAGCTTCAACAAAACTCAAAATATAAGTTATACCTTGGTTTGCATAGCTATAGAAGATGATTGGACAAGTGTATCTTTTGGACAAGCTCATTGTGAAGCTTAATCATTGTGGACTTCCAAGCGTATTAGCAAGCTGTCACTTCTAGTACAGAATCCAGATGTTTTTTTAAGTGATAAAGAAGATCGTGTTGTGTTCATATTATAATTAAGTATATTTAAAGTGCACAAGAAGCAAATATAGATTGACCAATTGTAATAATTTTTGTTTGAAAATCAAGAAGGAATAAATATAAAATATAAACCAAAGTTCAATTCAAACTCTCACAATGGAATGGGAAACCATATTCTAGGTGATATTTATCCTTTAGTTTGACACTCAGGAAGTGAACACAACTCAAGCAATAAAGCTTTAGAGTATTGTCCAAAAGGACAGAATTCCTTTCAAATATTATTCAAGATGTGCAAATGATTCCAAGATCAATCCTTTGCTCATGTTGTTTATTCCTTAGGATTAATCTCAAGTACTTGAAGAATAAAATTCTCCCTAGTCATGAGAACAAAACTCCTCAAGTTAGTTAGATTGCAAGTAGTTCCCAAGAAGTCCCAAACTACTACTAGTGGTACTTAATGTCTAATGATTGATATAACCCACAAGTGTATCAATCTGGAAGAGATTCTTAACTTTGGAATATAAAAGGAATTAGCACATGCCTACTTGAGTTTCTCAAATTTTTTAGTCATTGCAAAGTTTCTCCAAGGACTTGTGGAACTACTATGAACTTTGCCCAAGTACTTGCAATAAAAGCTCATGCATGACTCATGAATGTTACCTCTTTGAGCATTAAATCCTTAGTTGGATTAAATTTTGGAATTAACTTTTTCTAGATTCAAGGCATAAAGAGGTAAAAGGTTCTAGAAATACCCCAGATGTTTTGTCTAAACGTTCTTTGCAAGACCTATTAGGTGTATAGACAAAATATAACACCTTCTTCTTAACTCTCCATATTGGCACCAACAAGGGTTTGAGAGAAGATCATTAGATATGATCATGAGAACAATTAAAAAGACATAGAAAGAAGGTCAAAACTGGGATGTATTTTTTTGGATTGGAGAAAGTGTCCACTGATATGGGACAATGGAATGCTAACTCCCTTGAATATTTTTTTTTATGCCGAGAAAGAAAAAAGAACTCATGATTCATAATTCACATCAATTAGCTTATCTCTTTCTTGGGAAAGTGCATTAAGTCAATGTACTTAAACTAGTAGGCAAAAGGATAAAGAGTTCAAGGAGATTATTTACTCTCACAGAAGTGAATTTTATAAAGCTTCACCAAAGTCAATGTCTTGAATCAAGTTAAGGTTCAAAGTCTTAGGAACCTTTCAACTATGGTTACATAGAATAAGTAACACACCAAGTTCCTATTATAACTCGATAAAGTTGATCTCTTGACTCTCCATAATGCATAACAATTGCATTTCAAGAAAGGAAGTCATAAGAGATTGAACTCAGGAAAGATTAACTTAGTCTCAAGTGAAACATTAGTATTTTGAGTAAAAATGTCATCAATAGAACCTCAGTGGGCCGACATACTGATGTTTTGTTACCATGACAATATCTGGTGGTTTGATGAGGATGTCTAACTTTACTCCACGAATATTTTTAAGAATCCATCTTACTTCTCTTAAAGATAGATAAAATGCTTCAATACCTTGTTGAAATAGACTCTCAAAAAGTTAAAGTCTTGACTCACCTAGAGTTTGACTCATAGAAAGTTCAAGTATCTTAGAAGTTTGAATTGTTTGTGCAACGTTTTAGTTTTTCTTTTTCCTTTTTGAATCTTTTGAATCTGATTATCATAGAGTATTTGAATCCTTTCAAGAAAGGCTAGGGTTAGCTAGTCGAAACAAGGTAACTAAATCAAACATCCGAGATAGATCTTCTATACAAGAAACCATGCAATGTCCAAAAGATGCTAAGTCTAAGTTGACTTATTCATTAGAGTTTCCTTCAAGTTACATAGCATAACTCTAGTGACTTTCATAGAGCTCAGTACACTTGAAAAGAAAAGTTAGGAGATGCTCATAAGATTGACAATTCAAAGACCTTAAAGCTAAAGACTTTGAGAAAAGTGTCCTAAGTTGGACAACTTTTATTTTGGATTTAACTTAGGCAATTTAATGTAAGGTTGACTCAAAGTAAATGGAATTTCTCCTACATTTTACATCGGATTTTTGCCCATTAGGAAAAAGTAGTCCTCCAATTGGGTAATAAATATGTTGGTTGGAAGTGAACCATAGTCCAAACATCTAAGTTAGATATTCAAGTCAACCAAACTTCTAGTTTGACTTCCACATAAGATTCAAGTGAAACAAGAGTTCTCAAAGTCATGATAGGGATATAAATCCTTCTTAGTTACTAATTCCATGCACCAGTGATGCCTAGAAATGGACTAGTAATTTGAATCCAACATTTCACATGTTAGTGCCTAGATAGCACATGGTGAAAATAGTGAATTTGGCAAGGGATGTTTTTTAGATCCACCCTTATTATTAATTCCCTACTTTGCACTCAAATCAGTTTATCAAGTGCAAAGCTAGATGGAATTTTGATTTATTTGGGAAGGGATCGACCAGTAGATTCTTCTTTATTCATTTGGAATATGAGGTGAATCCTACCACACATGTAACATTTTCTTCTAGGTTAGAACATGAGGCTTAGGGGTATGCCTCCAATTACTATATATAGATTTATTTTTTAGGACAAAATCTTTCTCAAGGGAGGAAGAATGTAATAAATTAAGTAATAATGTAATAAATCAAGTCTATGATCTAAGTATTTGACCAATTTAGATAGATCTAAAATCAGACACCATTTGGTCACTCGTGTGAATGATCAAAGCTCTCAAGAGTAGACTTATGGACTTAGCCTAGTGGTTAAGTCTCAAAGTTGGGAAGGGGGAGCTCTTGGGTTCAATCTCAATGGGGAGAATAGGGAGAGATTTTTCCCAAAGAGCCAAAAAGACTTAGCTCGAGTGGTGAGTACACTGTTGTAGAGCTAAGAAGAGCAAAGAGGCAGAGAAAAGGAAGGGCCCCAAAATTTTTCCGATTTGGACACTCTATTTTTGTATTATAGCCATTTTCTAATATATTTTCCGATGTAAAAGCACTAGAGGAGTCCTTTAGATGCAGACCCATAGAGATTTGTATCTTTACCTTTGTAAAATAGTAGGAAATTATACTTTTAGTTAATAAAGTGCCGGTCTTTTGTGTGAAAGGACCATCTTTAGGGCACATGTATATAAGTCATTTTGTGACTCTTTGTAGAGACTTTTTGCCATTGTGAGAATCAAGAGCACATAAATTCGAATTTGTGTCTTCTCCTCTCTGTAACTTCTTCCTTGTGAGCTTGCATGCATGTGTGATGCTTGGAAAGAGTGTTTATAAGTGTTGTCTATCCATGAAAGTGCTTTTTTGATGTTGGTAAGGTGTGTGTGAAGTGTAGGAAGTGCTGAAGTGTAGGAAGATCAATTCCACGACTCAGTATTTTGCTCATAACTTGAAACAGAAGTGTCAAAATCGAGTGAAAAGACCACCGTTGGATGTGTCTTCTCAAGAGCTTCAAAAGGAATCTGCTATTCACTATATTCGGAGCTTGGAGCTGAGAGAAAATCTTGATTTACTATTGACTGTTGTTCCAAGTGTCGCGACACCATAGCTGACCTTGAAAGCCTAAATGTGAGGGATTCTACTTATTCATACTTTGTGAAACTTCATTTGCATTGACCATTATTTGAATGCATGTCTTCATACACTCGGCTAGGTCTTGATATTCCTTGGATTGACAATTAAAGCGTGAGTCCCCACTATATGCACTTGAGGGAGATTGAGGTATAATCTCTTTCTCCACAAGTCCCTAAGTCGGTGCTTAGGTACACACGTTTTTGGCGCCATTGCCAGGGAGAGTCGAATCAAACCGAGGCATTCGTGTGATGGTGAAAAGCTCTTAGTATTGAAGTGAGTAGAGGAGTTGTGAATTTCTCTTCATTGGTAAGTCACTCTCATCCGCACTTACTACTTCTCACTTTTGGAGTGTGAGTTGATAATTTAGGGAAGTGAGTAGAGAAAGGAATTAGAGTAGGTAGCTAAATGAGTAGGATAGGAAGATAGGGTTAGTTTTCAAGTTGTTCTTTCAGCCCTTTTAGTTAGGTGTTTCTCATAAGTATAAAAACCAGAAAACACATCTTGTTCACTTTACTTGTTCTCAAGCAAGTATCGAGAGAGGAAGAGAGCCCGAAAGTCAGATATCGTGAGAAAGAAAACGGGGTGCGTGGATCAAGGGCAGCGTGAGCGGAAATGGACAAGGGGCTCCAGGACCCTAGAGAGGTGAGCACATCCCATCCTTGCTAATTTTTTTTTTCAATTTCCATCAATCGAAGAAGAAACGGCCTACGGCAGATGTCGTGAGGGGCTATCTAGGGGTTGAGGAGATTTCTTTTCTTGATTCAGGCAGAGGGGAGAGACAAGCTCTAGGATCACTCACATCAATTTGAAACTCAAATTTACTAGTTAAAATTTGAAAAATTGCAAGTTTCGTGCTCTCCCACGGTTGAGTGTCGCGACATTTAGATGTCGTGATCTCCTGTGGTTGAGTGTCATGACAATTAACCTCGTCGAATATCGTGGGACTTTCCTCACGACATTCTTCAAGTGTCGAGTAGCGTGGGACTTTCCTCACGACATTCGTCAAGTGTCAAGTATCATGGGACTTTCCTCGTGACATTCGTCAAGTGTCGAGTATCATGGGACTTTCCTCGTGACATTCGTCAAGTGTCGAGTATTGTGGGAACTTTCCTCGTGACATTCATCAAGTGTTAAGTATTGTGGGACTTTCCTCGCGACATTCATCAAGTCTCGAGTATCGTGGGAACTTTCCTCGTAACATTCGTCAAGTGTCGAGTATCGTGGGACTTTCCTCGCGACATTCGCCAAGTGTCGAGTATCGTGGGAACTTTCCTTGTGACATTCGTCAAGTGTCGAGTATCGTGGAACTTTCCTCGCGACATTCATCAAGTATCTAGTATCATGGAACTTGCTTAAGTGTTGGGTGTCGAGTATCATGGAATCCTGAGTTGCGACATTTGGCATGTATAATACAGAGAGAGCTTTAGTTAAACCTCAATAGAAAAAAAATCCCCAATTAATAAAAAAAACTTTCATACAATTTTGAGGTTTTGCAAAGAGCATTGGCAGCTAGGGGTTTGTCAAAACTCGACTAGAGCTTTTAAGTGAATGAACCTAAGATCTGGAAGAACCTTAGGAAGCCGAAAAAGTGTAATCTCTTCTGTGGGAAGTGTAGCTGAACCGAGTATTCACTCACATTACTCTGAAACCTCGAGTGAGTCTGAGGAGGAAACCCTCATGGCCTTAGAAGACATGCAGAATTCTGTACCAATAGTTGGCATGATGTCAATTATTGAGGGTGAATACCGAACGTCTTTAGAATATGTGAGCACCAATCAACACGGTTTACCCATCTACCTAGATGGACTAAACAGATCAGTGGCTAGGCTAAAGAAGGCTACATATGCTTACATAGTACCTAGGCTAGCTGTTAAGTATGCAGGAGGATTCTACTTGGATAAAAGAGAGCTTCTGTATGTAGTTACAGAGCATCCTGAAAACATCAACGAGCAAAGGGAAGAAGGCCATACCCACAACCCTAATGAAGAGGGACATGAAGAACATGTGTCTACCCCTAGAGGGAAGTCAATTGTAATTAGGGTGTGGAGAGGAGACCTAGTTACCCAAGATGATTCCTTGATGGATGTTTATTTAGTCAATGGAATGGAGCATCTACTTAGAGCACACCCTTCATTGTGGGAAGAAGCCACCAATCCAGCCATCATCTATGAATTGCAAGATCTTGAAAATCCCACTCATAGTACGTACTTGGATAAGAATCAGAGAAGGTACTGGCCCTTAACGGAATTAGAGAGAGCAGGGTTATCAGAACATTCATGTGTTCCCACCTAGGGATCAAGCCACAACTTTGCAAAACCCCCAAGGAACCTATGAGGATACTTCTTATCAGCATTCAGGATAGAAACAACAACTAAACATTCCAGTTAGACCCCATGTGTAGTTTGCCACACCTAGCAATAATCCTAACTATCGATCCCCTACACATGGAGAACCGAGGAATAAAATTCGAGTCCATGAGAGACCACCTATAGGAAGAGGACCAAGTATACCTATAGGTTGACCAATCTCCCCTATAATGCCTAGAACACCTGAACAGGGAAGAAGATTGAGGCCCATTCAGGTAGCCAAGTGCATGAGAAGTCACTATGATGGCTCTAGTGAACCATACAACCATATAATTGAATTCAAGCAAGTAATAAGAGCTGAACAAGTGGAAGACTTCTTAATCCAATATGAATCCTTTGGCCTAACCCTTACATACATGGCCTTAGCTTGGTTCCAACCCTTAGACCCTAATAATTTCCAAAACATGGAACAAGTCTACCAAGAATTGATTGAAGAATTTACTAAGTCTGGAATAAAAAACAACTCGTCCTCATTAATCCATAGTTTTGAACAAGTTCCTATGGAATCGGTGAGATTGGCAGCAAGAAGATTTAAGCAATATGTGGATAGATGCCCTGTTGAGGAGAGACCCACTCAAAACAAAATGGTTTCATTGTTTTTAGGATTAGTGAATGGATCATTGAGATCATTAGTATATGTGAAGAGAGTCCAAAATTTGCAAGAGTGTATGAAAGAGTGTATCGAACTAGAGGAAAATCTAGCAGAAGATTTGAAAATACCTCAAGGCATTGTGAAAAGTGAGGATACCGCCAGTAGCGCGTCAAATCCTAGGAACAATGTAGAAGAAATAGCTGATTTAGTGGCTAAGAAGCTGAATGTTCAAGGATAGAGGAACTACCCAAACAATCCTATGAGAGTACCCGTGCTTAGAGGATGTGTGCACTGAGGTGACCATCCTTCTCACGTATGCAACAGGGGAGTGGTTCCACCACCTGCTTATGCTTACAATAGACCATCCGCTCAAGGCCCTATGGATTATTGTAGCATAGAACAAAGGTACACAAACCACGACACAGAGAACTGTCCTTGCAATTGGCAATCAAGATCGATACAACCACTCATGAGGCCTTATGGATACCCACAGAGAGATCAAGGAGGAGAAGCCTATAGATACCCCCCATATCAGCAGCAAGCACCTGTACTGTGACCTTATACTTACCAAGGGTACACTCAACCACAACCCGTACTAGGGCAACAACCACACCCCTAGAATGTGGTCCTAGTGAAAATGGCTCAACTTGAAGAGAACCCAGAAAGAGCAATAGTCCCAGCCACTCCATTAGCTAGTATTGAGGCTTATGACCCTAGCCAAGGGATTTATTCCACATATGAGGGCACTATAGTTGAGTACGGACAATCTTACGAGCCATATACTTATGGTTCTGAAGGACTTGATAGCTCTTATGGATATGAGTAGGACTATGTTTCATTAATGTACAGAGCTCCTAGAGCACCCATACCCCCCGACCAATGAGTCGACCACCTGCACCCAGATGACCATGTTATAGATGCGGCGGAGATCACTTTATCCGAGAATGTACATCACCTAACACACCTCCACCACAACGAATTCGGGAAGGATATTGTAGTGATTGTGGCAAAGAACATCTTTTTAGAGATTGCCACAAGAACCCCAACAAAGTTAACTCCAATGTGCAAATCAATGTGATAGAAGTGATAGAGTCATCAGGGAGCGATAAGGAGTATACGGTGCCACTAAAAGCAATAACAAGGGTGAAAGCGAGAGAGACCTCAGAAAGAATCAGAGAGAATGATCACACTGACAAAGAATTGAACATACCCACACCTCAAGCAATTGCAAACTCTGAAGAGTCTGGGAAGAGTAGTAAAAGTAAACGGACCCAAAGATGGAAGAATCGTAGAGAAAGGATGAAAGAAAAGAAATTGTGACAAAAGATGGAGAATGAGAATAATGAACAAGGCGATGAAGAAAAAAAAGAACTTAAGGGAAACAATAAGATAGAAAAGCATGAGAAACAAGAAGCGGGATCAGTTCTGGCCGACCCAATGCCAGAAGAGTTAGCCATGTGGATTCAGGCATATCAGGCACGAATAAAAGCAAGGCCAACCATTGAGAAACACGAAAAGGAATACCCAAGAGATGAGCTAGAGAAAGAAAGATTAGAGATATGTAAGAAATTAATTGAAGTGGCTCAACAAACCTTAGAAAAACCTGTTCAACCACTACCCAGCTCAAGAATTCCAGAAAAAGAATTCCAGGAGTATGTCCCATCTAGTGATCTCAGGGAAGGGAAGAAAGACGAGACTTGTGGTGAAAATTACCGTGAGAATAAAGGAGAAGGATCCATTATCCCCAAAGTAGATGAGGAATGGCCTAAAGACTTGTGGGCAAGAGTCCAAGAAGATAGATGGAAGAGAACGGAAGGAATTGAACCTCCCTTTGAGGAGTTAGAAGCACAAGATGAGTTTGAAGCATCAATGCATGGATTGAACTCAGAAGGATTACTGGAACTTGACAATAGCAAAAAGGACAAAGACATTGTGAAGGTTTTACCGAACTACATGGGAGAATATGAACATAACTCTGAATTATATTGTGTTCCCTCAATGAGGAGAAAGGAGCAGAACCCATCGATTCAAACCTTAGACATCATACAACACCTTAAAAAAGTGAAAATACCTTGTACTCTGACGTTGGAAGAACTCTTGAAGGTAAAGCCCCAATTGAAGGAGAAGCTTACTAGTCAATTGGAGACAAAGTTAGACAAAAATGAGATGCCAGATGAAGTAGCCACATTTAAAAATCCTAGTCGATAAGGTTGGAGATTTCAGTGAGGGAGATGAAGGAAACACATGCCTCCCTATCACCTATAGGGGTTATACCACTAAAGCCATATTAGATTCGGGAGCGAGACTAGGAATCGCTACCAAAGAAATTTGGGAAAAATGGGGAAAACCAACCTTACGACCAACCATGATGAAGATTCAAATGGCAGATGGGCGCACAAAACGGCCCTTAGGATTATTAGAAAAAGTAACCTTTACCACTTGCAGAGTTGAATTCGAGCACACCTTGGCAATCTGTCAATTTGAGAAGGCTAACAACTATGAGATGATACTTGGAAGGCCTTTCATGAGACAGCTTAAGGTAGTGCAAGACTGGGGAAAGGACGTTGTATATTTGCAGCATGAGGGAACCGCAACCAGAATAAATATCCATACGTACATGTATCTGTTGGAGATAGACGTCTGCGGAAGCACACGAACAACACAAGGAAGAAGAAGAAGCTTGGAGCACAAACACACAATACTGAATGTATTACTAGAGAATGTACAAAGATAAGTAGCCCATTAGGGCAATAGGCGTATTTACAAGCCGGGGGAAAAAAACCTCCTAAAGAGGGAAAAAAGTGCCCCGGCGGTCCTAGAGTGTTCACACACATCACTACCTAAATATATCAACAAATCCCCCCTGGGAGTGATGCGGTGAACAAGGAGCTGGCACTCATGTATAAGGAACTGCCAAGCTATGTGGAAATCACTCCACAAAAGGAAGTAAGCCCAAAGCTTTGCGGAAAGCTTCAAACTTCTCCCTAGGCAGAGCCTTCGTGAAAAGGTCTGCAATGTTCTCCTGCGTGGGCACATATGCCAAGCTGATCTCCCCAGCAGCGAACCTCTCCCTGACATAGTGATAATGCACCTCAATGTGCTTAGTGCGAGCATGGAACACAGGGTTCCTCGCAACTGCCAATGCGCTCTGACTGTCAGTGAAGATGGTGGTGGCAGGAGACTGGCCCACACCCAAATCAGCCATAAGGCGTCTGAGCCACACACACTCAACAGTCGCTGTGAAAGCTGCCCTATACTCAGCCTCACAACTGGTAGTGGCCACAGTAGGCTGCTTCTTGCTCAACCAAGATATACATGAGCTACCAAGCATGAAGCAAAAACCACTGGTGGACACACGAGTGTCATAGCAACCAGCCCAATCTGAGTCAGAGAAAGCATGCAAATCTGGCGGTAGTGATCCCCCCTTGGGATAAAACAACCCAAGTAGCCGAGTACCACTCAAGTAGCGAAAGATGCACTTAACTGCTTTCCAATGCGTGACTCCTGGGCAATGCATAAACCTGCTCATCTGTGAGACAGCAAACTGAATATCTGGCCGAGTAATGCATAAGTAAATCAAGCATCCAACAACCTGCTGATAGAGAACAGCATCAAATGCATCTCCAGCATCATGAAGACTCAATCGTAAACTTGTCTCCATAGGAGTGGCAATAGGCTTACAGTCTTCAAGGCCAAAACTCTGCAATAATGTGTCAATATATTTCGTTTGACACAAAGCCATTCCACCATCAATGTGCATAAACTAAATGCCCAAATAGTGATGCAAATGCCCCAAATCAGACATCTCAAATGAGGCATGCAAATCAGCCTTAAAATTAGCAATATGTGTCTCAATAGGACTAGTGAGCAGCATGTCATCAACATAGACAACAATGATCAGAAGCACATCATTAGCACGTTTAACATATAAGGTGCTTTCAGTTGGACTGTTCTCAAAACCATGTGCAATCAGATAGGCATGTATCTTCTCATACCAAGCACGTGGTGCTTGCTTTAAACCATATAATGCCTTCTTTAACCTGCAAACCTGGTTTTCATGCCCTTTCTGCACAAAGCCACGGGGCTGAAAAACATACACTTCTTCATGCAAGTCACCATTCAGAAATGCTGTTTTAATGTCCAACTGATATACATTCCAACCATGATGGGCTGCAAGTGCACAAATGCTTCGAACAGTAGTCATACGGCATGTAGGTGCAAAGGTCTCATCAAAATCAATGCCTCTTTCCTGTGCATAACCCTTTGCAACAAGCCTAGCCTTATACCTGTCAACTGTACCATCAGGTTTATGCTTCAGCTTGTATACCCACTTAGTGCCAATGGTCTTCTTGCCAGGAGGCAAGTCACACCATTCTTTATTATAGCATCATATTCAGATTGCATAGCAGCCATCCAATTTTCTGAATTTTGTGCTTCATCAAAAGAAACAGGCTCATTCTCATCATAGAGACTAGATGCAGCCATAGCATAGCAATCTGATGCAAAGGAGGCACTATGAGAGCCTGAACGAGTACGATATGACAAAGATGCATCTAATTTGCTGTCACGCAAAGTCTGCACCAGCCATTTTGACATAGTTTTTGCCTGCTCAATATCAGCTCTCTCATCAACAAGTGCATCATGTAAATCTGCATCAGAAATGGAATGATCTGCATCATCATGTGAAACCTGCAAAGGCTGAGAAGTTGCCTCATTAGGACCAACACTAGCCTGTCCACCTGTAAAAAGAGGCATCAAAGTATCATAGATGTCTTTGGAGCTAAGAGATGTCTCCTTAGTACATGAAAGCAATGGCTGAATAGCATCTTCCACAAAGACAACATCACGGCTAACCAGAATGCGTTTAGTCTGTGGATGATACAGATGATAGCCTTTACTTTCAGAACTGTACCCAACAAAAATACATTTTACTGCCTTATCATCCAATTTTCTGCGATGTTGTTCAGGCACTAATGCATATGCCAAACAACCAAAAACACGCAGATGAGCAACAGATGGCTTGCAGTCATGCCAAGCCTCATATGGAGTGATAGACTGCAACGCTTTAGTGGGACACCTGCTCAGTACATATGTTGCACACATGACAGCCTCAAGCCAGAAACTATGTGGTAAAGCCTGACTTTTGACCATGCACCTCGCCATCTCCATGAGTGACCTGTTCTTTCGTTCCGCAACTCCATTCTGTTGAGGTGTATACGGCACTGTACACTGGTGTTTTATCCCACGTTCAGCCAGAAATGCATTAAAATCTGAAGACATATATTCCCCCCCTCGATCAGAACGGAGGGTGCCCATTTTACATGCTGACAGATTTTCAGCCAAAACCAAAAACTGTTTGAAGCACATGAACACTTCGGACTTTGTTTTGAGTGGATATACCCATGCATGCCTGGAAAAATCATCAATGAAAGTCACGAAGTAAAGGTAATTTCCAAAAGAGGGTGTCTGCATAGGACCACATACATCACTATGTACAAGTTGCAATTTCTGCGTAGCCCGAACTAAACCATCTTTTGGAAAGGAAGAACGCTTCATTTTTCCCAAAATACAGCCTTCACAAACATGTTTTCCAGGTGCCTCAAGTTTGGGCAAAGAGGACACCATTTCAGATTTCTGCAGGCGTAACAAACTAGCAAAATTCAGATGACCAAAGCGTGCATGCCAAAGCTTTGCATCTGACATAGCCTGAGAATCATGAACTGCACATGCCAAATCATTCACAGATCTTTCATAGTCTATGAGCTTATACAGCCCACGACATAAAATGCCAGAAGCAATAATCACATCGCCATTTGAGAGATCATGGACTGTACACCTGTCATCAACGAATTTCACAACCAAGCCAATCTTGGCTAATGCAAAAACTGATAACAGGTTCTTTTTGATCCCTGGCACAAATAAAGCATCTGACAAAGTGAAAGAACTACCATCAGCAGTAGTCAGAATGATCTTACCAACTCCCATAACAGGATAAGAGGAGTTATTGGCGCATGTGATAGTATTCCCTGTAGGTGCAGGCTCGAGTGAAGAGAAGAAACTGCGCTGCGAGGTAATATGTTTGGTCGCCCCACTGTCAAAGTACCAAACATCTGAGTCTACTACAGACATGCACTGATCATGAGAAGATGGGTCAAAACTGCAGACAGTAGTAAACGCCCATTCTTCTTCCTGCACAAGATTTGCAGACTCTGTTTTTGGTGTAGAGGCCTCTGCAACAACCATTCGAGCCTCTTTCTTCTTTGCCTCTTTAGCAGCCAGTTTTGGACAGTTCTTTATAATATGATCATTTCCTTTACAGTACTTGCAGAACAATTTTTGCTTTTCTGATTTCTTCTCATCTTTATCCTGGTTCTTCGATTGTGCAGCATTTGCAGATTTCTGCTTACTAGTAGAAGAGCTCCATTTTCCTTTGCCCTTCTGACTAGCCAGGAAAGCTTGATCTGCAACACGCATAATGGACCTGTTTTGCCTGGCTTGATCTTCCTGCAACAGAACAGAGACTAATTCCTCAAATGACAAGGCATTCGGATTGCCTTTCATCATCAACCGAAGAGTAGAGGCAAAACTCTGATATGAATCAGGAAGACCATTCAGAACGGTCTGCACAAGTGAGCTATCTGGTATAACCTCATCAGCAGAAATCAATTGTTCCTTCAGGTCTTTGATCTTTGTAAGAAAATTGTCCATAGAATCACCTTCATTCATGTGCTCACTCTCCAACTGTTTTCGGAGGTAAGCAACACAAGCCTCATTCCTAGCCTGGTACAAAGTGGTAAGTGTATCCCAAGCATCCTTTGCTGTTCTGCAAGAGCGAATGTGAGGAATAATGGCACGTTTGACAGACAAAGCTATCAATGCATGTGCCTGGGCATCTCTGCCATCCCAACGAATCTGCTCTGCAGTAGGTGCAAGAGAAACAGCAGCACGAACAGGAATCTACGGAATATCATCTTCGACACCATCTTCATCAGCTCCAACACCTGTATTTGCAGTACCTATCGTTACAGGTGTAACAGGACGTCTTTCAACACCTTACACAATGTTCCACAATCCTTTTGCAACCAGTACATGTCGCATCATATAAGCCCATAATGGGTAGTTGGTACCATCCAACTTATCCTCAACAGCCAACATACGAAATACATCACTGCTTTCAGCCATGGCCGGTGACTAAAATACCTTGATGCAGAAAATTGACTGTATCTCAAAAAGTTGAACAGAACTGCCTAGACGAGTTCTGCTAGACTTGTAGCAGACTTCGAGACGCTTAAACTGGTGAACAGAAACTGGTATATACCTTTGGCACAAAAGGACAAAATAGCCTGCACAAGCGCTCTGATAGTGCGTTCGGAGGCCGAAACGAGCTCAGATCGCGTTTTCGGCACCAGACAGCAAAGCTGTTTTGATCTCGGAAACACCCTGAGTATGCTCACCAAATTTCGTGCAAATCTGAGACTGCAAACGGAGGAGTGTCGACGGCGCCCTAGAAGAAGCGACGACCTGCTCTGATACCAATTGTTGGAGATAGACGTCTGCGGAAGCACACGAACATCACAAGGAAGAAGAAGAAGCTTGGAGCACAAACACACAATACTGAATGTATTACTAGAGAATGTACAAAGATAAGTAGCCCATTAGGGCAATAGGCGTATTTACAAGCCGGGGGAAAAAAACCTCCTAAAGAGGGAAAAAAGTGCCCCTACGGTCCTAGAGTGTTCACACACATCAGTACCTAAATATATCAACAGTATCAAGATGTTCCCCCCTTCAATGGAATCTAATACATAAGGAGGACGACGATCGATCGATTCACAATATAGGTTCGAGTGACCAAACATGGATGAACGAAGACACTCATCTATGGGTATGCCAGACAGCTAAAAGGGAAGAAGAAAGGAAGAGAGGATGTCCGAAAAGGCAGGGAGTATCTATATCTGTAGAAGATCCGGCTTACATGCCCCAAATATTCTTAGGTGAAGAATTCGAACCTCATGGTTGGATGGAGATTCTAGCTACTCTTGATGTATGTGTAAATGAAGAAGTAATAACACCATGAATGAATGCATTGATGAGGAAGGATATGATGTAAGTTTATACGTGGTTGTTCTAAGCGAAGAAGGAGAAGTAATTGAAAAAGAATGGAAGGAAGATTATGAGAGCATCGAAATGGAACATGAACAAATTGAGACAAAAAATGAAAATCAAAGAGTAAATGTCATATATAACGAGTTAAATCAAGGAGCGACACAAAGGGAAGAACTTGAACCAGATAAAGAAAACAAAGAGGGAGAAAGCAGGCCTCAAGACCAACTCAAAGTACCTATTCACTTCAAGAAATATGAGGTAGAGGAGAGGAAGATTGCTATCCAGATGCCAAAACGTGAAGTGCAACCATGAATAGCATACGACAATAAAGAACAGACCAAGAAAATAATAGTAGCTTTGGAGGAAGGAGAAGAGAGATGCACTTTCATAGGATAGGATGTCTCATTGGAGGAAGAACAAGAATTAATACGACTCATAAGAGAATATAGGGACGTCTTTGCATGGACATATAAGGATTTAAAAGGGGTAGATCCCTCTATTTGTGCTCATAGAATCCCTATGACAACAGAAGCCAAGCCTTCCAAACAAAGACCATACACATATAACGATGTTTATTTGACAAAAATTAAAGAAGAGATAGATAAATTATTGGACGCAGCCTTCATTTATGAGATCAAACACACGGAATGGGTATCACCTTTAGTGTTCATGCCGAAAAAGAATGGCAAATTAAGGGTATGCATTAATCTGAAAAAAGTAAATGCCGCCACCATACGAGATAGTTACCCACTACCTATCACTGATCATCTTTTGGAAAGGGTTGCAGGAAAGGAAGTCTGTAGTTTTCTGGATGGCTTTTCAGGATATAATCAGGTAGCAATTGCTCCTGAGGACCAACATAAGACAACCTTTGCAACCGAATGGGGAGTTTATGCATTTAGGGTTATGCCTTTTGGTTTAACTAATGCCCCAACTACTTTCCAAAGGTTGATGTGCCATGTGTTTAAGGAATTCTTAAGGAAGAGTATGGAGGTATATGTGGACGATTTATGCACCTATTCAGCTATACGATCGGAACATATCCCAAAACTAAGGAAGATATTTTCCAAATATTGACAATATAGAGTCTGCCTTAATCCGGAAAAATGTGTCTTCATAGTTCGACAAAGGAAGATATTAGGACACATTGGCTCTAAAAATGGAATTTCCACAGATGAAGACAAAATCAAAGTAATTTTAGATTTGCCAAGACCAAAGACTGCTAAGGAAGTGCAAGCATTTATGGGACATTGTGGATACTACCGTAGATTTATCCACATGTATGCCATAATTGCTAGGCCCCTTTATGCACTACTGACTCAATTTTTTCAGACAGAAGAATGTGAAAAGTCTTTCAATGAATTGAAGAGTCGCTTGAGTTCAGCACCAATCCTCAGAGTGCCTGATTGGAATAAACCATTTCATATTCATGTAGATGCTTCCAAGTTTGCCATTGGATGTATCTTAGCGTAGCCAGCAGATACAGGAAAGTTAGACCACCCTATAGCCTATGCCAGTAGACAATTAAACCAAGCATAGCACAATTATACCACTACGAAGTGAGAAGGTTTAGGAATGGTGTATGTGGTAAAGAAGTTTCGACACTACTTATTGGCAAACAAATTCAAATTTTTCATCGATCATCAAACCCTATTGTACCTAGTCAATAAACCTTGTAATACCAGACGACTAGTACGATGGTTTTTATTGTTAATGGAATTTGATTTTGAAGTCCTAGTCAAGAAAGGGAATATGCAAGATGATCTGCCAGATACTTATCTTTTCAATCTAGAAGTATGTCCACAATGGGCAGAAAAGTTAATCCCAATCCTCACATATGGACCTTGTTGGGGGATTCTTGGACAAGAAGGAGTTTGAGGGTTTGTAGGAGAAAAGCAAAAGACAAGAAGAGAAAATACACCCTGGAAGCCTCTGCTGATTGATTACACTAAGACAAATACAATGTTGAAGTACAATACAAGCCAATACTTCTGTGCAAAATCCCACAGAGTGCTCAATTACAAATTACCAGATACCCAAAGTCTTCTTGCTGTCGGCCTCCTCTGCACCAGACTTCCACCTGCTTCAAGCTTATCCTTGTGCACACCTTGCACCAAGCTTCCACTAAGGGGGAGGAATGAATACCTTCTGTCGGCACGCGCACACTGCAAGGAGACCTTGAGATCCTTTGGGGACTAGCTTAGCACTCTCTGCACAATCCCTTAGTCACTCTCCATGCACTCCTTCAACTCCACTTCTCTGTGTCGCACACTGGTGACTCTTCCACTTCTCTCTCTTGCTTCCCTTAGACTATGCTTCTCTTGCTTACATTAGAATGGTCCAAGAATAGTCCTTGCCTTGATTTGAGTGTGTCCATCACGTACGCTCCTAACTGCAATAGTATCTTGGTGCTCACTTTGATGTCCCAAGATTGTCTTCACAAGTGGCAGCCAACGACTCCCTGTTTTGTCCTGTAGTGACTTTAGACTAAAACCAAAAATTTTAATTGGGGGGCCATACTTTCCCTTGTGCGTACGCTGCCGCTTCACATACCTTTACCTTTCCTTTTAAGTCTTCACTTTTGCACATAAGAGGGGGTTCACCTGACCTTCCAAAACACTTTAAAAACACTTTGAACCTTAGGGAAATTAGAGAAAATACCTCTGCAACCTCCAACCCACTTTCTCCAATTTACCCTTTGTGGACAATTAATTGTGCACTACCTGTGCACTTTGACACCTGTACTTTAGCACTTTGACTTTGCACGTGTTGACTTTGACCTTGACCTTGTTGACTTTGACCAGTTGACTTTGACCTTTTAACTTTGACCAACATGACTTTTATGGGCTCAACAGTTGCCCACCACCTAATGTGCTCTCCGTCCCGGAGAGCTATATCCAAAACTCTGAGCAGAGAGGACACCCTGATGCTGGAGCCGCATAATCCGGAAAAGTGCACCTGAGCAGCAACCAATTCCACCAGAACAAGCATATAGGAGAACCAAAGGGGGATTTTGTATGGAAAAGCAATTGGGGGCGATGGGAGGGTAGAAAGTAGGGGGAGGGGAGGGCTGAGGGGGCTGAGAGGGATGGGGTAGGGAGGGGTAAGGATGCGGCTTGGCCAGAAGGGTAAGGGGAGGGTGAGAGAGTAGGATGATGGGGTCTGGAGAGGGTAAAAATGATCCTACAGAAGAGCTACAGAGGTTGCATATGGGAAATATAAAAACCTAAGTAAGATAAGGGGAGAATAGACCATGTGGACAATGTGGGGAAATAAAAACATGTGATGAATGTGCTCAAAACATGTGAGTTTTGACCAAAAGTCAGAGAAAAAGTGGGAATTTGGAAAAATAAAGCCAAAAAATGAATCCAGAGGTGCCAAAATACATGAAAATGACTCTAATTTTGAAAAAACGGCCATCCGAGGCACGATCCAAAGCTAAAAGCTTTGAGCCATGAAAATAAAAAAAATAAAAAAATAAAAAAATAAATAATAAATAATTGATGATGGATATATATATTTTTTTAATTTTAATTTTTTATTATTTATTTATTTATTTATTATTATTATTATTTTTTTTTTGGCTGCTAACGCCCTTACAGTAACGCAAAATAAAATGAAAATTAAAATAAGTAAATAAAATAAATAATTAAAATATATAAAAATAAATTAAAAATATTAAAAATAAATAAAAAATATTAAAAATAAATAAAAATAAATAAAAATAAATAACTAGATAAAATAAAATAAAAAATAAAAAATATGTAAAAAATGTAAAAAAATAAAATTTAAAAAAAAAGGAAGGGAGGCGGGCTGTCAAAACGGGGGGCAGGGGGGGGTGGTTGGTCGGTGGGGGGGGGGAGAGAGAGAGAGAGATTTTTTTTTTTTCTTCTTCTTCTTCTTAACCCCTCAACCCGAAAAATCCGGGGGGGGGGGGGGGGTTGGTGGGAAAACTACCCAAAAATAGAGAAAAATGGAGGAAAAATCCAAAAAATTGCCAAAAAATTGCCAAAAAAATCTGAAAAAATTCTCATGAAATTTTCTACAGGGCTAAGCCCAATTTCCTTCATCAAACCATAGAGAGCCTCCTTTTATTTCTCCTATTTGGCAAGAAAATGATATCGACAGAGGATAAAAAATGCTAGAAAAAATTTCCAAAAATACCCAAAATTTGTACTTTTGCAGAGGTTGTGAAATGCCTTCTAGGTTTGCTAAAAAATCAAGGAACACGTATGAAATTGATAAAGAAAACTACTAAAACTGAGCAAAATGAGATGAGAAACCTATGTACAACCTGGACAGATTTTTGCAGTTCCAGGTGATCCATACTTCTTCAGGTGTGTTGATGGTAGGCCTTGAGCCTTGAAATGTTGACCAGTGGCAAGGCCTCTCCTTTCAGCGTCTCTAACTCCACAGCACCCCAATTTAGCATTGTTTTGAGTCGATAAGGTCCTTCCCAGTGTGGAAGCCATTTACCTCTCAATTGTGTATGAAGATGAGGTCTATGAAGAAGAACTAACATGCCTGGTTCTATGTTGTTGTTCCACAGATGTCGATCATGTGCCTCCTTCCTCTTCATCTGAGTCTCTATCAATTGTTTTGTTGCTAGTAGACGAATCTCCTCCACTTTATGTAGTGCTCCAAGCCTCTGAGAGACATCACAATCTTTCTTGCCCTACATGAATGCTATTTTAGGTGATCCAAATAAAAATTCAAAGGGCTCAATGGGCAATATGCCATAAACCAGTTGGAATGGAGAATATCCCGTGGCCTCTTTTGTAAGCTAACCTGTATGCCCATAGGGTACCTTGATAAGCAATGCCCCAGGAAGTGGGCTGTAACATACACTCCTTCCTTAACATTGAGATTAAAACCTTATTGGTCGATTCAGCCTGTCCATTGGCTCTTGGATAGTAGGCACAAGAGGTCCTATGTAGAATTCTATACCTGTTGAAAATTTCCTACAGGATCTTATTGACAAAATGGGTACCCTGATATGTACAAATTTCAAGTGGACATCCAAACCTGCAAATGATGCTACTGTAAATGAAATCAACAACAGTTTGGGCAGTGCAGTCGAGGGAGGCAATACCTTCAGCCCACTTTGTTGCATAATCTGTAGCTATCAAGAGATATTTCTCTCTTTTTGGAATCGACGGAGGGTAGATGGGCCCTACAAAATCTAGCCCCCACTTCTCAAATGGTTGCCAGGAAGTGGAAACAATCAAGGGGTTATGCCTCTACTTTGTTGGCTTAGGTCCACACCTTTGGCAAACGTCACATGTCTTTCCCCATTCATCTGCATCCTTAAATAATGTAGGCCACCATAGACCAGCATCCAGTATCCTCTGACTCATAATATGTCCTGGAAGGTGCCCACCACCTGTTCCTTCATGTGCAGATTGAAGTACTTCTCTCACTTCTTCTTCTTCCAAGCACTTCCTAAACCTGTCATCCTTTCCCTGTCTATATAATTTATCTTCAATGAAGGTATACGGTCTAATTTTTATTAGCAGTCTCTTCCTTTGCACAACACTAGCCTTTTCTGGATACACACCAGTTTTAATGAAATTCTTGATATCATAATACCAACCTTGAGCTTGTACAGCGAACAGATGGGCATCTGGAAAATCATCATTGATTCCATGTTGCTCTAAGGGTTGCCCATAGTTTTTCTCATGCTATGGCATCCTTTAGTCCTCATGAAAATCCCTTCTTTTGTAAATTAGGAGATGTCCATATGAACACTCTCCTAAACCCCTTTTTAATATTTCTTCATACTATAGGATAGTGTCTCATACTCTCTCACCTTTATGAACCTTCTAGAGAGATTCCCCACGTAGAAAATCCACGCATGCCTTTCTTGGAGATTGAGATGCTTCAAATCTTTAGAATATCCTAAAAGATTGGCAGTTAGAGAGAGAATCACCTTTTTTGACTTTTCCAAATGAGCACATGGGGAATTATGCAAAGCCTATAAGTAGAGGCTCACTTCTTGTAAAAGGAGGTCCCTTGGCCATGGCCTTGGCCTCCATTTTGGTAATGGAAGAAGGTGTCATTTGGCTTCCACATTTCTCCTTGTGTGCTAGGCGATGATCCATGTGTGTGGGTTTGGCATTTGGGGTTGGCTTGTGTGTGAGCATTGCCCTCCCTTGTTCCTTTTGACGTTGGCCATGGTGCCATTGTTCTTGGACGTGGGTGTGTGTGCGTTGCTTGCACTTCTTGCAACTCCTCTTGGAAGAGCCCCTCACTTCCATGTGAGGTGGTTTGGGTTGGTTACTCCCCATACTTCAACAACAAATTTGGCGCCGTTGCCGGGGATGATCGACCTTCAACCGTTGGGTTTTTTCAAGATTGCCGTGCCTACACTTGGTGGATGCACCTCATGCTTGGATTGAGTTGTGGATCCGTGTGGCCTTCGGTTGGCCTTGGGTACCTCTTCCCTTTTAATTTTTGGAGTAACTTATATCTTTATTTCTGTTTGTTTCACAAAAACACCCCCTTACCCCCTCTCTCTCTTTCTCTCTCACAAACACATTCTCCCACATGCTCAGTGGCATCACACTCCATCTTTGTTGTCTCTAAATTAGTGCATGACTTGGAAAGAGGGATCGGGTAGTTCTCTTTTTCTCCCTCCCTCTCTTCAAATTTCAAGAAAACCAAATAAATTTTGAATCTGCAACATTATCTTTGGATCCCCATTTCTTCACACCAACTCTAACGATTTTTTTTTTTTTTTTTTTTCTTTCATGCACGTTTTGAAAGTAAAGAAGTACGTCGATAGGCTCTCTCTCATCATGTATTGACACGCATAAGATCCGTCAGAGCTAGGACGTGGTGGAGGAGTTAAAGGAATTCTCCTTAACTCTCTTGCAATCACATGCGTTGGTTGATGCGAGTGTGTTAGGTGGGGGAGGCACCTTCCCTTACCTCCCACCCTCCCGTTCTCTGATGCATTTTGTCGATGTTGAGCCCTTAAGCTCTCCTTCTACTTCGCAGACCTTGATTGACTACGGTGAGCTTTGGCTTTCCCCCTCTGTGCGATGGTCTGGGATTGTGCCTTAACCACCTCTCGCGCGGAGCATTGATCTATTACCAGCTTGGTGCTTTCCTCTCAAGCAGTCTGTGGCTCGTATGAAGCCTCCCGCCAGTCTCCTTCGTTGTGTGGGCAGTCTTCTCCCTCCTTTACCTCCACTCTTTCGTCGAGGAGGAGAGTTCCCTCTGTCAGCTACCTCACACGACAGTATGTGTTAGTGTAGCTTTCGCCTGCTATAAGGTTGTCTTCCATGCCCAGGCTGTGGATTCGGCCCTTTCCCTCCCTGACGCTGCTCAACGGACATATAGAACCCTCGGATTCACCACTCTTGGGAGTCAAGATTCTTCTTGACAGTGATTTCATTGGGTTGCACAATCATCCAGCTCTGCAAAGAATTGGAGTTACTCTCACTATGGATTTTGCTGCGTCAGTGTAGGTTTGACCCTTTCTCCCTCGATTTGCAAAGATTGATCACCAGTTTAGCACGTTTTTCTGCCTGTTGTTGTATCTTCTGATGTAGTTGTAAGCTCAGCTATGGCTTTCTTCGTTTCCTTGTCGGCAACCTCAGGCTTTTTGATAGTGCTTGTCTCCCTTGCCTCCATAAGCTTCTGGTGGAGCTATTGCCACAGATGCTCTTGGCCTTTCATGATGAGTATCTTTTCTTGCCCTATCTAGTCCGTTGCGGAGGTATTCTCCGATCGAGAGCTTTTGCATGCTACACTGATTTATGTGCCCTTCATGCTCCCTATTCCGCCTATCAGGAGAAGCGTCGTGCGAAGATTCAAGTGCACATGTTCCCTTGTCTTCTCCAAACTGGCTGTTTGCATCGATTACTATCATCGTTGGGGTTGAGCGCATGGTCTCCCTTCTCCCTCAGCTGCGCGAAATCCAGCAACCTCTCACTCAGCAAAGGTGTTCCGGGTGCACAAAGAATGCTTGCTCATGGCATCTTCTCTGTGATTTTCTGGGAGGTCCGCCAAGCAAACAAAGTCTGGTAGCTCTCATGTGATGGGATTACATAGGATTGGCCGTTGATGTATCTTCTACACTCAGATGAATTTTTTGAGTTTTCTTCTGTTTTAAGCCTATACTGAAAGGATAATATGAACCAAATTTTGTCATGGATCTTTTATGCTGCAATCTTGTTCTTGGCAAATAGTTTTCTTGAGAATCAGTCGCGGGTCAGGTATGTCTGCTTACGTAGGAGTGTAACTATCAATAGTTTTCTCCATGTTATACTTCGACTATG
Source organism: Ceratopteris richardii (assembly GCA_020310875.1). Lineage (NCBI taxonomy): Eukaryota > Viridiplantae > Streptophyta > Polypodiopsida > Polypodiales > Pteridaceae > Ceratopteris > Ceratopteris richardii. The sequence goes on along the minus strand of CM035410.1, from coordinate 33,892,439 downwards.
TTGAAGGAGGTCTCTAAAAGTTTTACCCTTCCTGAATACTTTGCCTTATCACTGGCATCTGTTTGAGGCCTTCACTCTATCGAAATGTGTTGCGCTTGTCCTGTCTTTAAGCATCTATTGCAATCATGCACATATAAGTTGTTTTGTAATGATGACTTGCTCATGAAAACAAAGGGTAATAATTTCTTACCATTCTTATCTTGCCATGGAACAAATATGTACAAGTGCTTATGATTGAACTTCCATCACTATTTTCATATTAGTTTGGCACGTGGAGATTGCTTCCCACGGTTGGGGGACCTCACATGTTCGGGAATACGTTGGAATGCTGGAAACTAAGGCATTGTGATTATCTTTTATTTCAAGCAAGATTGACTGCTTGAAAACTACTTGAGTCAGGATATTTAGGTCTAGCAATGCTTAGTAGTGTTTTCATTTCCTGACCATACAGATGTTTTGTTCCCTCACTTTTGGAGGTGGTAAGGTGGTTGCAACATAGTTTATGCGACTGTCATCTTTGTCTGATTGCCTCAATGCCTGAATAAAGTCATCCATTGGCTCACATTGGTGGCTCATTATTTGTTCAATGGCTATAATGATAGGTGGACATTGGTTTGACTCACTTGATTGCTCACACCACTCCAATGCTTATATGTACACACTGTTTATGCTCATTGTGCTAATGTGCTCTCTGTTTTTATTGAGTTGTGTTTTTATTGAGCCCAATTTGGGCTAAATTCCTTGAGGAAGAATTAAAATACTTGTCAGGCTTGCTTATGTGACCAGGGTGAGCAGATGGGCAATGAGGAAGATTGGCTTGCTCAAGGTTTGTATGATTGAGGGGGGGGTGTCCACATTTCACTAGTAGCAATTATGCCAACACATGACCCTGGTGCAATCAGGAACTAGGATGATTTGTTATACTTGAAAAATATTGGAATAATCATGACTGTTCTCAATGGCAATTATAACTTCAAACAAAATTTTTTTTGGGTCTCTGGGTTCTTTTCTAGTCTCTTTAAAGCTAGGTATCTCTCAAGTTGCTCATATTTTTCTGAGAATGACGGGATTGAGGGAAGGACATGGCGACTCCGCCCCTTTAGGGCCATTTATTGGTCTTACCAATCTGTATATCGCAAGCATGTTTTTATGTTTGAGCTCGCTCCGAATGGTCTTTAACGGTTCTTGGTGTTTTTTGATATTTGGTGGAGCAAAAGATGGTTGCATATATATTTGAAGTAATTAATTGCTCTCGATAAGAAAAATTGTGAATAAGTTTCCCTGGAAATCCTTGTGCCTATTCTAGAATCAGACCAGACTCACATTGGCGTATATTAACCCCTGTGATTACTGAACTTTATTGGTTGTCAGCCTCCAATTATAGGACTGCGCTTGATCTTACATATGAAATTTGGTGTATGTCCTTACTTGTAGAAGTTGATCTCTTATGATTGATATGTTTTGGGTTACTCTCATGTTTGATAATTGAGGTGCAATTATTTATTTTGCACAATCAATTATAATGAGGTTCAATGTTAGGGACTTGACTAACCTGTGTTTTACACAATGCCTGCTCAATTCTATCAAGAAAAGATCTGGAGAATATCCGGTTCCAGTAAAGCTGGAAACACTGTCACAAAGATCTGAATGCTTTTTTTTTTTTTGTCAGGGAAGAAATTATCTGGTTTTACAATGCTCACTTAATATAGTATAGGCCAACACATGCAGAACTTAGCCTTGATCCTTTTGACTCTCATAGAGGCTCTCTTGTGAATGATGTGTTTCGTTAATACTCACAAGTTTGATGATCATTTTGAATTCTTGTAACTGAACCTTGTGGGATTGGTCTGTACTGGGTTGGAGAAACTTAGTATGATTAGAGGCATATGACTAGCGTTGCTTCTTTTGTGGATAAATTGCCTGCATATTCTATCACTCCTGGAATGATTCCCTATGTGATGTGCTCACCTGATCTTACAGTCTAATCTTGATTACTCACTGCATCACTCTCATATGAAATGGCTCGCATGTAACTAACATTTCAGGCACTAAAAATATTGGTGTGTTCTGATACAATCATCATCTTAGCCGTGTGACTAGTAATGGCTGAATTAATCAAATAAGTTTGACATTATAGACTTACACTTATTGAACTGCTGCATAGATCATTCTTACCTCTGCTAGATGAAGTGACACAATGATTTGCAGAAATTGCTCATGATGACTGGAAGGTTTTCTAACCCATACCCAAGCATGACAACTTATCAAAGAATACAACTAAATATCTTGTTAACTCTCAGCGCAAGCTTATTTGAAAGTTAGAAGGCTATGGACTCTAATTTGGAGCTACTTTTTTGCAGGATTATGATGATCTTCATAATAACTTCTATCACTACCATATAGGTGTAGCTATTGGATTGACTCCCTTGCACTCTGTTTATGATCTCTGTGCTAAGGGGAAGACTACATGGGTTCAGACCAGGCTCTAGGACTAAAAGTCACAACAGTTTGAGTATAAATTGTGTCTCAGTCTCTAATCTATATGGATCTCTATTAATGTATAACCTTATTCTTCATGATGGTTGAATCTTTCTAATATCAATCCTAATCGGATGCATCAAAATTGAGTCTCATATGTGCTGCAAGTATGTCCACAGGCATCAAGGTTCGTTGACCCACTAGGCCGCTCTGAGTGATTGACCTCCTTCATGGGAATTGTGAATAGGATACATCCTTCCGACCTTCGTATGCCTAGATTAGGTTTCTTCTCAGAGGGACCCCCATCATCGCTATGAAGAGTCTTAACTATTGAAGTTTTGACTAGATCAAGTCTTGGCCCATGAATAATTTACTTCATGATATGTTTTGATGATCTTTGCATAAAGAGTAAGGGTTGTAAATGAGGTTGATCATGAGCTTTGTATGTCTCTACACTGATTAGTAATGACAGGCTTGCCTATATCCATGATTGTGGCATTCATTCTTCACCTATATAGGCATATCTCACAGATCTTTTGGTAATATGGGGGTGATGTTGTTTGTCTATCCTCATTGCAGATTGAGACTAGACTCCCTATACTCAAACTGTTCTTATGATCAAAATTGTGAATTGTTCTCTCATTGAAAGACTTGTTTGCTCAGAAGATTGGCAGCTTTGCATGTGCAAAATGAACCTTATGCTCATAGCTACTGTGTTTCGTTATTTGGCATTTATGCACTATACAGATAAAGATCTATATTGCTTGAATGACTCTGATGATCATCAATACACCTTCAGCGTGGTCAGATCCTTTGGGGATTTTGATTTTCTACTTTCTAACCACATAAATGAAGAATGGATCTTCATTTGCTCAGAAATTATTCAGATTTGTACAGGTCAAAGAGGAGGGTACCTGAGGCTCCTAATTTTCGGGGATAACTATTGGTCTGTTTGATAAATGCTTCTATGAATTGGAGGAAAAGGAAAACTCATTATGAGAACTTGAAGAGCTAATCTGACTTAATGTCCCCTGAAGTGGAAACTAAATTTGAAGTGAATGTTTATCTCATTATTAGATGCAGTCTACTTGCTTTTTGTATTTTATTTCAGGTTGGGGAGCTTCTGAAGAAGGCATTTCCAGCCTTACATAGGACTGCAGAATGGGAGGAATGGCTGGGCTGACTGCCCCCCAAGGGGATTGTGTCGCTCAGCTCTAAAGATTGAAGATTTGCAGCTTGAAGTAAAGACTGAAGACTTGCAGCTTGAAGCTTGGCAGATTGAAGTATTGCAGATTTTGAAGACTTGAAGATTTTCAGACTTGAAAGACTCTACCTTGGGTCAGTTCAGCTATGTATGCTCTTCTCTTAGCTTTGTCGAGGACGACAAAGTCTAGGAGGGGGAGGAGTGTTGCTCTAAGGGTTGCCCATAGTTTTTCTCATGCTATGGCATCCTTTAGTCCTCATGAAAATCCCTTCTTTTGTAAATTAGGAGATGTCCATATGAACACTCTCCTAAACCCCTTTTTAATATTTCTTCATACTATAGGATAGTGTCTCATACTCTCTCACCTTTATGAACCTTCTAGAGAGATTCCCCACGTAGAAAATCCACGCATGCCTTTCTTGGAGATTGAGATGCTTCAAATCTTTAGAATATCCTAAAAGATTGGCAGTTAGAGAGAGAATCACCTTTTTTGACTTTTCCAAATGAGCACATGGGGAATTATGCAAAGCCTATAAGTAGAGGCTCACTTCTTGTAAAAGGAGGTCCCTTGGCCATGGCCTTGGCCTCCATTTTGGTAATGGAAGAAGGTGTCATTTGGCTTCCACATTTCTCCTTGTGTGCTAGGCGATGATCCATGTGTGTGGGTTTGGCATTTGGGGTTGGCTTGTGTGTGAGCATTGCCCTCCCTTGTTCCTTTTGACGTTGGCCATGGTGCCATTGTTCTTGGACGTGGGTGTGTGTGCGTTGCTTGCACTTCTTGCAACTCCTCTTGGAAGAGCCCCTCACTTCCATGTGAGGTGGTTTGGGTTGGTTACTCCCCATACTTCAACATTCCACTAGCTTGATCCATCATATTGATTCTGGATAGGTGATCCGCCATAATATTTTCTTTACCAGCTGGTCTGTGGACTACAGAAAAATCAAACTCTTGGAACAACAATAACCACCTCCATATTCTACCAGCGGCTTGTGGTTTGTTGAGCAAGTATTTTAGTGGTTGGTGATCTGTTATAATAATAAATTTTACTCCCAGTAAGTAATGACGAAATTTTTGGACAGCAAAAACCATTACTAGGGCTTCCCTTTCTGTAGTACTGTAATTCCTTTCAGCCTTGGTCAACATCTACATGTATATGAAAGATTTTTGACCACTCAGGTGTGATCAAAATAGGAGCAGAAACTAACCTTGACCGTAATGTTTGATATGCTTTTTCCTCCTCTTCTTCCCATTTAAAAGGTACTTCCTTACCTGTAAGTCTAGCCAATGGTCTGGCTATCTCTGCATACATTTTTATAAACCTTCTATGGTATCCAGTATGCCCCAAGAAACTCTCAATCTCTTTAGGAGATTTAGGTTTAGGCAACTTTAATATAGAAATGATTTTGTCAGGATCTGGGGCCATACCTTTAGCCAACACCACATGTCCTAAGAGAGTTCCTTCTGTCACAAGGAAATGACATTTGTTTGGATTGAGCTTTAGCTTAGTCTCCCTGCATCTCTTGAAAACATTCTGCAGCTGTCTCAAGTGATGGTCCAAACAATCTAGAAGAGTTTCCTTGTGAGAACCTGAAAACGAAGAGAAGTCATCCATGAAGATTCTAAGTGATTCCAGCAATAGGGGGCCAAAAATGAGATTGACTGTTCTGTTAAAGGTGGCTGGAGCATTTCTGAGCCCAAATGGCATTTTTACATACACATATGTTCCCCAAGGTGTGATAAAAGCAGTCTTTTCACGATCCTCTGGGTGTATTGATATTTGATTATAGCCACTAAATCCATTTGGTACTATAACCATAGGTGAGAGCCACTCTGAGTGTTCCACAGGAATGATGATTCCTGCATCCTCCATCTTCTGTATTTCCACATAGACAGCTTCAGCATATTTTGGGTTAAGTCTATAAATCTTCCCTCTTATGGGTTTGGCTCCATCAACCAGAGGGATTCTATGCTCTCCATAAGTCGCAAGCACTCCTTCTAAGTCTTTATAATGACAGGCAAAAACATCGGTATAATGGGTCAAGAATGATCTTACCTTTTCAAGGAGCCCTGGGTGGCTCCACAACCAAGTGGCCACCAAAACTGGCCGATTATTGTCTTGAGTGCCTAATTGTATTTCTTTGACAGGATTTCTCTCTACCATATTATCTTCGTGCTCATCTCCTTCCTTATCTTCTTCCACTAGCTTTTCGTGCATTGCTTCATAAGCAGGTGTATTTTGGATTTCAATGTGTTCCTCCTTGTCCTGCATCCATCCTCCAGGGATTTCTTGAATCGGGAAAGAACACTCTTCACTAGAATCTTTTACCTTGCCTTTAGCTTTAGTAACTTCCTTATCTGTGGTTGTCATATCCTCCTCCAAGTTGTATTTGAGGGGTGTCTTCCTACCTGTTCTGTGGTCTGTGATGGGCTCTCCCAGTCCATCAACTTGGACTTTCTCCTTATCTTCATCATAACCCTCAGTCGTGCAAGAATTATTAAGAAAAATTCCAAAACAAGAGGAAGAGTTGCCTGCTTGGAGCCAATTTAGAATATCCTCTTCTTCCTCGAAATCTATTTGTGGTTGATCCTCCGATTCTGGTTCCATGCATATGCCAACTGTTTGCATCATGCTGGTGTTTCCTTGATTATGTGGGCCCTCTTCTAAATGAATCTGTGTCAGCTCTTGCCCTTTCTTTTGTACCCACATAGTGTCCTTGCCCCAATCATGAATGACACTTGCATGCCTCAGCCATGGTCTTCCAATTAAGAGGGGAAATCCTCCTTCAACCTGGGGCAATCTTAAAACCACAAAATCTAGAATGAATAGATTACCTTGTACTTCAAGTGGAACTTTTGGGATCACTCCCAAGGGCCTTACTTTGCTCTGATCTGCTAAAGTAACAATGAAATTTGCAGGCCTTGAAGGTTGGAGTCCAATCTTTTCCATTGTATGTTCAGGCAGCAAGTTAATGCTAGAACCACCATGCACAATAACTCCTTGAAATTCATGACCTTTGATAGATACTGTCAGCCGAGGACTTTTATAATCTGTAAGGGGTGCTTCCCCTACACTTTTTCCTTTATGTAAAATAGAAGTCTTTGCTACCAAACTTGTAGTGGAAGCCTCATCAATTATCTGCAATAGTTCTGACCTGAATTTCCCATCCATCTTTATTAAATAAAAAATACTAACCTCCTTTTTCATGGACTTGAGTAGTTTTGAAGCCTCTGATTCCTTGAGAGCATGGGCTCCAATTGACTTATCAAAATCCTCATGAGCCCTGTTGAAGGCATGCCCAATGGCATCACTAGTACATATGAGATCTCCTTTTTGCCTTGTATCTACACCTGTGGTGGCTTTATCTTCAGATGGTTCTCTGTCTTGATTCCATTCCTTAATCTTTGATCCTTGACCTATGTCTGCTTGAACCTTCCCCTTGCTTCTTGTTTGCACAGTCAAAGATTCTATTTCTTCTAACTGCACCACCCTAGTAGATGGTGATGGCTCATTGACTTGATCACACATTTCTTCTTTGTGCACATAAATCATTTGAATATGGGGCCCGGATGAAGAGGCTTGATTCTTAGGACAACAATTTGTATAATGGTCTCTAGCCTCAGGGCAGTTCCTGCAAGGAGGGGCATTTTCTGGTAGGGTGCACCTACTTTGATAGTGCCCGCATTCTCCACATCTAAAACAGATGATTGGCCTCCTAGGCCCATTTCCAAAGTTATTCCTCTGTCTAGGATTGTAAGTGTTACCTTGATTGGGTGCAGCCTCCATTGGGTTGTAAGTGTTACCCTGATTGGGTGCAGCTGCCATTACATTTGCTGGAGGCAGGGGTCCTCCTTGGGTCCAATATGTTGTTGCAGGTAATCCCCTTGATTGGCATTCTTGGGCCTCATGACCAGCTTTCCTGCATAATTGGCAAGTCACACTTAACAGAGGTCATTCACTTACTATATGCCCTTGCTTGCTGCACATGGAACACCAAAGTCCACTCTTGATGCCACCTCCTTTGAGTTCCTGCAACTTCTGTCGCAGCTGAGCCAATTCCTCTCCTCCTTTTGGAGCTTTAGTGCTTCAATCTCCCTTCTCAACTGAGCAACATCATTCTCCTCCTCTTTGTAGGGCTTATTTCTTTTTAAGCCCTCCAGCTCCTTCCTTAGCTGGATCACTAGATCCTCCATTTCTGTACCATATGTTGGTTGGGAAGAAGTAGCTCCATACTGGTTCCTTATCTGCTCCAGGCGTGTAGCTGTGTTGATGAACTCCTCTATGGAGGCTGTAGGTAACACTAATTCCTTTATTTTGCATTGGGTGGCCACTGGTAGGGGCTTAGCTAACCATTTCTTAACAAAAAAATCATGTGGTGGATCTGGCAATTTAGCCATTAGTGCTTTGGCCCTAGTCACAAACTCTGGGAACTTTTCTCCTGGACCCAATCTCAAATTTTCTAGTTCTTCTATGATGATCTCCGCAGTGTTGCCATGTTGGAATCGATTTTTAAATGCATCTTTCATCAAATCCCAAGTTGTAAAATGGTTTTCTGCAAACTGGCTGAACCACTTATCTGCTAATCCTTCTAATGTGGCAGGGAAGAGAATCAAAAAGGCATCCTCCCTACCCATTAAGCCTCTAGTCTTACATAGTGCCAAAAACCTTCTAATGTGTTCATCCGGATCCTCTTGAGCTAGACCTTTGTAAGAAGGAAACTTTATATTTAATCTTGAGAGTAAGGTTTCCAAGTCTACCTGTCCCGCCATGCTCTTTACTGATGAGGTTGAAGATAGTGGACTGGAGGACCTTCTAACAACCTTCCTTCTTGTTTGCTTGCAGGTGACCCTCAATGTTTGGGACCGGGTTGCGGCCATGAGCTGCTCATAGTCCACTTAATGTGAGACACTTGATAAGAATATTTACCTTCTGGTTGATGAAGTAGCACTGTAGTACTGTCGACACTTGATCTCTTCTATACTTTGCACTTGGTTTCTCCTAAGCTCAAATCTCCTTGGAAGTCCCACCAGGCGTGCCAAATTTTGTTGGGGGATTCTTGGACAAGAAGGAGTTTGAGGGTTTGTAGGAGAAAAGGAAAAGACAAGAAGAGAAAATACACCCTGGAAGCCTCTGCCGATTGATTACACTAAGACAAATAAAATGTTGAAGTACAATACAAGCCAATACTTATGTGTAAAATCCCACAGAGTGCTCAATTACAAATTACCAAATACCCAAAGTCTTCTTGCTGCCGGCCTCCTCTGCACCAGACTTCCACCTGCTTCAAGCTTATCCTTGTGCACACCTTGCACCAAGCTTCCACACCTTGCACCTTGAGATCCTTGAGGGACTAGCTTAGCACTCTCTGCACAATCCCTTAGTCACTCTCCATGCACTCCTTCAACTCCACTTCTCTGCGTCGCACACTGGTGACTCTTCCACTTCTCTCTCTTGCTTCCCTTAGATTATGCTTCTCTTGCTTACACTAGAATGGTCCAAGAATAGTCGTTGCCTTGATTTGAGTGTGTCGATCACGTATGCTCCTAACTACAATAGTATCTTGGTGCTCACTTTGATGTCCCAAGATTGTCTTCACAAGTGGCAGCCAACGACTCCCTGTTTTGTCCTGTAGTGACTTTAGACTAACACCAAAAATTTTAATTGGGGGGCCATACTTTCCCCTGTGTGTACGTTGCCGCTTCACATACCTTTACCTTTCCTTTTAAGTCTTCACTTTTGCACATAAGAGGGGGTCCACCTGACCTTCCAAAACACTTTAAAAACACTTTGAACCTTAGGGAAATTAGAGAAAATACCTCTGCAACCTCCAACCCACTTTCTCCAATTTACCCTTTGTGGACAATTAATTGTGCACTACCTGTGCACTTTGACACCTGCACTTTAGCACTTTGACTTTGCACCTGTTGACTTTGACATTGACCTTGTTGACTTTGACTAGTTGACTTGACCTTTTGACTTTGATTGTAGTTGACTTTGACCAACATGACTTTTATGGGCTCAACAGACCTCAACATAGGATCATTGAAAACAAAAAGCCAGGAACTATGGAAGACTAAAAACCTCCACGTCATTGTCGGAAGCTTATATCACCAAGATCCAAATAGATTACTTATGAGATGTGTGGAGGAAGAGGAGCAAGAGATGTGGCTTAAAAAAGCACATGTAAATCAATGGAAAACCCATCAAAATGCAAATGGAACATGGCAAACATTGAAAAGATTGGGCATATACTAGCCAACCATGCTAAGGGATACACATAACTATGTATCTATTTGCCCCATCTATCAAGAAAGAAGGCCAAAAGAGAACTCTACCCTATGTGACTCACTGTAGCACCTTGGTGGAGTATGCCTCTGGTAAAATTGTTGAAAACCCAGAAGTACCCAGAAGGAGCTACTTTAGCAAGAAAACGTGCCCTCGAAAAGCAAAGCAAGGACTATGTTCTTATAGGGAAATAGCTCTTCAAGAGAGGAAGTGTTGTATAATTACATGGGTCCAAGGGATAGAACCCTTGGGTTTCTAGGTGTGAAACCCTTTGGATTTATGGTTTATTTACCCCTTTTAGATGGGTCTTGAACCTTGGGGCTAATTCTCTAAGGTTGAATACATTAGGCTTGATTGGAACCTTGTCCTAGCCACTTGGTTTGTATGTGAGAGCTTGGAGAGTCTTCTTTTAGAAGCCATGTGATTTCATGTGATTTCCTAAGCTTGGAAACCATGTGAACACCTTAGGGACCCATGTGATGGAAGGTACACATGTCCTCTTGAGAAGGACTTACCCCCTTGGTCTTGGAGCTATATATTGGAGGGGTTGGTTGGGTGGAAACACATCTCTCTCTCCTATTGTGTGGCCTTGCTAGTTAGTTCTCTTAGACTAATTAGTTCATTTGTGTGGAGGCTATGAAGTCTTTCCACAATAGTGGCATCAGAGCTAGGCTTTATTTCTTTCTTTAGCTTCATCTATTCGAAATCCTTCGTGTGGGCAATTGAATGCTGCCGGCTATCGATGGGAGTGCATCTTCTTCAGAGAAGCAAAATACAAAGCAAGCATGTGACCCCCATCTAACGGGGAACTTAAGCGCACCCATTCAGCCCTTACTGATATGGGCATGCACACTTATTAACCAGTCCCAGAGAAGCCCGGCTGCACCCTTGATCAGAGTCTGATACACTATGAGTTCCCATCTTGGGACATAGTTATAAAGATCTTAATCTTTTTGGAAGAACAAGTAAAATAGGTTTCAATCATTTGAAGTCTACAATACTTAGATTAATCCCTATGGATTCTAGTCCCTTAAAGTGAATTCTCAAAACTACATAAAGTTTTGAAAGAACATTGAATCCACTTTTGGTAAGCTATTCAAATTCTCTTTGAAGATAAAGAGGATATTATATCCTTGTAAAAACTAGATAATCCACCTTTACCATTCTATTGGTTAGGTAGGGATTATATAATGAAATTCCCCTCTATTTTTAATGGAGGTGAATTGTAAACAAGAAAATCCATCCATTTCAGTAAAAGAAAGTGATTTGGGCAGGGATTATGTAAGATTCATCTTCCTTTTAGAACAAGTTGGATTCTAACTTGAGAGATGAATCTGATAAAGAAACTTTAAGAAGCATTTATCTATTTTGCTAGGGTCATGCACTAGAGGTGCAAAGAGATGGAACAAGGTAGCAATTTAGCGGAAGTCACTTTGACTCCACCTAATTCACATGTTTGAGCTATGGAGAGCCAGATGGCACATGGATTAAACAAGGGAATAGGCAAGGATTTTCTCTTTCACCCTTTTCAGTCTTTCCATACTTTGCATTCAACTCAGTTCTTTTTCATATGCAAACTAGATGGAACTTTAAATGATTAGGGCAAGGAATTAGACTACACATGGATTCTCCTCTTTTAAGATTCAGTCGAGGTAGAACTCCCCTTTCAAATTAAGAGCAAGTTGAGAAAGTCTTTATATGGTTTGAAGCAAGCACGATGTGCTTGGTATGAAAAAAATACATGCCTATCTGATTGCACATGGTTTTGAGAGCAGTCCAACTGAGATCAACTTATATGTTAAGCGTGCAAATGATGTGCTTCTGATCATTGTTGTGTATGTTGATGATATGCTGCTCACTGGTCCTCATGAGAAGCATATTGTTGATTTTAAGGATGATTTGCATGCCTCATTTGAGATGTCAGATTTGCGGCATTTGCATCATTATTTGGACATTCAGTTTATGCAAGTTGATGGTAGAATAGCTTTGTGTCAAACAAAATACATTGACACATTATTGGAGCATTTTGGCCTTGAGGATTGCAAACCTATTGCCACTCCTATGGAGATAGGTTTACGATTGAGTCTTCATGATGCTACAGATGCATTTGATGTTGTTCTCTATCAACAGGCTATTGGATGCTTGATTTACTTATGCATTACTAAGCCAGATATTCAGTTTGTTGTCTCACAGATGAGTAGGTTTATGCATTGCCCAAGTGTCAAACATTGGCAGGCGATTAAGCACATCTTTCGCTACTTGAGTAGTACTAGGCTACTTGGATTGTTTTATCCCAAGGGGGGATTAATACTGCCAGATTTACATGCATTTTTTTATTTTGACTGGGGTAGTTGCTATGACACTCGTGTGTCCACTAGTGGATTTTGCTTCATGCTTGGTAGCTCATGTATAACTTGGTTGAAAAAGAAAAGGCATATTGTGGCCACTTCGAGTTATGAGGCTAAGTATAGGGCAACTTTCACAGCGATCGTTGAGTGTGTGTGGCTCAAACACCTTATGGTTGATTTGGGTGTTGGTGAGTCTTCTCCCACCACCATCTTCACTGATAGTTAGAGCGCATTGGGAGTTGCGAGTAACCCTGTGTTCCATGCTTGCACTAAGCACATTGAGGTACTCTATCATTATGTCAGGGAGAGGCTCTCTACTAGATCAGTTTGGCATATGTGCCCATGCAGGAGAACATTGCACACCTTTTCACAAAGGCTTTGCCTAAGGAGAAGTTTGAAGCTTTCCACAAAGCTTTGGGTGGATTGATTCCACATAGCTTGGCACTTCCATATACATGAGTGCCAGCTCCTTGTTCATCGCATCACTCCCAGAGGAGATTTGTTGATATATTTAGGTAGTGATGTGTGAACATAGTAGGACCATGTAGCTCAGGCATAAGCACCACCTCCTTTACTTGTCAATCCGCGGAGATGTGAGGACTGGTATGAAGAGCATGAGCGAGTGAAGGCACAAGTGCATGAGTGAAAGCACACAAGCATGCACACACATACACACATGCGCACAAGGTAAGAGCAAAAAGAGGAACAATGGAAGGACTTCAATTACAAAAGAGTTCTCTTACAAAAGCTCAAATCTACAACAAGCTAACCTCAAAAATGAGATCTCTTTCTCTTTTTATAGTTTTTTGAGTAGTTTTGGTCCTATCTAGACCTAGTGTCCGGCCTACTTAAAAATTAGCTTCTAAGGCTTATTTGAGGGCTCAAACGGAGTCTAAAAATTATGAAAATTGGTAGGTCGCTACTTCTAACACTCCTCAAGCTTGAGGACTCCTCTGCTTAACAAAGTGGAGTTAGAAAAAGGTGAAATGATATTTACAATGGTTTGAGTGATCAAAATCATTGTTTTTGTAGGGGATTCTTCTGAAAATTTGACATACACTTCTTGAAGCTACCTAGTTGCTCCCTCTTCTTGTGTGTCCACTTTTTTTATGTGCTTCCATGCTTGTGCTTGACCTTCAGTCCCAACACTTCCCCCCTCTCCAGTATGTCGTCCATGACAGACCCTTGTTGTAATGGTTGTTCCATGTAGTACCTTGAGAGGTAGTGTCCATCTTGTGTGAATAAGATCCATCTATCTTCCAATTGTAGCAGGTTGAGTTTCTTGGTTCTTCATTTGTCTTGTAAGCCTATGCAAGTTGTAGTCCCTTGGTATGTACTTTGTCCTTGGATTCTTGCATGAAGATATACTTGTGAGCTTTCAAAAGTTGCTAGCTATTCAAAAGAGGTTGTCCATATTGATATGGAGCAGCGATCGGTGGTGGATTGCTTCATTGCTATTGTTGTTGTAACCTTAATGTGCTCTGGATCTTTCAAAGACGATATTCATAGTAGTCATGCCAAGTACTTGTAACCCATAATGAATGATGGGTAAGCATGTTAGTGCATGGGTTGAAGAAAGTATGTGCCTTGTGCATGGCCTTGTAATGTGGCCCTATGCATGCATACTCAAAGAATGCATTTCAAAATATATGGTGCAAAAAAATTGTGGGTCTTGAGCTGAGTGCTCAAGGGTATGCTAATGAAGAGGTTTCCTAATCTATCATTGTTATAAGGTTGCCCAAGTAAGAGATTCTTACCATGATGAATGGTCAATCGAGGTGGATCTCTTCGTGTTATACACCCATCATTGTGATGGACCATTGGCTGGTCTATCATTATCGATGAATGCCCTTGTTGATGGTCCACTGATGAGATTCTTCGAGTGTCAGGTCCTGTCCCCTCTCTTCAAAAAAACATTTGCCCAATACTAAGAATTGAATTTCTTTATATTCCTTGACAAATAGCATTGGGTAACTACACCAAGCTTAGGTTCACATATTCTCTGTAGCTCACCATAAGCAGGAATCTTCTCACCTAGTATACATACAAGGATTTGCAGCGTACCAGAACTAGTTAAGCATCGCTCAAGTTGTGGACCTTCAATCTCTTCCCTCCTACCATGGTAAGGGGGAACGATAGTTATGAATGCCATGTTCATGCCAAGTTCTGGACATCTACCAGATAAGGCATCAATAATATCGTTTGTTAGTCGAGACACACTTCCATCCAAATTGATAAATGCCCACTCATCAACAATTTCACCTTCAACTAAGCATGAATCATTCATGTTCCATGAGCCAAACTTGGAAACAAGCTCTCTCGCTCTCTTTTTTTGAACAATGGAGCCAAAGAAGAAGAAAGATGTTAATGTCAATAAAATAATGTACATACGTCAAATGTGTCTCATGTGCCTAGGATTCTCAAATGTTTCCATGCACAACTGTGTAATGTGGCCCTATATTAATGCATACTTTGGAAATGCATGAACTCAATGTTGCAAAAGACAAGGGTATGCCAAAGGCACATGGTTTTCACACGTGGAGGCTTATGATGTTACTTGGGGACATTGATGCAAGCTATACTTAGAGGTTTCCATGGGACCTTGAGATGACAATTGATCCTTCCTCCTTATAGGGATCAATTTGAGAACCATGTTCGGCTGCATAGAGATCACCTTGGGTTTCTTCATCTTCAGATGGTTTCTTAAATGTTGTATCCCACATGCTTGGTTCTTTGGTTTTGCGGGGTCTACTAGTGCTTTTGGCTTCCATACCCATACCATTGTTGCTGGTCTTTTGACTCTTGTTGAAGAGGTGAGTTGATCTGCTTTTGGTCTTCGTGGTTGGTTCCTACCCTTGCCTCGCCTTGGCTTCTTTGTTGAGACTTTTCTCATGTGGGAGAGCATAGGTTGTTATGTATGTAAGAGCTTCTTGGGTACCCATATTTGTAATTATCCTTGTTGAGCTGCAACTAATTTCTTGGGCACCCAAACTTGTTAGAGACCTTGTGGTTGAGCTTGTCCTAGTTTCTTCGTTCGTCTTCTGGCCTGGTTGGCTTGGCTAGATGGGAATTGTGGGGACAAGGCTAGTGGTTGTCCTCCTTTTTGTACCCGGATTTGCTTCATGCCTGGAACCGCTTTCTTTGAATGGTGTCTTCCTATTCAATATAGCAGTTGTCTTGAACTGTTGTGCTTGCCTTTGTGGTGGAACTATTGTGGCTGCATTAGACTTTGAAGAAGAAGAGAGATCCACTCGCCTTCGAGCATGTTCCTCCATGGTTGAATCCTTCTGCATCATAGAGCTTTTGACACATACAACATCTTCTTCTATAAGATTAGGCTTAGAAGAACTAAGAAAATGTGTGACACCTGGATTTGTGAGCATGTAGTTCTCTAACTCTAATGTAATGCACTGTTCATGTATCCAAACTTGAAGAAGTTGATGTCTTAAGTTTAAGTTGATTGCATGATCATAGATCCAATCTTGAACCATGAAAAGTGGTTCTGTAAGATCCTCATCTTGACACACTAGCATTTTGACTCTCATTGGAACACCTTGAAGATAGATGGGAAGCTCTACCTCACCCAAAAAAAGGGTTTCCACACCTCCCAATCCTATGAGATAGGCTTCTATGGGATTGATCTTCAATGACAAGTCTTGACAGTATGAAAGTCTAACTGCACTAGTTGCTCCACTTGAGTCAATCAATGCTCTTATAGTCCTTACATTCTCTCTGTGTCCTACCTCTAAGGTCACAAAGGGATGTTGGTCAATTATTCAAGAAGCAATTGCACCTGATGTTTGGCACATAGCCATGTGATATTGTGGGGCTTTAGGATTGACATCTAGGCCTAGTCACCTTAACTTATTTTTCCTAATGTGCTCTCCGGCCTCTGCCTATGCTTCTTCTCTAACCCTTATCTCTTCTTCTTTTTGCTTCTTAGGAGTGTTGAGTCTCCTTAGCATATCCTCGGTAAGAGGTTCTTGATATAGCTTGATTCAACAACCACTAATATAGTTTGGCAAGATGTCACCCTCTAGAGTGGCCAATTGAACCGCACCACTAGTGGAAATTCTATTAATGATCATGGGTCCATACCCTCGTTTCTCTAATTTTTGAGCATATTGTTTGAGTGTATAAACCAACACTAGGTCGCCCTCTTTCAATCATGTATCTTTAATGCGTGCATCAAAATAAGCCTTTTGTCTTTTCTTTGCAGCATAGATGCCTGGTGCTGCTCATAGCCTCGTCTCACCTAAGCGTTCTAGATCAAAGATCCTAGAGGACAACTCGTGTCCATTCCACTCATGCTCTTGTGCTACTGTTAAAGCTGGGATTAGGAAATCTAAGGGTAGCACAATGTTCTGTCCAAAGACCATCTGAAATGGGCTGGCATTGAGTACTGTTTTGTAGGCAACTCGGTAAGCCCAAACATCATGATGAAGTTGTTCATCCCAATCAGAGCGTTTATTATTTACTAGTTTATACAAGACATTACTTATGATCTTGTTTGTGCTCTCAGCTTGTCCGTTAGCTTGGGGATGATAGGGGGCAGACTTCTTATGTATCACCAGGAATTCTTGGAGAAGATTTTCAATGACTTCATTCAAGAAGTGTGTGCCTCTATTGTTCACTAACTCTATTGGTAATCCATATCTCGTGAACACATTCTCAATTAAGAACTTAGCCATCGTTTGAGCATCATTCTTTGTCATGGATTTTACTTCTACCCACTTTGTAAGGTAATCAGTTGCTACAATAATGTACTCTGCATGGGAGTTTCTAGCTGGGGGGTTAATAGAACCTACGAAGTCTATACCCCACTTTGAAAATGCACGTCCTCCCATCATTGGCCTTAAGGGCATCTCATCTCTCCAACTTGGATATTGGGCACATTGGCATGTGTCACATTTCTTCACATAGGTATGTGCATCCATATGAAGAGTGGGCCACCAAAGTCCTGGGAATAGAATGTTCTTAATTACTCGATGAGGACTGAAGTGTCCACCTACAACGCCACTGTGTGCAGTTTCTAAGTCTTTCAAATAGTCAGATTCATGAATGCACAATCTCAGGTAACCATCCTTGCCTCTTCAGTATAGGTTGTTGTAGCTCAGTGGTGAGTAGCACCTCCTTTAATGTCAATCCGGGAAGACATGAGGATGGTATGGAGACCTTGAGCAAGTGATGTGCACAAGTGGTGATGGAGAAGCACACAAGCATGCACACACATACACACACACATGCACACAAGCAAGAACAAAGAGTGAGACAATGGAAGCTTTTATTCAAAACACAATTAGAAGGGATCTTTTAGTTCAAATTACAAATAGGTCTCCCCAAAAATGAGCTCTCTAGCTCCTTTTATAGTTTTTGACTAGCTAGTGGCCTTGTCCAGACCTAGTGTCCGACCTAGTAAAAAATTAGGTTCCTAGGCTATTTTGGAAGCTCAAACGAGCTCTAAAAATTATGAAAATTGGTACATAAATACTTGTAATACTCCTCAAGCTCGAGGACTCCTCAGCTTGAACAAAATGGAGTCGAATCTACCAAAAATAGTATTTACAATGTTCATGTAGTGATGAAAATCACTGTTAAAAGGAGATTAGGTCGGAAAAATTGAATGGCCTATTTGCCGGATCTTCTTTAATTGCTCTGCCTACTTGGCCCTTCTCTTTGCTCTGATTCCTTATATCAGCTCCCTTGTCTTGACATGCCCTGACTGCTGCCAATACTTCTCCTCTCCCATGTCTGTCGTCTCTGACAGACCCTTGCTAAGCTGAACGTTTGACGTAGTATTCAATGACATCTGTGGCCAAGTGATGCACTTCTAACCTCAGTCCTTTGGCCAAATCTGTGAGTAAGGCATCCCAATCGATTGGCCCGGGTACCTCCAGATGTGGCATGTGTAGCTTATCTAAGTGTAGAGCCTGTTCCACAACAAATAAACATAGCAGATGAGAGGGTCTAGGTATGAATATTTCTGAGTGATACTCCCTGTGATAAACATTTCTTCAAATGTTTATTTGAAGCATGCTGGGAGATATTTGATACGAGCGTGCCACACATACACAACGTTGACGGATGGGGTGGTGCTCATATCATAGACTAGGTCGAGGTTGCCATCATTGAAACCTAGGGCCGAAAGGTGAGGTTCTTTGACATTTTTGAGGGTCTTGAATGTGACTAGCATGAGTTCGAATATTTTGAGGCACATCTGTGCCATGACGTCTGGTACATTCTTGAATCTAATGCCCCAATGTCAAATTGTTGAAATCATATATGCTACCGTTGGTGGGCCACAAGGTGGTGCCAAATATATATAGTTCAGCCATTTGTCACATCCTTTGGCGTTCTTCACTGTTTGAGTGAACTCAGGCCATGATCTTCGTCAAAAAACAAGACAATAGCAGAGGTTATACTTAATGTACAAGGGCATATTGTTCTGTGTGATATTGTCATCTGGGGCAAATTGTCTTGCAGAGGTTGGCTCTTTTGTGGTGTGATATTTTATCTCAGCATTATAATCTGCCAATAATACACAAAATGGTACATACAAATCATCGGAAGTGCCAATCCATTGATGATGAGATAGGTTCTTGAAGTAGTACGCTTTGATGATGACTTCTTCCAGATGAGACATGGACCGTATCTGCACTGCTACTCTGTGCTGGGCCTATGTTTTCCAACCTTTGCAGCCATTCTGGAGCTTCAATCTCAAATATATCCATTCCTTCCTCTGTTTGCCTGCCTCTTGGTGTAGACATAGGTTCAAAAGGGTCCTCAAATGTCTCTTCTACTTCAATTGGAACTAGTTCTTCAGGCTCCGGCTCCACCAGGGGAGAAGGTTGCTGTTCATATTGGAGAAGCTTATTTTGCAAATCTGCCAGTTGTGCTCTCAATTTTATTACCTCTTTAGATGTGTCGTCTGAAGTTGCTCTTGTTAATTGGCCAATTGCTTTTGTAGGTCATCACGGTCTTTTTCTAAGGCATCATATGCCACTAGGAGGTTAACATGGGTGTCCAATATGATCTGCATGTTGGCTGACGGAATGGTTTTGAAGTGATCCAGGTCAATCTCTTTTGGTGATCCTTCCATCGCCGCCTCTAGATTTTCTTCATCGTGTCTTTGTAGTCTTTTATTTTCTTCTAGTGCTGCTGACATGTGTTTCCGTAGCAATGCGAGGTTACGACGGATTTTGACGTTGTCTGCTTGTTGGACACATAGCATTTCTTCAAGGTGTTGTTGTGCCTGTGAATCTGTTTGGGGGGGATTGGCCACCAATTCCTCATATTGTCGCTGCAAGGTATCATAATTATGTTGTAGTAGATGCTTGTCCTTCTCCATGTTTGTAAGTCATTCTTGTAGTGTCTCATGGACCCTAAACAAGTTCATATGTTGAGCATCTAAATGCTGGTAACTTTGTTGTAACTAAGACACACATTGATATAAAGTATTGAATACATTATTAACAGGGGTGGATGCTGGGAAGGTTTGGAATGCAGGGGGTAGGGAAAAGGGAAAGGGATGTTGGATGTTGTGCTTGAGAATGGTGAAGTGGGTGGTGGGGGAATGGGAGATTGTGGGAATATAGGGGGAGGGAGAGGTGCAGATGTGGGTGATATGTCCATGTGGTCGTGCAAAGATGCGATCGTGGGAGTTACCATATACATGGGAATGGTAGGTGTGGTGATGGTAGTGAAGGTGTACAATGGTGTGTTTAGTTGTGCATGTGGGCCATCTAGAAGTGTGACAGGAGGAATTGGATTTCCAGTGAGCATGGTTAGAGTTATATCATCCATGGTGGCAGTTACAATAGTGGTGGTGTCAGATTGTGAGAGTTGTGACGGTTGACTCACACTGTGTGCTTCACTAGGGGAGGTGGAGACTGTGGCCATGACAGTGGTGGTGATAAAGGTGGTATGAGGTGAGGGGGGTGGCATTGGAGGGGAGGGTGGTAGGGGTGGTGATGGGGGTGCACTTGATGCATTGGGTTCTTCAGTGTGATGAATGGAGTGTGTCGTGTCGGTGGTTGTGGAGGTGGTGCCATGTGGTTCTTATACTATAATATGTATCTACTTCCCTGATCTTGGAGGACGTCTCCCGTGCCTTCGCTCAAATCTCTGAGAGTGTGCGAGGGCGGTGTGCACAGTCTTTGGTACCCCCAACGCATTAGTGATCATGTCAAGGGAGGCTCTAAATTGATCATCCACACCTTCTTCTTCAAGTATCTGGTTCATTATGGCCTTCCCTGCTGCCAAGGATAGACTATGTTGTTCCTGAACCTGGTTTATAGTATCATACAAACTTTTTAATTGCTTTGTGTATGCCGGGGCTCCCGCGAGTTCCGGTATGACTTGTTGCTCATATCCATGCTCCTCTTCATCGGATGGTCCTTCATGATCCTCATCTTGTTCCTCTTCTTCGGTCTCCTCTTCATCTTCCTCTACTTCGACTACCACTAGTTTGGTTTGGTTGGGCAGGTTCGTGACTGCTTGTTGTCCACTTAATTGCTCTGTTTCAATTTCCAAGTTAGTTGTGTGGATTATCGTGGTTACTTCCTCATCAGTTAAATCCTCAAGCATGAAGCCGTGAGGAAACTCTAAATCTATGGGGATCAGTGGGAAGATTAGATTAGGCCCTTCTGCACTGTGCCTTGGTAATCTAATGGTCAAGGGTTGCACTCGCCTTTGGCGTGGCAGAGTCATGGCTAGTGGCAGGGTAGCACCCTGAGCCTGTGCACATGGCATCTGAACAACTCCTCTCATTTTCTTTGATGGGGGCCCTGTGGCCGATACTCTTCGTTGAAATTCTTGCACCCTAATCCAAATGAGTGCCCTCGGAATTTGTACATCATATGCCAGGCATCAATACACAATTCTTGTAAGTGTGCAACATCCATCGAGCATTGAATTCTATTTCTTGTACCAACGTTGATGTGCAAGATGAATCTTGTCAATGGTCCAATGTGGCATATTGATTGTCAGATTTAGAGTGTCTACCAAGTATAAACTAAACTAAATGTTCTTGGGTGGCATTGTAAATCTTTCTTGGGCAGGGAATGCGAAGTGCTGCATGCACATCCAAAGGTGGATGGATATAATTGGGGTCATTGCCACCAGGTCCTTTAGCTTAGTTAGGTTCCTATTCTTCATGTTGTCTGGGATCATTGTCTCCTTTTCCATAGGGTTGTGCATACCTCTCATTTCCAGGGCTTCCCTTACCAAATTGTTGGTTAATTTAAAGCGCTTCAGTTCATTTCCTTGTGTAAGAGAAGGTAGTACAAAGGTGCTTGTCCCATTCTTATCTTTGCTGGGAGTGAGTGTGCTAATTAGGTATGAACACCTTAGGAAGTCCGGCTTTGGTAACTAAGCATGGAAGTAGTCATCCAATCCAGCTTTCTTCCATATCGAACGCAATCCCTCACTGTTCTCAAGCTTTTCGAACTCTCATGTAAAGAAATGATACTGGCCCCAACATCCATTAAACTCTATCTCAGCCTCCCATAAATAGGTGCCATCCCCAAGGGGTCCTGCTACTTCACTAAACCAATGGGAGTTCTTGCTAACTAGCGATGTGTGCCCCTGGGGAGGATTTTGCTGTTAACGACTATGGTCGTTCCTTCAACTCCTCCTGAATAGGGAGATTTTCAATGTCTACTATTTGAGGACTGGTGCCTGCCTGAGAGCTCATTCTCGCAGCCTCTGCCATGTTGAGGAAATCGATCGCCGATTCTGTGAGAATATATAAATGAATGTTAACATTGCAATGGAAACAAAGTGATCCTGTGTCCCCATTACAACATTAACTTGATGAATTGTGATGTGGTTAGCGGGTTAGTTAGTATGCATGTGATCGTGATTGCGATGTGGGGTTAGTGGATGATGGGTTCCTAGGTGCTACTTGGAATGGTGTAATGGAGTATGAATACAGTTAGTATGTGGGGTGGTTGTACACAGTGGGGTCAGGGGGTTTAATACAAGACTTGCATTGCCAAACATAATAAGTGGCTTTACATTTTGAATTCATGGGGACTTTAGAAGGCTCTACAAGAGTGTCTACTGGGCAATGAGTCTCTTTAGGGACCCATTTACCAGCAATCTTGCTCGTGCGTGTGGATGGATATGTGACTGTGTGTGCCAAAAAATTATGGATATAAGCTATTTGAGAGTGGGAATAATGATTCACAATGCATGGTCTTTCTATGGCTATTTGAGCCTGCAAACAATCCTTAGGCACCCAAATGTGTCTTGATTGTGGGTCGGCCTTCATTGACCTCTTGGGTACCCAAATAGACCTTACATTTGTAGATGAATCTTTGAGAGACTTCTTATTAGTGTCTTGTCATCGATCACTAGTATGATGTTTAGTCAATGACTCTAGTTTGACCGCAACAGGATGCTCACCTTTCCGTACCCATATTTGCTTCAATGTCTGAGACACCTTGCTTTGTATTCTCCTTTGGCCGTGAGCATAGGTCGTATGCTTCCTCTACATTTGGTACTTCTTCAATTGCCATGTCTCT
This sequence comes from Ceratopteris richardii, assembly GCA_020310875.1. NCBI lineage: Eukaryota > Viridiplantae > Streptophyta > Polypodiopsida > Polypodiales > Pteridaceae > Ceratopteris > Ceratopteris richardii. The sequence goes on along the minus strand of CM035410.1, from coordinate 33,869,599 downwards.
GTCACTTTTGGAAAAGAAGGGAGTTCCATCGTATCCTTGGCTTCTTTGGCGAGAACATCATCCCTCTGCATCACAAAGTTTTGGACAAGAAACGCATCCTCATCTTCATGTGTACTCCTGGAAGGACCAGGACTTGGTGCCTTTCCTAATTCATTGAGTGATTCCTTTTCTAATTCAATTGTAATGCAATTTTGACTTCCTAGACCTAAAGAAGTCCACTTCTTAGGTTCAGGTTGACTGCATGATCATAGATCTAGTCTTGACCCAAGACAAGAGGCTCAGTGAGGTCCTCGTCTTGACACACTAGCACTTTAACTGTCATGAGAGCATCTTGAATGTAGAGGGGAAGTTCCACCTCGCCCATGCAAGGGGTTTCCACACCTCCCAATCCTATGAGGTATGCTTCTATAGGATTGACACTTAATTTCAATTCTTGATAGTAAGAAAGTTTAACAACACTAGTGGCTGCACCCGAGTCAATCAAGGCCCATATAGTCCTTGCACTATTTCCTTGTCCTATCTCTAAGGTTACAAAAGGACATCGATCAATTATTCTATGGGAATTGACACTTGAGACTTCACACATAGCCATGTGATATCCTGGGGCTGCATAGGCCTCTGTCCTAGGCTGATCTCTACCTTTTCTTCTCAATTTCATTCTTCGGATGCGTTCCAAAGCTTCTACCTGTGCTTCTTCTCGGATTCGTTTTTCTTCTCTTTGCATTTCTTGGCAGTATTAAGCCGATTAAACATTTCCTTTGTGAGGGGTTCTTGATATAATTTGACGCAGCATCAACTGATGTAACTAGGGAGAACATCACCTTCTAGTGTAGCTAATTGAACTGCTCCACTAGTTGAGATCCTATTTGTGATCATAGGTCCATAACCACGCTTCTCTAGCTTTCTTGCATGTTGTTTCAGGGTGTACACGAAAACTAAGTCTCTAGCCTTCAAGCCTTTATCCTTCACATGAGCATCAAAGTATGCCTTTTGTCTTTTCTTAACTGCATAAATCCCTGCGGTAGATCTCAATCTCCTTTCACCTAGCCGTTCAAGATTAAAGATCCTTGAAGAGATTTCATGCCTCACCCAACCATTCTCCTTTGCTACTTTCAATGTAGGTATCAAGAAGTCCAATGATAGCATTGCATTTTGCCAAATACCATTTGAAAGGGTGTGGCTTGGAGTACCATTTTATAGGCAACTCCATATGCCCAAATAGCATGGTGTAGTTGTTTTAATAGGACCTACAAAGTCTATTCCCCACTTAGAGAATGCGCGTCCACCCATCATAGGTTTCAATGGCATCTCATCTTTGCGTATAGGATATTGAGTTCACTAACAAATATCACACCTCTTCATATAGGTATGCGCATCTATGTGAAGGGTTGGCCGCCAAAGACCTGCAAATAGTATTGCCTTGATCACCCGATCTAGTCCAAAATGTCCTCCTGCTACACCTTGGTGAGCAGTTTCCAAGATCTTAAGATATTCACTCTCATGGACACATAGTCTGAGGTAACCATCTTTACCACGCTTGTATAAGTTATCTCCAATGAGTGAGTAGTCTAGGGCTTCTGGCTCTAAACTTCTTTGCCTAGCCAAAGTCCTCTCTTGAGGGAATGTTTTCGTCCTCAAAAAGGCTACTAACCATTCACTCCAATCTGGTATTAGAGACATTTGGTACAGTGTAGAATGCTCCACAAGTGATCTAATATGACAAACTGGGCATTCTTTACACAACTTATGGACATCTACTTCCATAGTCGGCTAGTGCACTCCGAGTCTCCTTAGTGTCTCTAGAGTTCTTTGCCTTGAGTAATGTTGCTCTAATGCACCCACATGTGCTAATTGCAACCATTTTCCATACTCCTCCACACAATAAGCTAAGATCCCTTGATCTGTATACGTGTACATATTCCCTACCATGATATGGTACTTTTGGGCTTTTACTACCTCCCTATCTTGAGTGTTCATTACTGGATGTTTAGGTCCATATGTCAATATTGGCACTAATGTCTTGGCCCACTATAGTACAACTTCCAAATTGAACAAGTAAGCATCAAGGAGATCATCTGCTACTCCTTGTGGGGCCTCCCCGGATGTGAGCCTCGAGAGATGATCTGCTCTCAAATGAGTCTTGCCTTTCCTCACCACTACCTCAAAATCATATTCCATTAGTAAGAGGAACCATCTTACTAATCTACCTGTATTTCATGGCTTGTTTACCAAGTACAATAGAGCTTGATGATCAATAAAAAATATAAACCTATTTGCCAGCAAATAGTGTCTAAACTTGTTCACAGCATATACCATGCCTAATCCTTCTCGTTCGGTGGTGGTATAGTTTCGTTTAGCTGCATTCAAATGTCTACTAGCATAGGCAATTGGAGGATTCATATTACCTTTGCCCGTAGGTTGTGCAAGTACACACCCAATAGCATAATTGGATGCATCCACATGAACATGAAAGGGTTTGGTCCAATCTGGTGTAGTCAAGATTGGTGTTGAACATAATCGCCTTTTAAGCTCATTGAAAGAGTTCTCACATTCTTCCGTCCACTCAAAGTTAGGGAGTATAGAGGCTTTGCAATGATCGCACACATATGAATGAATCAGCGATAGTAGCCACAATGCCCCATGAAAGTATGTACCTCTTTGACATTCCTTGGCCTAGGTAACTCTGCAATAGCTCTCACTTTCTACTCATCCGTTGGATATGCCAGTCTTTGACACTATGTGTCCTAGAATCTTGCCTTTTCTGACCATGAAAACACACTTTTCTGGGTTCAAGCAGACTTGATATTCTCTACATTTGTCAAAGATGGCTCTCAGCTCAAGGATATGGGTTTCTCTAATGTTGGAATGAGCACCGAGATCATCAACATAGACTTCCAAATTCTTCCTCAAGAATTCTTTAAATACATGACACATCAACCTTTGAAAGGTAGCTGGTGCATTGGTGAGACCAAATGGCATTACCCGAAAAGCAAATATGCCCCACTCTGTGGAAAAATTTGTCTTATGCTGATCTTCTGGAACAATGGCTACCTGATTGTAGCCAAAAAATCCATCAAGGAAGTTGTACACTTCCTTGCCTGCTACTCTTTCTAGTAGATGCTCGACAATCGGAAGCGGATAGTTATCTCGAATGGTGGCTACAGTAACCTTCTTCAAGTTAATGCATACACGTAACTTTCCATTCTTCTTAGGCACCACTACAATGGGGGATACCCACTCAGTGTGCCCAATTTCATAGATGAATCCAACTTCAACCAATCTATCTATCTCTTCCTTGATTTTGGCAGCATAGTTATCATTGTATGTGTATGGCTTCTGTTTAGAAGGTTTGGCATCTGAGGTCATGGGAATCGTTTGTGAGCATATGTGAGGATCTACACCTTTCAATTCCTTGTAGCTCCAAGCAAATACATCTCTGTATTCTCTTAGCAAAAATATCAAATCTTGCTCTTCTTCCTCCGTCAGGTCATGTCCAATGTAGGTGCACTTTTCTTCTCCTTCTTCCATGGATACCACAATTTTCTTGGTGGTTTCTTTGTTATCATAGGCCTCTCCTCCTTGTGCATCACGTTTACGCATTCTTATCATGAATCTCCTATCATCTATCTCATACTTTTTGAAGTTTTTGGGGACCTCAAACAAGGATTCCTCCTCCTCTGGTGTGACTTCTCTCTTCTTCCTTTTCTTGCCTTCACTCTTGGCAGACACTTTTGTGGTTAACCTCACATCATTGGTAAGCTCTTCATGTCTCTAAGGGTGAACTTCTACTTAATAGAAATATTCCTCATCTGATGCAAAAGGTAGGTCCATAATGATTGACTCTAGATCGGAGTCACTTGCATCCTCGAATGCATCAGTGCTAGGTTCACATTCTTCAATAACCGAATCACACATGATTGGCTCTATTGAGAAGACTGAAACGTCATAGCCATCCTCGTCGCAGTGGGGTGTCCATTGTTCTTCATTGATGGCTACATCCATTACTGCTAAAATTTCTGCCCAACCATGAGGTTCAAACTGTTCGTCAGGAAATACTATAGGTGCATAGGCTGGGTCTTGAATTCATCTATGGGTTTCCTTCGCACCTACCTCTCTGGTGTGTTTTCTCTTCTCTTCTTCTACCGCTACTTTGCACATCCATAAGTGGGTGTCTTCATGCATCCATGAGGATCTTGATCCTATGGAATGCACTAACTCAGTATCATCTTTAGCTCTATGGATGGGATTCCATTGGATAGGGGGCACGTCTCTATGAGAGTAATCCTTGAGATTGACTTTGTTTGTAACACCTAAGTGTTGCAAATACAAAGAATTGGTTCCCGAATCTTGTACCACTTGCAACTGCCTCATAAATGGCCTTCCCAAAATCATCTCATAGGCTTGATTCTTGCTAAAGTCACATATAGCAAAAGTATGCTCAAACTCGACACCACATGTAGTGAGAGTTATTCCTTCCAGAGTCCTAAGGTATCTGAATGTGACCATCGACCATCTGCAATTTCATTCTCATTGGTCTGAGTGCTGGCTTGCCCCAACACTTCCATAGGGAAGTGGTAGCAATTGCAGCTCCTACACCTGAGTCCAAAATTGCCTTGGTTGTGTACCCTTGATGGGTAATGGGAAGATAGGTGTTTCCTTCCTCTCCTTAGCTCATATCTCCTATCTTGTCCAAGGGTATTTCCGGAACTGTTCTATGAGAACCTTCCTGGGAACAAGGTTTTGCTACTTCTGGCACTTGATTAGCTACATGTTTCCATAGTTCTAGCCTAACCTTGAGTAGCTCTTCTAAAGTGAGATTGCACTGCACTTTAGTGTTTTTCACTTCCTCTGTGTTCCTAAGTATGATTGAGTCTTCGTTTCTTATCATGACCGTGGGTGCTCTCATACAAGTGGACTTAGCTTCCCATAGGCCTGTGAAATGGGGTAGTTCCTATAAGGAATAAAACTCGAAGTCTAATCACTCCTAGGATTGGGCATTCTCCTGCTCTCCATAAATGGAAGGAATGTCTTGTGGGAATTGATCATGCAAGTCATCCACAAGTTCAATGGGAGGAGGAGCTTCACTCTCTTTAGCCCATTTCTCTTCTTGAATCTCTCGCAAGAATTCAGGTGAAAACCGATTCATAGAAGAAGATGCATCTGGTTCTGTGGAGTTAGGCATGTAAGCTTCTTGGGCACGAAGGCTTATTCTTTCACTCACCTTGTCCTTACTTTTAGAGGCAGGGTCCTTTTTAGATTTTGCAATTAGCCTCTCCAATCTTTCTAACAGTCCATCAAAGTGCAATTGTGTCTTGGCTGAACTAGAGACATTAAAGAGGCAACTGTATTCAAACATGGTTTGAGCCAATTCCACCATCTTAGCACAAATTTTAGTTCGTTCAAGCTCTAACTCGGCTCTAGGGTAACACTTTCCATGATCCGTTACATTTGGCCCTTCTTGGATTCTGGTATGATATGCCTCAAGCATCATGTCTACGTCCTCGGGAGTGGGATCTGCTAAGATTGATCCTACTCTAGTGGGTGGTGGGTTTGTGTGAAGTGGGTTGAAAGGTGGTGGATTGGAGGGAGATGGAAATGGAGGTGGTGGAGTAGTGTGAGAGTGAGTTTCAGATGTGAGTTCAATTATCTTGGCTTTCATTTCTCTGAAGCTTTCCTCAAGTTTGCTCATTTTCTTTGCCCATTGCCTTTTCATTCTCTCATGACTATCCTTCCAAGCTCTGGTCCTCTTCTTAGTTATGCTTTTTGTCTCACTAACCTGGAAACTCTTTTCCTGTCCTAAATCCCGCTTTTGTTGCAAAGCTTGAGCTCTAGTGACCACTTTCACAGGGGCAGTGGAAGTCACACTTCCTGTAGAGTCTACCACTAACCCAATAACATTGATAGGAGTGATTTTCGGCATATTAGTGGGGTTTTTGGGACAATCTCGCAAGAGGTGCTCTTTCCCACAATCGGGACAAAAACCCTGAATTGTCACAGACTGGGGTTGTGTAGGTGCAGGCATAACAAATGAGGTGATCTTCCTGACATCGGTAGCATGGTTCTCTAGGAAATGGGGGTCTTACCTGCCTAGATTGAGGTCTAGGGTTGGGGTTTGCGTACATGACATTTTCATACTCTGGCTCCCAACTAGGTTCACCCGGGTCTTCATAATAATAGGAATCATTATGCTCAGGTGACTGCCTGTAGTAAGTCTGTGGGATATCAATATGAGTGGATTCGAAACGATGGTCACTTGAGTCACTTTCTGATAGCAATGGTGTTACTGGGACTATGGCTCTATTTAGATTCTCTTCTGCCCCTGCATACTTCACTAGAATCACATTGGTTGGAGTTGGAGGTTGTTGAGTTAACACAGGCTGAGGCCTTTGTTGGGTTTGGTAGGGTTGCTATGGTCTACCATATTGTTGTGATGGGTACTGGTTCTGGTATCTTCCCTGTTGTGGATATGGCTGAGGATAATTTTGTCTAATAGTTTGTTTGTTATAGGGACATTCTTGTGCAGTGTGGTTGGTGTATCATCACTCTATGGTGTAGTATTGGCTGCTAGGGTTCACTTGGGGTTGAGCCATAATGGGACATACATTCGCCATATGGTCACCTCCACAAGTATATCACCTTTTCACTAGGGCAAACCTTGGTATTTGTTTGCTTGAGACTCCTAACTTTTGAGCTACTTTCTTTAGAAGTTCCTCAATAGATGTGGATTGCATGGAAGTGAGGCTAGTAGAACTATCTGAATCTTTATAGATTTTTGAAAGCTCTAATTCCTCCCCTAGGTTATCCTCAATGTCAATGCACATGCGTACACACTCCTCTATGGTTCTAGGGTCCTTCAAGTACACATAGGATTTCAATTCGGTACTCAACAATCCGTCTAGGAATAATGCCACTTGTTTGGCTGGTGTGGGTAACTCAAGAACGGGGCATCTCTCTAGGTATTGCCTAAATCTTCTTCCTACAAGTCTAACTGTCTCTTGAGGTGTCTGTTTGAAGCTATGTATTAACGAAGGGGTATTGTGCCGTATGCCACTCTTAGAAAATTACATCCAAATAACCGAATACTACCATTAAGTCATTCACTCTTCACAGCATTAACTAATAGCAAAATCAATCATAGAACCAATATGCATACAAAATCACTTGCAAACAAATTTAACTACCACATTAACGTATCATACAAAAGATTACATTAAGAGTCAACACCAAAGAGCAGAAAGAACAACGACATAGAATTGGAAAAATCATCACCACACTGAGAATCTGCAGGCCGATCGAGTCACTCCGACTCGTCACCTCTCTTCATCTCAACCCAAAACTTTTGTTTCATTAGTATATGGATGAAAATTTACAATGTTTTGGTAATTCATTTCACCAAAAATTAAAGAATTAAAAAAATTATATATGTCTCACCACACTTCCTAAAACTAGCATACATAGTGGACTCGAATCCCTAAGTGAAACAGTCTTCATCGATAATTCCCTGTAAATACAAAGTGCAGGCTTCTTCAAAACTGCACTTGATTTTATTTTATAACATTTTTAATAGCTTTTTTATCGCATCTACATCCAGCACTTGCGTTTTAGAACTAGAACCACTGGCCTGTATGGCATGCACAACCAACTGTTGACTTTGGGCTTCCAAAAAAGATTCTTGTAAATAGAAATCATTTTGTAAAGCTGCTTGACATCGAACTCGGGATTGCTCTATGAAAAATTCAATTTGTTTCATCTTTGTGGCTTGGTTAGTGAGAAGGTATTCCATGTGTTGTATCTGAGAAGCTTGGTGCTTAGTCATGTTGAAAAAAGACTATTGCTCTCATTGCATAGCTTCTAAATCCTTGAATAATTGGATATTCCGGCCAATCGTGTTGCGTAATTTGTTATCTCTGTCAAATAATTGAGCCTTAACTTACTCAATCTGGAGGTAAGAGCAGTACAAGTCTACCCCAATAGCTCATTGTTTATAGATTGTTCCTCTAACACGGAACTGACTTTAGCTAAAGCCTCCTATTTTTCTACCAGTTCCTTCTGCAATGCATACAATTCACTCTCTTTTTTTGTAATCTATTGTTGTAACCTCAACTCTTGAGCTTGATACTGCATAATTTCACCTTGGAAGTGCGATAGGTCATGCTCAACAACATCAAGCTTTTCTTGGAAGGCCTTCTGAATCATGGCTTTCTTAGAACTTATGTGACTCTTGATCTAAGCAATAGCTTGTACTAGATACTACTCGACCTTTTGTAGATGATCTAGGATAAAGTAAGAACCGATACCCAACTACAGAGAAGAGCCAATGGGGGTTATCGGAACTTCAGTGTGAAAGACTAGGAGGTCTTCAGGGTTGTGGTTGATCCAAGGTGATGGGAGGAGGGGAATAGGATGGTGAATCTGATGAGGTTTGCATAACAGAAAACTTGTGAATGGGGTCAGCCTCTGGTGTTTCAATGGGATCGAACGTGATAGTAGGAATGGCCGGGAGAAGAGGAAAAGTATGTTCTTTGGGTTGTTGATCCTCTTGAGCAACCTCAGAGTCAGCCAACACCACGACGCGGACAAGTAGAGTAGTTAAGATAGAAGTGATGATGGAATGAATGGAGGGACTCTCAACCAGGATAGCCGCATCATCGACCTCCATGGGTGTTGGACTCTTCAAACTGATAGGGACAAGAAGAGGGGGTGTCGAGGCCGAAGAGATTGAAGACAATACTGTGATAGCTATAGTCTCCTTGGAGGTGATCATAATGACTACATCCTCCATCTCTGAAGACGAACTGGGAGCAAGGCTACAATAGTATCCATGCAGTGATGCTTATAACGAGGGAAGCATAGCATGATTGATTCATTCTCATCACCATCATGATTTTCCATATGAGAAGACACCATATGTGGAGAAATTTCACTCCAATACACACAGCGGAAGTTAGAGAACCTCTTCTAGAATCTGCCCTATAAGACACATGCTTACTAAAACCTACTTCAGTCACAACTCAGAGATCTAGTCACTTTGCAAATTTTTCCACACATAGTAGACTCTCTTGGTTTTCTAACAAACTAAAGAACACTCCATTTGGATTTGATTTGACTATATAACTAACTATTCAAAGATAGACTACCTATCATCTTAGGTTATGTAGAAAACTAAGGTTCACAAGAAATGCTTCCTGTAACTAGTGAAGAATTATCTGATAGAGATATTTGAGATAAAAAAACTATGAGAGATAAGCTTTCTAATAAGATATGATATGCATTAAATGGATAAGTACATAGAGAGATATGACCTTCACAAGGTAGCTGTGTATAGAAAAGGTATGCAGCTAGAATACCTATGTGCATTGTAGCATCCAAATGAGGTACCTTCTAATATCCATTGGTGAGAAAATGACCAGAATATACTTTTACATCATCTCCTTGTCATCTACAAAAATTTTCACATTCAAATGACCTCTATATATAGAGTTATGCACATGGGACTTTTCACCTACCCTTCATCTTCTCTCACCTCTTGACTTTCCACTTCTTGTCTTTTGTCCTTCCATTGCCTTGGATGACTTTTGGTGCTCCAAATCACTCCATGTGGATAAGGTCATGTCTTTTTGGAGTATTCCATCTCTCTAAACATATTTTGGCTTTTATCTAAGCCATAAATACATTTACCCTTTTTAATTCAACACTCCTTTTTAAGGTTATGTGTATACCCTTTATATTTTTAGGGTCTAACTTCATTTTGGGCTTACAACAAACACATAAATGATGAAAAGGTAATAAGTGAGAGGTGAGGATGTGCCAAGCCTCACAATTGGAGCTTGCACATGTTCCATAGTTTTCAACACTCCCCCTCAAGCTACAATTGGGAGTCCATGCTACTCTCCAATTCTCGTTCTCTTCTCCTTTTGCTTCAATTGCCCTTTGCTTGATAGGTGGGTGATCTCTTCCTTTTCTTCCAAGCTTCTTTGGCTTTGTTTTCCACTTCATGCTTTTCTTCTTTGGCTCTTTGCAAGAGCTCTTCTTCAATCCCTAGCATAAACATGATTCATACAAACTCATAGAATGAAATGAGATCACCTTTGTTGTACTTATCTTCATTGCTTCACTCTCTTCCTCTTTGTTGTCCTCTCTTTGCATGTCATTTTCCTTCTATAACTTCATGGTTTCATGTCTTCTAGGTGTGCATGCTTTTCTTTGATCCTCCTTTGTCTTTGGATCGTCTTTGACTTTGTCTTTGGGTGCAATCTTTGTATCTCCTTTTGATGCCGTCATGGGTGTCATGCTTCCTTCTAAATTCATGACTTCATTTGTGCATCATGGCTGCTACTTGCCTTCTAGGAACTCCTTTGATAATGGTGGCTCCTCCTCATACTTTGAGATTACCTTTTGTGGCTTCTCTTACTCCTTCTTTGTCTCTTCCAAATCTGAACTTTGGTTTGACTCCACTTTGTCTTCTTTGGACGCTTCTTGGATCATCCAATCCTTACAAGCTAACTGCCCCTGACTTCATAATCTTTTCTCCATTGTCCATGGCTGAATACATACTTGCAAATCAATCAATGGATTGATCATATGTGAACTCTTTCATGAATTCCTTTCATGTGAAGCACTTGTAGCTTCCACATCTTCCAAGCTTTCTTCATCACCAACAAAACAACACAAGAAATAGTGAATGTGATCAATGGTGCCTCTTGCACCTAACAAGGCTCGCCATTCCTCTTGGGATGGTCTTACTTGCCCTTAAATAGGCTTGCCATTCCTCTTTGAATGGTCTTACTTGCCATAGGTTTGCCACTCCTCTTGGGTGGTCTTACTTGCCTCAACCTTTCACTAGACCTTCTCTTGGTCTATTGTGCTTTTTGCACCTAACATAGGCTTGCCACTCCTCTTGGTATGGCCTTACTTGCCTCACATAGACTTTCCATTCCTCTTGGGATGGTCTTACTTGTCTTTACATTGGCTTGCCACTCTCTTTTGGTGGTCCTTTGACAATACATTCACATAGACTTTGCTTGGAACTTACCACCACACACAATGTGGATTTTTCTTACCTTTTACATCAGCCCTTTTGCTTTGGAAATGGTCTTCTTTTACCTTCCTTTGCTTCAGCCAATATGTCACACTTCTCATGACTGACACTTCCTTCTATCTTGGTACTTGCTTGTGCTCCTTGACCTTGGTGAGCTTCTTCTTCAAGTCCTTGTTCAGTCTTCAACACTTCATGGTAGCCCTTACCTTGGAGTCTTCTACTCCTCTTTTGTTGGGAAGCTCAATCCTAAGCTTCAACCTTGTCCACCTTTTAGCTTGGGTTCAATCTTCAAGTGCACACACTATGTGTTTGACAACCTTTGAGCTTGGGCTCCTTCCTTCGCTTTGGCTCCAAGCTTTGTGTCCTTCTTTTCTCCAAGCTTTGCCAATCTTTTCTTTGGCTTGTGTAATGGGAGCATTGCGTTAACTTGATGTATCTAAACTCAAGATTCAAATGCTTTTAGTCATCATAAAATAAGCATACATATTTTCTTGCGTATTTACCTCAATGGGTTTTAGCCACAACAAGATACATCCACAAAATTCATACATGGCAGCCTTGCATCTTACCAATATTTTTGGCATCCAAACACATGTGCTTTCAGCTCATCTATGTCTAAACATGACCAACCTTTAGTGCTTCAATATCACACTAACCATCACATGTAATCATGCATGCAAATTACCAATCATTTGAGCATATATTCAGCTCTCTTTGTGCCAATTCATAAGGCTACATAGACCTGCAAAATTTCAGCTTGTATAGGCTTTATAAAATAGCCTATTACCCATCCACGCATCATGGATCATACATATATTTTCTTCTTGACCACACATGCATACATTATTGCATGATAGACATCAATCGACAACTTTAATTTCAACTTATATTCAGCCTACCCATGGCTATCCACAATTGTCATACATCTTAAGCATAAACTTCGCAAGCGTGCATACAAACGCATATCCATTGCACAAGCATATAATGCTATCCACAAGCTTACAAATAAGCTTCAATACTCAAACATGTACATATTAAAACTTTCAATTCATTCAATTGAGTGCAGCATCTCAATCATGCATACAATGTTCATATGCAACTATGTGTAGTTGCTCATCCAAGATTCTTTGCTTGAATCTTCATCTTCTTGTATAGGCTGCTCATAAATCTTCAACAAAGTGATTAGCATCACTCATAGCATTCCTCAATGATTAACATATGTACTAGAGAGTAGGAAAAGAGAGTGTATCACTTCAAATAACATAAAGCAACAATATGTCTTACATACAAAAGCTTTATCTCCATAGCACATGAATGTTGCATACTCCATGAGCTCATAGCTCCATGCTTTCCTTTGACATCTCTGCATCTTCTTCAAGATCTCTTTGTGCAACCGTGGGCTCCACTCCCAATTCTTTGCAACCAAAGCTCTGATACCAAAATGTGGAGAAATTTCACTCCAATACATGCAATGGAAGTTAGAGAACCTCTTCTAGAATCTACCCTATAAGACACATGCTTACTAAAACCTGCTTCAATCACAACTTAGAGATCCAATGACTCTAAAAATTGGTACATGCACAATAGAGCTTTCTAACAAGCTAAAGAACACTCCATTTGGAGTTCATTTGACCAAGCAACTAATTGTTCAAAGATAGACTACCTGTCATCTCAGGTTATGCAGAAAACTGAGGTTCACTAGAAATGTTCCCTGTAACTACTGGAGAATGATCTGACAGAGATATTTGAGATCAGATAGTATGAGAGACAAGCTTTCCAACAAGATATCACATGGCTTAAATGGATAAGTACATAGAGAGATATGACCTTCACAAGGTGGTTGTGTATAGAAAAGGTATGCGGCTAGAATACCTATGTGCATTGTAGCATCCAAATGAGGTACCTTTTGATATCCATTTGTGCAAGGATGACCAGCATATGCTTCTACATCATCTCCTTGTCATCTCCACAAATTTTCACGTTGTTTGATTCAAACAACCTCTATATATAGAGATATGGGCATGGGACTTTTCACCTACCCTTCATCTTCTCTCACCTCTTGACTTTCCACTTCTTGTCTTTTGTCCTTCCATTGCCTTGGACGACTTTTGGTGCTCCAAATCACTCCATGTGGATAAGGTCACGACTTTTTGGAGTATTCCATCTCTCTAAACATATTTTGGCTTTTATCTAAGCCATAAATACATTTACTCTTTTTAATTCAACACTCCTTTTTAAGGTTATGTGTATACCCTTTATATTTTTAGGGTCTAACTTCATTTTGGGCTTACAACAAATACATAAATGATGAAGAGGTAATAAGTGAGAGGTGAGGATGTGTCAAGACTCACAATTGGAGCTTGCACATGTTCCATATTTTTCAACACCGTAGAGGGTGGGGGAGGAAGAGTGAGAGCCTGAGACAGAGCGACTCGAGGGTCGGGCAAACAGATAGAGAAAATGTGGGGGAGAAAGGTGCGAGGGATTTTGCCTTTGGTTAACTACTTCATAACCATCTAGCATTCCTTGTGGATCTGGTAGACGTAGAATGTTGCCCAGTTGATGGTTTCTATAGCTTCCAAATGAATCACGGAGTACATAGGGTGAGAAATGCCATAAGATCATTTCTGGAGGTTAAGAGTAACCACCAAACACTGTAAGGTTGTGCACTTTGGTGACAGTGGGCACATGATGGCATACTCGTTTGAGGAGCCTCGAGGGAAGAGTGCATTCATGGTGGTGAACGAAAGAGAGGTGGCTTCGATGTGGCCTACCTTGGAAAGGCATAGCCTATAGGTGATGGTTTCTATGGTTAGAATAGTGATGATCCAAGGTGCCACAATAGGCCAGGTGGAGGATGATGTAGGACAATCATCAATTGCATGAACAAGGGTGTTGGTATAGGGATGAGGGGGGATGGTATTCCATGGGAGCTATGCAAAAAGAAGGATCCCACATACTTGGAAGTACTCGGGGAGCTATGGGGCCATTGAGTCCTTGAAACTAACCAACCATGGCAAGGTTTCCATTGCAGAGTAGGGCGAGCATTGCAAAAAGCGAACAATTGCAAGCTAGGGGATACGTGCGCAGAGTTTGCATAACTCCATAAAAGTAAGAAATGCAAAATAAGTGGATAAATATAGGCAAAGAGTAGTAAGTGGCTATGGGAGCATGCACAAACAATGAGGGTGAATGAAAGTGAATCATTAATTGTCACCGACAACAACATATCATAATATAAGCCATTATAGTTACCAATTATGGAACAGAATGCATGGATTGGATTGAGAAGACGGAAAGTGGAGTGCAGGTGCATTAAGTAGCTGCCAAAAAATTGCTATTGGTTAGTGTGGACATGAAACATTCATAACTTAGATCCATTGACGGGATAGCACAAGGATTCTCCGGTGAGATTTTCCAGTCAAAAAGTAGCTAGACCAATTTGCACCAAAATGCAATAAGAGCCAAACCATCAAACCTTAAATTTTCCAACCATATGATTAGCACTGGAATCATAAACTAGAACTAATTGGCCGACGATAAAGACATGGGTTTTCAAAAATTGTTCATGGGTATGAGCCTGCCGGATTGGTAAATCTTGCATCAAGAGGAAACTTGCAAACCTATCTTCTTCTTAAGCTCGAATGACATTCAGGTGATTGTAGATTGAATGTTCAAGGGATAAGTTTATGATCAATAGCAATGCGTAAACTAGGAACAACTAACTCCATGGGCATAATGGATTCAACTCCATAAGCCAATTTAAATGGGGTAAATCTAGTAACAACTTTATAAGTCATATGATAAGCCCATAAAACAAAGGTTAGGAATTGGTCCCATCTCTCCGGTGAGAACTAAATTAACTTCTTCAACATTGTTAACAATGATTTGTTAGTACTCTTAGGGAGACCATTTGCACGCAGATAATAAGGTGTAGTAAACTTATGGAGGATATTAAAATCAGTATTTAATGCTTTTATGAGGTCATTAACCAAATGTGTACCAGGATCAGAAATAATTTCTAGAGGCAGACCGAAACAGAGAAAAACATCTCGTGTTAAACACCGAGCTATCAAAACTGTAGTGGCATCTGTAAAAGCCCATGCATCTGCCCATGGAGCCGCATAATCAATATAATTTAAAACGTAATGGTTATTGGTAAAGATACTTAGAGGATTAATTGGGCCAAAACCACTTTTGGAAGGGTTCTAAAGGCAAAATTGGTTGAAGAGAAAAATGCTACTAAAACAATGGCTGCCTAGTCCGCTGGCAGGGATCCCATGCAAGCACATAAAGGTGAACATCTTTGTGTATTGTAGGCCACTAAAGACCACTCTACACTACTTTCTTTAGGGTTAGATCTACCGCAAAATGGCCTTCGGTAGGGTGAGTATGGGTGAGCACCAAAACAAACAGGACTTTTTATAATGGCATGATTGTGTACCTAAGAACCAACTTAGGGACTTGTGGAGAAAGAGACTATACCTCAATCCCCCTCAAGTGCATATCGTGGGGATTCACGCTTTAATTATCAATCCGATGAGTATCGAAACCTAGCCGAGTGTATGAAGACATGCATTCAAATGACGATCAATGCAAATGAGTTACTCAAAGAGTGTAAACAAGGCAAAGACTAATCCAAACAAGCTTCAACTGTCAGTCATGCTGTCACGATACTTGGAACAGCAGCCAACAATAAATTGAGCTTTTCTCTCAGCTCCGAACTCTTAATATAGCAAATAGCATATGCATTTTAAATCTCTTGAGAAGACGCATCGAATGGTGGTATATTCACTTAATTCTGACACTTCTACTTCAAGTTATGAGCAAAATACTGAGTCATAGGAATGACCTTTCTACACTTCAGCACTTCCTACACTTCACACACACCTTAACCACAACAAACAAACACTTTCATGGATAAACAGCACTTCCTAACACTCTTTTCAAGCAACACACATGCATACAAGCTCACAAAGAAGATGATACAGAGAGGAAAAGACACAAATTCGAATTTCTGTGCTCTTGATTATCACAATGGCAAAAAGTGCTTACAAAGAGTCACAAATTGACTTATATACTTGTGCCCTAAAAATGGTCCTTTCATACAAGAGACCGGCACTTTATTCACTAAAAGACTAATTTCCTACTAATTTACATGGGTAAGCTTCTAATCTTCTGTGGGGATACATCTAGAGGACTCCTCTAGTGCATTTACATCGGAAAATATATTACAAGAATGGTTATAATACAAAAATTGGGTGTCCAAATCGGAAAAAATTTGGGGCCCTTCTTTTTCTCTGCTTTTGTGCTCTCTTTGCTCTGCAACACTCTCCCCCTCTTTGTCTCTGTCGTCCCTTGACAGGCTTTACTTCTTGTCTTTCCCTTGTTGTCTGCACGCATCCCTTGGTCAGTTCTGCCTGTTGGTTGGACTGGCGTTCCGTTTTAATGGCCCTGTTCTTGATTTTTTCTTTTACATCCTCTGGACCTGATGCATTTGTATTGCCTGTTCTTTTCTTTTCATCGCCCGCAACCCTTGGTCAGTTCTGCCTGTTTGTTAAACAGGTGTTCAGTTTTGATGGCCTCTTCTTGATTCTTGTTTTACATCCTCTGGGCCTGATGCATTTGTCTTGCCTAATAAGTCGGGTTGCCACGCAGGCCACCAGTGGAAGGTATGAGGATGTGATCCTTCAGCCTTCGATTTGGACCTTCCAAAGATCAAGAGGTTGAAGCACCCTCTTGTGGTTTCGGAACCGCTGGATATCTTCTTGCACTTCTTCATGGATACTTTCCTAGCCCTGGTTCCTCCTTCCACCTACGTGCTTTTCCGTGATGTGTGCCCCTGCGGGGCTCTGTGCAGAGATGGGTGTTGCACCCCTGTGGGGCTTCTTGCAGAGATGTGTCTTCAAATATTATCGTTTACTGAAGCTTCTTTCTTTGTCTTATTCTTTTCTTCTTTTTGCTTGATTCTCCCTCAACACTTCCCCCTTCCTGAACTCTGTCGTCCCCGACAGGCTTTGAGAGTCGACGGGAGTATGTTCTATACACTTTTTGCTCTGTTTCATTAAGCAAATTGGCTTCACGTATCATTAGTTGCTTCCACTGTTCAACTTTCACACCATCATGTGGCGGTTGTCTATGATCGACGAAGAAGCTTAGTTCATATGCCACTAATCTGGCATTCAAATTGGATGACATTTTTAGAAAGATTTCGGAGTCAATTTCAAAAAAACCTGTGAAAAAGGCTTCTTCGAACGTCTGCATGTATGTACTTGGAAAAAACATGAGTCTGGAATAATAGGCCATTATGGTAGGGCGGCTAGGCATAATAGACAAATAAAAAAGGAGAATGTTTGTTCCCTGATTAATGCCAATGAAGTTCAAAAATGTATATGCCGCATGTTTGAAGACCTTCAATACTATGAGTATCATACTGAGTATTTTATTTGTCATTTTGATAGTTAAATATGGTACTGTTGCATAACTCTGCAGCCAAAATTCGATGGTCTTTACCATATAATCCTCCATTGGTAGATAGTTATGCGGTGGACTTGGAAGTAGTGGATAGTTTAGCCACTGTTTATTGATTACACCGGTCTTTTGCATATCCAAAAATTCTCGTGCTTCTCTGTGCCTTGGTGTTGGACAAAAAGAAGGATTTACCTGTAATAAATATGGTGCCGCTTGCCAGTGCACCCGTAATGTAGGATGTTTCTCCAAAGACTTTCTTCTCCAAACAGGCTGCGCCGCTTCAAATTCTTCTTGAGTATAAGTGAATGTGTCATGTTTGAAGTGCAGCTGTTCGTCTGGATTTTTTTGTGTGATCTTTTTTATTTATTGTCTTGTTTTGTCTTTCATCAGTCCGTACGGACTGTTGAAAGGCTTCATGATCTTCTTTAAGTCTTTACCTTTAATCTTTGCTTCTTTCATGACTTTGATGACCATCTTCAAATTTTTCTGTCAACCGGGACACCAATAGTGCCCGTTCCTTCTAACTTATTTATACAGTATATGGCATTGGATGATCATCATTTGGCTCCGCCATCTGCTCTTTTATTGGAGAATTATAAATCGGGGGAGATAGAGGACATACCTCTACCTCGTCAGTAGGATTTTCTTGTCTTGGCTCTACTGGTGTCCCTATTGGTGCTTTCTCTTCTGTTTTGGTCTCTAATTGGGCTAAGCGCTCAGTCTTTTCTTTTACTTCTTGCATTGCTGCCCTGAGTGCTTCTTTTGCTGCAAGCAGTTCATTACCAATTTCTGCCACATGATCCATATTTTCACTATAACTCGCTGCAAGTTTTCCATGGGCTGTATTCAACTGCTTTTTTAGCTCATATGTTTCTTGAGTGTACTTACGTTCCCATTCTTCTCTCGATGCTTGCTCTTGTTTCAACAAATCTGCATATTTCTCAATTTGAGCGCTTACTTCTTTTTGGTCAATATCTATTGTCTCTTGTTTTTCTATAGGTTGGTCATATAGCAATGACTTCATCAGTTCTTTATTTTTGTTTCGTAAATTGTCATTTTCTTCCATGTACATCTTTAGTTGTGTTTCGAGCAAGTTGCTTCTAGCCTTCATTCTCTCTTTGTCGGCTTCGTTGGCTTCATGTAATCTATGTAAGTCTGTCAACTGTGCCTGAAGTTGGTGATGCTGGATCATCAATGTATCACATTGTGTTTTTACTACGAGTAACTCCGTTCCTTTGGCTGCAATCTCTTTCTGGGCCTGTATAAGTTGTGTAGATAGTTGTTCACTCATAATTTGAAACTGATTCTTTTCCCTCATGGCCTTGTCATAATCGGCATCTGTATCCATCATCTGTTGGTGTGTATCCATGGTTGTTTGGATCATTTGTTTGACAACAAGTTTTAATTGAGTAACATCCACATTTAACCATGTGGTAGGAATACTAGGTTCTGCTCCTATTGTCACATCTTTCCCTTGAGCCACGTGTAATGTGGTGTCATGGGGCTGCCTGATATGAAGTTGGATCCTCGGCTCAGCCTCCATGTGGTCAAGCTTGCCTTGAGGTGTATCATCTGGCACTTCAATCACAGTTGGCTCTTTGTTTTGTAGTAGTCCTGAGTCCACGTTCACTGGGGTTTGTATTTCTTCTTTGAGAGGTGGCATGGGAGCTTCATTTGTTACGGGAACTTCTTTCACGCTTATCTTTGATTGGTCATTCAGTTGAATCACATGCACATTGTCACGGGGTTGTTCTATGTTCTTTGCTTGCGAATGTTGGTTGTCCAGTGTGACTTCGACTTGATTAATCTCTGTCCAATCTTCGTTGTGCGTTTCTGTTTGTATATCCGTATCCAGGGTGTCTTTTTCGTGACTGGATTTTGCATTAGAGCTAGAATCTTCTAAACCTAATTCTTTATATCTGGCCACTTGTTCCGGAGTCTGTTCTTTATCTTTCATTCTCCTTTCTTTGCTGGCTTGCCTGTAATGGTGACCTTGGACATTCAAATTTACTTGCCCCCACATATACTGATGTGTTTCTTCTAGGGCAGCGGAGAGATCTCTTTTAGTATTTGGTTGTTGGGTCCCACGAATCTATGGCAATGTGTGTGTCCTCTTTGATTGGGGTGTAGCCTGGGCTTCTTCCTCCCTAAGACGCTTTGTACCCCTCATGGGTTTCCTTGAACTGGTTCCTGCTTCGTCCATAGAGATGACTGTATTCTTTTTCTTTGGAACCGTCGCTGACTTGGCATATTTGGCAAGCTCTACTGAGGTTGGCATCACATGCAAGCAGTTCTTCATATCCAGTGCCTCATAAATAAGTAGGGTCAAGGCCATACTACTATTCAGAAACTTTTTCTGACCCCACTTCTTTTTGCTTCAAATAGACGTTCTTGAACATAGGGAGTCATATTTACTTGATTTCCGACTTGCCTCATAGCATGTGAGAGCAGTTGCACCACGATCTTTTGGGGTGCTGTATATCTATGCATGCTTGTAAAACAAAAATGTTGGTGCACTAAGTGAATAGCATCTTCAATATCCGTTTTGTTGATGTCCAAAAAGGATTTCTTTTTTGGATCATGACATTCATTTTTGACATTAGTGAGTCCCTCTTGATTCCACCCGAAAGCTTTGTTAATTAGCTCATGAGTAAATTGAATCGTCTTCAAGGCACCAACTTTATCCAATACTCGTGCCTCTGGGACTGACATCTTATTCGATGCAGGCTGAAGTGTATTCATCACCTGCGTACATCTCTAGAAATCTGGTAGATAAATAGGTAGTCTGAGAAATGCATCCATTCTTGCTTGTGTCCAGACATCCGTCATGCGCGGTAATCCTTGTATGATGGTCTTAAAGTCTTGGGACATGATAGGGAAGTAGTGAACCCTGTCCATGATTTTGATAGTGGCCATGAAAATGAGATCCGATACTGGTTGGTCATCCAGAAACCAATGGCCTCTTGCTTTTTTTATTGATTCTAATGGAAGAAGCTGAACCTCTTCCTCTTGGGTCGCTTCGGAATTAGTAGATGCCATCTGCACTCAATATAGAGTATGAATTAGTGGCAAGATAGTATCAGAAATCCTCCTTCATTTGTTTTTCATAAGATTGATATTGCGCCGCGTGAATGGTGTCGTCCCTTCCCCGTGGGTGTGAGAAAGGTAATACCTGGTTTTTTTCCTATTTTTAGGTATTTTTATGTTTTTGTCTGAAAGAAAAACAGAAAAGGTTAGTTCATAGCCGAAGCGGTTATTAATTTTTTAATAATTTTCTTTAGATTATGTACAAGTGCTCTCCTATTTCCCAAGAGGAAAATGTGCTTCACTATCCTGAAATAGATGAATAGCATGCCGAATGCTTGGCCTTGTAATGTGGCCCTATCATGCATACTTTGGATTCTGGTAACTCCATATGTGTGCAACTCGAATTACTTGGTTGATGCATACAACTTGTCTTGCTTTTCGGCATCCAAATCTGCTTCACACTGTTGGGGTAGATTGTATTCCTAACATTCCTGAAGAATATGTGCTTCTCATGTTGTACGTCTGCTTTATCTGTTTTTTGAACCTTGGAATGGTTTTTGAAGAACACGTAGACTCTTTCTCTGTCCTGCAGCTATTTGATATGGTCTTGAGCCCACGGAAAAGATGATTATGAAAGCCTTTATTTTGCTCAAACCTCTCACAATTGGTCCACTTGGATTACTTAGAGCCCACAATTATCTCGCAATGGATTCTTCCTATGTCTATGCACTAGCGCATATGTTCCCGGCAAACGCACCAAAATGAAAGGCTCTTTGGCCCAAGGAAAAAGTGATTATACGAGACTTTATTTTGTTCAAAACCCCTCGCAATCGATCCAATTGGATTACTTAGAGCCCATAATTATCTCTCGAGGAGTCCTTCCTTTGTATATGCACTAGCCATAAATTCCCGGCAAACATACCAAATGAACAGGGTCTTAAACCCAAAGGAAAAGATCTATTGCTGCCCAATTTGCTTGTACGATGTTAGCTTCTTTTTGCTCTCAGTCCACTAAACGAGAATGTATCTGTGGAAAGAGAAAGGAATGGTAACCAGTGTCCGAACAAAAACCAAGGACCAACTACAATAGCTGACTCTCGCAATTGCACTCTTCCCTCACTCACACTTGACCCCTTTTTTTTTTCAGTTATAACTCCTTTCTTTGACAATATGAATGCAGAATTGTATGCTATAATGCACAAGCATATGGTCAGGTATGGTTTCATGATCATCCTAGGTAAAGGTTAGGAACAGAAAAGATGTTGTGGAAAGTGCAAACTACCATTACTGCTCAGTATATATGTGTGTAAAAAAAACATTGATAGTGAGTTTTGATAATAAAATACTCAACAAAGAGCATATGACTTGTGAAAAATTCACTTCAACGTCCATATAATTCAACCGTATGATTTTCGTATACAGAAGGCAAATGAATGTAACCTTCACCAGCTGTCTATATCAAAATATGTTGCTCCAAATCGACAGAACATAAACAAAATAGTTTATGGATCTAAACTGGCAAGCACTTTTCATATATATATATCCAATGCTAGCAAACACCGGTCTTTCACATGGATGTTATGAATCAGCTGCAGCCACAGATGGAAGATTTTCTGCTTCATCTACCCCCAGTTTAATCTTAACAAAGAGAATGCTGTTAGTTTCCAATACATTAAATCCATGCATTCATAATAATCTGCATAATTCTGTTCAGATGACTCCCCCACTGACATATGAGAACTGCTCTCCAAACGGGATATCCGATATTCCAAATTTTTAAAAGACTTGTTTACCTGAGCAAAAATAGCGCGATTTCCATTGTAGATCTCAGACTGCACGAAATAGAAACCAAGAGCTGCCGCGGAGGCGAAGCCCCCCTTCTTCACATGTTGGATCTCCTTTCCTCAACGCTTCTAGCTCCCAAAAGCCCTCGAACGCTCTCTTTTTCTCTCCCTTTTTGGTCCATGCCTCCCCAGTGGCCAGGGCAAAAACGATGAAATCAAAAACTATTTTTGTCCTCTCCCCTCTTCTCACTTTTGATAGGGCAGGTGACCACTGCAGTCTCCCCTATCACCACGCCTGACGCATGATCAAATATGATACCATTCCCTATCTTGGCTGTCGGATGTATGTCCACATCAAACACTTCTGATGCTCTGCTCTGCAATACGCATGCAAGTGATTTCCGATCCTGATTCCGAAGGTAGTGGCCGATCCTATATACTTGGCATGCTTGGAAACCCTTGAAGTGTAAAAGGCAATGGCAATCATTGGGCATTTAGCCGCACATCTATTCCCACCCACATTATCGATATTGCAATTAATAATTTGCGGGGATCCGTCACTATGTGATCAGATCGAACCATACCAGAACATTGCTATCAATTAAAAGTGCGCCATTGCAAGTACAGATTGACAGATGGACCCCCTCTGTGTAAGCAACCCAAGCAATTGCACAACCATTTTCAAATCACAACGTAGCATTGTGCCGCATCGGAGAAAATACTCAGCCCTCGAACCTCCGTTTACACTCTCTCAGAAAGCACTTTCTACATGATAACCTTACTAACAAGTCTGTGATAAACGACTCAGGAAAAGGACAAGTTCACATATAAATTGGGTTTGGCTCTAAACCTCATGCTCGCAGATGTACATTGCACAGTGATCCGTACTATGTAAAATATAATCTTCTGCACCACTTCATACGTCTAACTTACGTGAAACAGACAAACGCAAACATTCAAAACCAACGCCAAGCAAGAATCATCAACTTATGATCCCTTATTGGTACATTCTTTAGCAACAATGCAACTACCATAACCCATGAGCATAGCAATTCATGCGGGCACTCAGCAACTCACGAGGGTACCATTGTCTGTACTTCCATTAAACACAAATCTCTGTAGTACAGCAGAGCTCAGCCAACCTCGCCTATCCTCGCAAGGGAGAAAGTCTTGTCCACAGGGAATTAACAATTGTGCTATATGAAAGAGTTGTACCTATTGCCACAGTTAACTCCATTCGACGATGTCCCTGTCACCCTCAAGATAGTGGGGAAATTAGCAGCAAACGCTCCTAGAGTCGTACTCGCATCCGCTAGGTTCTGCCCCTGCACACCTGGTTCCTCTTTTCTCCTTTGGTTGCTCGGATGCATCCCTTCGAAGCCACTTTCCTTCACACATGGATAGTGTCCAAGCTCAGCATGGCGCCATTGTTAAAGACCATTTCCTCCTCGACACAAACGGCAGCCCCCAAAGGATAGAAAAGACAATGAAGAAGAAGCTCCTGCCTCCCTTCCCTTGAGGATGCACACTCCCAAAAACACACAGCAACCTCCGAAGACAGTAAACTAAGAAGATAAGCTTCTTTTCTGCTGCCCCTTGATCAGATTTGATGAATCCACCTCCTTTGCTTCTCCATCAACCTCAGATGCCAAACCAGATTGAAGCACAGTGTGGCCCCGGTACACAATTACAAGACTTCGGCACCATGACACCCTTTCTAATGCCTCCCAGGCCCATATAACTTCTGCTGTAGCATTTGCTGGAAGCGATGTATCTAGCCTAAGGCAATCGACTCCAATGAGCTTCACAGGAATGGGTTTTCTAGGCTTGACTGAGAGCCAAACTAAACCTGTAAGCACAACTGTTGCGGCCAACAAAAGTGCTACAACATCCGCCCTTGATTGTGCACTGCTTGCATCAGCTACTGGAGGAATCCCTGAAAAGGTTCTATTGGCAATCACAAGTAGAAAAGAGCAACCTCCAAATATGGTTGGAGCAACCCGAACAATCACATCATTTTTTCAATCCAAGCATCCAGATTAAACACTGCTTTTGACTTGCTATTTTGGTCTATCTGTCTGCAAGTTATAGAAGGTGTCCTTGCTCCCTTCATAAATGGTAAGATGGGCATAGCATTTCGACTTTGGATTGGATATGCAGCAACTAAAAAAGTTAACCTTTTTGTGACGCGAGCACATGAGACAAAGTCCTGATCATCCTGATGCCAGCTTTAAGTTGTTAATCATTCTCAAAATACTGCACGCACTCTACTCCCTCTCCTTCCATACTGCAGGCTCACAGAAGAATTCCGTAAGCCGGGCCTCCCTCTCATATAAAGTTCGCGAACAACCAACAGGTAGGCTGCTCCCTTGTAAGGCAGAAAATGCAGCAGTAACAAAACTCGATTTCATGAGGAGGCTTGCACGTCTTCTCGTCTTCGCAGCAAGAGAATAAAGATGCCAGACATGACGAGCTGGAAGAATTCGGGCATGAGTCCCCCTTGACACTCATTACAGATACAAAAAAAACTCCACGCGGTTCTGCCCCTCGAAGATGAGCTGCCCTTCTCTCCCCACAGCCCCCTCTACCTGTACTTCTTTTTTTCTTCCGTCCGCATCTATCCTTTTTTTTTTCTTTCCCCCAGACTTCTCCTTTTTTGTGTGTCCAACAACGACCACCGCTCTGCCCTTATCCTCTCACGAGCCACGTGTTTTTTTTCATTCTGACTCGAGCTCCCTTCCTTGCCATAAGTGGGAAAAACGAACTTTGAAAGGACCCAAAGGTATGAAGACACAAAGACTGGGAAAACAATATCTGATAGTGGAACCAAACCACTTGCTGAGAAGACCACAATGAAAGCTACCAATTGCAACTCAATAGTTCTCACAGAGCTCAACAGGCCTCCTGGATGTTGCTCCATTTTCCTCTTACCAATGAATCTCAGTAGGGTCTCCAAGTATTGTCCCCCTTGACACATTCCTCTTTGACCAAGAAGTCGTCATGTAGTCCCAAATATTTCTCGTAAATCACCTAATCACCCTTCAAGTACCTGAAATCAACAATATTTTCCTGCCAAATATATCCATATTAGTGCATAAACCAACCATTTTGTGAGCTAACATACTTCCCTCTTCTTATTTGCGAAGTCATCCTCGACGAGCCAAATTGTTCCTGCGCTCAAATCACCCAATATGTGATCATCACTCAATCAAATACAAATCTTTACCTTGCATGACCATACTCTTCTTCCTCAATGTAGCACCTGAAATCATACTCATACAATCATTTGTTAGTACCACAATCCAATCATTTCACTTACCATCTTTGTCCATCTTCTCGTATCTTGATCGACATGTCCACCTGTCTGCAAACTTCATTAAAACATTAGAACCTTTTTTCATCAAATCCCAATAACATCTACAACCAAAATGGAAAGACAATCATCCACATCACACATATACACTCGGCACACACATCATGATCCCGCATCACTCATGCATTCTCGTCACGCACAACATACATACATGCAAACAGAAGACATATCCACATTCGCTCTCGTCACTCTTCTCGACTACTCATTCAACACGTCACACATCTTTATTCCACATATCAACACATTTTCTACACACCGCTTATATATGTAAGCAAGTACCATCCTTGAATTTCATTTTTCCTACCTTCGAGGCTATACCGCCACCTTCCCCCCAATTCTTCTTCCATTTTCAATCGAGTCCTCCTGTTTATTTTTCATGCCTCTTCAACCTAGGGTTTCCTATTCCCACTTGCCTTCCTGTCTATCTCTCTGTTTTTCTTGTTCGTCGACTAGATCATATGCTAGGTCACCACCACACCACTCCTAAATTGATGGACACACGACAAAGACCACTCAAGCCTAACACAAGCTCACTCTAACAAGATCACTCATCGTCGACGCGATTCAGGACTTCTCAAGTTGTCATACCACCTAAGAGCCAAACTGCACACTTCCTAAGAGTTCGCAGATGAACAAGGCAACTAGCATGATTGGATTCCTCAAGTCCAAGCTTTCCATAGACACATCGCAACCAAAACCCTAGCCAAGCTTAAGCTTCAATTTGACATGTTTCATCGGGAGTCCACACATAACCCAAATCCCCACAACACAAACACATATATTCCCATCCGAGCATCATGCTCTCTCACCTCTCTTATGTCCCCCCTCGAGCGAGGAATTCTTCTCATTCATATTTTTCCGCATTTTTCTTTTCTTGTTTTTTTTCATTATTTTTTGTTTTCACTTATTTACTCACACTTGCCGGCCTACGCCGAAGTTGGATGCGACTCGTGGACTCGACCACCCGATCAAGTTTGCTCCACCCATCTACCAACCCAACGCAGTGCACGACACACAGACAGCTAGCCCTATGCGAAACCGACGTCGGTTCGTGGCTTTGACCACCCAGCCAAAGTGGGTCCACCCACCTATCGGCCCACATAGGCGCGTAGCCACACTCACACATACACAAACATATATTTATTCATTTTCTTTTCATTCCCGCATCTCGAGAATTAGGAGACAAAAGAAAGGACTTTTTCCCAACCCAACCAATCACGACACACACATATATCCCCCCGTGGACATCCCAATGAGACATATCTCCTCTCTGCTGCCACTCAAGCCAAAATCCAGCCACTAATGCCATGGTCAACCCGTCCTCGCAAAACCCGCACATACTAATCACCTTGTCGACCTGAAACCTCAAAAAATGTCACTTTAGTTCCTAAGTGTACAACACACTTGGTCCATCCGTACTCACATCTCAGACTCGTAATCCGCAAAGCAAACCCTAGTCTGACTACAGCCGTCCTCACCAACATCCATCGCCTCGTCTATTCTTTTCATCTCCAACCTCTGCCTCGCAGAGCTTCTACATGATTCGACAGCTTGCTGATATTGTCCTCTAACCAGGCGATACGGTCTGGAAGGCCACCATTCATTACTACACCTCTTAATGCCTCGAGCTTCGAAGCTAAATCCCTTATCCCTTCTTCTTTTCGCTCATCACTATCTTGGAGTCGAAAAATCTCATCATCCACTTGATGGAACCGAACCCACATTTTCTTCTTCCCTCTTCTAAATGGCTCATCTTTCTTTCTATTTCCAAAGGAACCTCCTCGCTCCTCTCGACTTGGCCAGACAACTTTTCAACCTCTTCTCGAATCGACCTCTCCTCCCAAATCCTACTCATATTTTCTTCATCCAGGTCATCTATCTTCTTCGACAATTCATTCTTCATCCTTTCTAACTCTGTTCCGAACGCATCCAACCTATCCAACACCGCTTTTAGCTCTTCCTCCATTTTCCTCGCTCTCGGATCCTCCACTCGTTCTCGGGTCTCATCGTCTTTCTGATTCATCCACCTACCGAGCTTGCTACTCAGCTTTGCATTCTCTTTCTCTACCCGTCTCACTTTCTCATCACTCTCCGCTTGAGCACTTTTCATTCTTTCTAACTCCAGGTGGAACTCGTCACATGCCTTACCCGCTTGGTCACTGTATCGACGGATTATGCTTTGTACCTTCTCAATTTCATGCTCCATTCCTTTGACTCTCCTCATCAGGTCATCCTCGTCTCTTGAGAGCTCTTCTTCGATCGCAACTCCAAAGCAGCCGGCTACCATCAAGCCGGATCTCAAGTCCCAGACCACGTTTTCACTCTCGGGCTTCACAAGATCTTGCCTCCAGCTTTTGTTCACTCTTTTCCGCTCCTTGTTTTCATTTTTCAACATTCTTACTTGCTTTTCCCAAGTTCGTAGGACCTCGGCCATTTTCACTTGATTTTCCTCTAATTTCTCTATTTTGATCCTCTCGTTATCTCGCTCCACGCGAAGCAAATTGACTTGACATTCCAAGCTCTTTACGAGGTCCATCAAGGCTTGATTCTCGAATTCCCTATCTATGTCCCCATTCACTCTTGCGGTCTCCATCGACGTGGCAGCTCCACTCATGTCAACTTCCACATACAAAGAGGATAAACACCTATCCGATTGATTCGTTGCGACCTTTATGCCAGTCACCTCTTTTGAGCCACACACGTGCTCGCATAGTCTCTTTTTCCCGCAGTCCTCACATGTGGGAACAAAATCCAACGGGGTGCATACACGAGGGCAATATTTGGCTATATGCCCAATCTGCTCGCAACACTAGCATCTCACATAATTTGATATCGGGCCAAATCGCCACCCTCGGTTCACATGATGTCTCATGGTCGGACGAGAATATATCCATCTATTTTGTCCAAAATTCCCTTGCCTTATATTTGCTTTCTCAAAACTAGAGGCTTGTCTTTGTTGGACCATTTCTCTAATGAAGATCAGAGCAAATTTGGGATCGAATTGGCTGTGCCACACGATTGGGGCACCAAGCGAACTCGTAGCACTCTCTATGAGATGTGCTAAGCCAATTCCCGGCAAACGCACCAAAATGATATGGTCTTGAGCCCACGGAAAAGATGATTATGAAAGCCTTTATTTTGCTCAAACCTCTCACAATTGGTCCACTTGGATTACTTAGAGCCCACAATTATCTCGCAATGGATTCTTCCTATGTCTATGCACTAGCGCATATGTTCCCAGCAAACGCACCAAAATGAAAGGCTCTTTGGCCCAAGGAAAAAGTGATTATACGAGACTTTATTTTGTTCAAAACCCCTCGCAATCGATCCAATTGGATTACTTAGAGCCCATAATTATCTCTCGAGGAGTCCTTCCTTTGTATATGCACTAGCCATAAATTCCCGGCAAACATACCAAATGAACAGGGTCTTAAACCCAAAGGAAAAGATCTATTGCTGCCCAATTTGCTTGTACGATGTTAGCTTCTTTTTGCTCTCAGTCCACTAAACGAGAATGTATCTGTGGAAAGAGAAAGGAATGGTAACCAGTGTCTGAACAAAAACCAAGGACCAACTACAATAGCTGACTCTCGCAATTGCACTCTTCCCTCACTCACACTTGACCCCTTTTTTTTTTCAGTTATAACTCCTTTCTTTGACAATATGAATGCAGAATTGTATGCTATAATGCACAAGCATATGGTCAGGTATGGTTTCATGATCATCCTAGGTAAAGGTTAGGAACAGAAAAGATGTTGTGGAAAGTGCAAACTACCATTACTGCTCAGTATATATGTGTGTAAAAAAAACATTGATAGTGAGTTTTGATAATAAAATACTCAACAAAGAGCATATGACTTGTGAAAAATTCACTTCAACGTCCATATAATTCAGCCGTATGATTTTCGTATACAGAAGGCAAATGAATGTAACCTTCACCAGCTGTCTATATCAAAATATGTTGCTGCAAATCGACAGAACATAAACAAAATAGTTTATGGATCTAAATTGGCAAGCACTTTTCATATATATATATCCAATGCTAGCAAACACCGGTCTTTCACATGGATGTTATGAATCAGCTGCAGCCACAGATGGAAGATTTTCTGCTTCATCTACCCCCAGTTTAATCTTAACAAAGAGAATGCTGTTAGTTTCCAATACATTAAATCCATGCATTCATAATAATCTGCATAATTCTGTTCAGATGACTCCCCCACTGACAGATGAGAACTGCTCTCCAAACGGGATATCCGATATTCCAAATTTTTAAAAGACTTGTTTACCTGAGCAAAAATAGCGCGATTTCCATTGTAGATCTCAGACTGCACGAAATAGAAACCAAGAGCTGCCGCGGAGGCGAAGCCCCCCTTCTTCACATGTTGGATCTCCTTTCCTCAACGCTTCTAGCTCCCAAAAGCCCTCGAACGCTCTCTTTTTCTCTCCCTTTTTGGTCCATGCCTCCCCAGTGGCCAGGGCAAAAACGATGAAATCAAAAACTATTTTTGTCCTCTCCCCTCTTCTCACTTTTGATAGGGCGGGTGACCACTGCAGTCTCCCCTATCACCACGCCTGACGCATGATCAAATATGATACCATTCCCTATCTTGGCTGTCGGATGTATGTCCACATCAAACACTTCTGATGCTCTGCTCTGCAATACGCATGCAAGTGATTTCCGATCCTGATTCCGAAGGTAGTGGCCGATCCTATATACTTGGCATGCTTGGAAACCCTTGAAGTGTAAAAGGCAATGGCAATCATTGGGCATTTAGCCACACATCTATTCCCACCCACATTATCGATATTGCAATTAATAATTTGCGGGGATCCGTCACTATGTGATCAGATCGAACCATACCAGAACATTGCTATCAATTAAAAGTGCGCCATTGCAAGTACAGATTGACAGATGGACCCCCTCTGTGTAAGCAACCCAAGCAATTGCACAACCATTTTCAAATCACAACGTAGCATTGTGCCGCATCGGAGAAAATACTCAGCCCTCGAACCTCCGTTTACACTCTCTCAGAAAGCACTTTCTACATGATAACCTTACTAACAAGTCTGTGATAAACGACTCAGGAAAAGGACAAGTTCACATATAAATTGGGTTTGGCTCTAAACCTCATGCTCGCAGATGTACATTGCACAGTGATCCGTACTATGTAAAATATAATCTTCTGCACCACTTCATATGTCTAACTTACGTGAAACAGACAAACGCAAACATTCAAAACCAACGCCAAGCAAGAATCATCAACTTATGATCCCTTATTGGTACATTCTTTAGCAACAATGCAACTACCATAACCCATGAGCATAGCAATTCATGCGGGCACTCAGCAACTCACGAGGGTACCATTGTCTGTACTTCCATTAAACACAAATCTCTGTAGTACAGCAGAGCTCAGCCAACCTCGCCTATCCTCGCAAGGGAGAAAGTCTTGTCCACAGGGAATTAACAATTGTGCTATATGAAAGAGTTGTACCTATTGCCACAGTTAACTCCATTCGACGATGTCCCTGTCACCCTCAAGATAGTGGGGAAATTAGCAGCAAACGCTCCTAGAGTCGTACTCGCATCCGCTAGGTTCTGCCCCTGCACACCTGGTTCCTCTTTTCTCCTTTGGTTGCTCGGATGCATCCCTTCGAAGCCACTTTCCTTCACACATGGATAGTGTCCAAGCTCAGCATGGCGCCATTGTTAAAGACCATTTCCTCCTCGACACAAACGGCAGCCCCCAAAGGATAGAAAAGACAATGAAGAAGAAGCTCCTGCCTCCCTTCCCTTGAGGATGCACACTCCCAAAAACACACAGCAACCTCCGAAGACAGTAAACTAAGAAGATAAGCTTCTTTTCTGCTGCCCCTTGATCAGATTTGATGAATCCACCTCCTTTGCTTCTCCATCAACCTCAGATGCCAAACCAGCTTGAAGCACAGTGTGGCCCCGGTACACAATTACAAGACTTCGGCACCATGACACCCTTTCTAATGCCTCCCAGGCCCATATAACGTCTGTTGTAGCATTTGCTGGAAGCGATGAATCTAGCCTAAGGCAATCGACTCCAATGAGCTTCACAGGAATGGGTTTTCTAGGCTTGACTGAGAGCCAAACTAAACCTGTAAGCACAATTGTTGCGGCCAACAAAAGTGCTACAACATCCGCCCTTGATTGTGCACTGCTTGCATCAGCTACTGGAGGAATCCCTGAAAAGGTTCTATTGGCAATCACAAGTAGAAAAGAGCAACCTCCAAATATGGTCGGAGCAACCCGAACAATCACATCATTTTTT
The DNA here is from genome assembly GCA_020310875.1 of Ceratopteris richardii. Classification (NCBI taxonomy): domain Eukaryota; kingdom Viridiplantae; phylum Streptophyta; class Polypodiopsida; order Polypodiales; family Pteridaceae; genus Ceratopteris; species Ceratopteris richardii. The sequence continues at coordinate 33,837,607 of CM035410.1, read as the reverse complement.
CAATCCAAGCATCCAGATTAAACACTGCTTTTGACTTGCTATTTTGGTCTATCTGTCTGCAAGTTATAGAAGGTGTCCTTGCTCCCTTCATAAATGGTAAGATGGGCATAGCATTTCGACTTTGGATTGGATATGCAGCAACTAAAAAAGTTAACCTTTTTGTGACGCGAGCACATGAGACAAAGTCCTGATCATCCTGATGCCAGCTTTAAGTTGTTAATCATTCTCAAAATACTGCACGCACTCTACTCCCTCTCCTTCCATACTGCAGGCTCACAGAAGAATTCCGTAAGCCGGGCCTCCCTCTCATATAAAGTTCGCGAACAACCAACAGGTAGGCTGCTCCCTTGTAAGGCAGAAAATGCAGCAGTAACAAAACTCGATTTCACAAGGAGGCTTGCACGTCTTCTCGTCTTCGCAGCAGGAGAATAAAGATGCCAGACATGACGAGCTGGAAGAATTCGGGCATGAGTCCCCCTTGACACTCATTACAGATACAAAAAAAACTCCACGCGGTTCTGCCCCTCGAAGATGAGCTGCCCTTCTCTCCCCACAGCCCCCTCTACCTGTACTTCTTTTTTTCTTCCGTCCGCATCTATCCTTTTTTTTTCTTTCCCCCAGACTTCTCCTTTTTTGTGTGTCCAACAACGACCACCGCTCTGCCCTTATCCTCTCACGAGCCACGTGTTTTTTTTCATTCTGACTCGAGCTCCCTTCCTTGCCATAAGTGGGAAAAACGAACTTTGAAAGGACCCAAAGGTATGAAGACACAAAGACTGGGAAAACAATATCTGATAGTGGAACCAAACCACTTGCTGAGAAGACCACAATGAAAGCTACCAATTGCAACTCAATAGTTCTCACAGAGCTCAACAAGCCTCCTGGATGTTGCTCCATTTTCCTCTTACCAATGAATCTCAGTAGGGTCTCCAAGTATTGTCCCCCTTGACACATTCCTCTTTGACCAAGAAGTCGTCATGTAGTCCCAAATATTTCTCGTAAATCACCTAATCACCCTTCAAGTACCTGAAATCAACAATATTTTCCTGCCAAATATATCCATATTAGTGCATAAACCAACCATTTTGTGAGCTAACATACTTCCCTCTTCTTATTTGCGAAGTCGTCCTCGACGAGCCAAATTGTTCATGCGCTCAAATCACCCAATATGTGATTATCACTCAATCAAATACAAATCTTTACCTTGCATGACCATACTCTTCTTCCTCAATGTAGCACCTGAAATCATACTCATACAATTGGAACCAATTGAGCGTGAAGCATTTGAACAGGAAGTAAAGTAAGGCTTAACCCATAAGCAGTCTAACATTTGGCGCCGTCTATGGGAAAGTGGCAACTGTTTACCAGTCTCTGCGGTAAAGTAGCATTTGATTACGAGTTACTTGTGAGAAATTGGCATTAGAGTGCTAGCGGTTTGTAAGAAGCAAACATCCAGTAACATTTGATTTACTGACAGTAGCAACAGACCCAGATTGTTGCAAACTGCTCAGATAGTATCACTGGGCAATGATACATGCCGGTTACTTGGTCTGGCGAAACGTATCCTAGGAACCATACGACTGGAACAAGGAAAGTACTAAAAACAACCCTAGGAGAAGAAGGTATAACGCAGCCTGACCCAGTGGTCAAGCAAGTTAAGGACGTTAGAATTAATTCCGATCATATTCCGGTGGAACGATCAACGCCTTTGGAACATTCTGGTGTCATCTCGACCCAGCCTAACCAAAGTACAGTAATTCCAGAATCTATCAAGACGCCGCTGGAGATTAGACAAACTCTAGGAAAAGAAATCAGTAAAAGCGAAAAAACGCTACAGTCTGGTAGACTGTCAGCTCATTCCGGTGATATTCCGGTGATAGAAACACCAACTGGCGGTCAAGGATTAGCATTTTTTGCAGAATCCTTAGCCAGACCCGCGTGTCTGGAAGAAAGATTTCGGATATTAGACATCCAGAAAGAAGGAGACCTATTCAAAGCTGAAAGAAGGAGACCTATTCGAAGCTGAGGTCCGAAGTATCCTGCGCAAAAACAGCACACCGGAAGGCACGCCATCCGGCGATCCAGATTCTGATAGTTCAACTAATCAACCTCAAGATACAGAAGAAGGACCGGAGACACCCACGATGAACGGACAACAACAACAACAACAGTTAGGTCAACCAAGGCCGCCTCCAACAGGAGTAACATACACGAAATTTGGTGGATTCCCAGGAGATGACCCAGATGCTCACGTACGCACTTTCGAGATCAGTTATGCAGTCCTCAACCATCCACCGGATCAGGCGTATAAGACCATTGTTTTTCAATCTACACTGGTCAATGAAGCAGTGAGATGGCTCACGGAATATGATATTAATCATTTTGGTACTTACGATGCAGTACGAGATGCCTTTCTACAACGATTCAGACTAAAGAAGAATCCTGCTGAAATCTTTGAGTATCTACAGAACAACCGACAGAAGGCAAATCAGACTGTCCAGGAATACGCTACTCTCTTTAGAACACATTTACGGCAGATACCACAGGCCCATGCTAATCTACCTGACGATGTCATCTCTCAATGGTTTATCAATGGACTAACCCCACAATTGAAGCAGATCATGATTATCAGATGTGTTGGAGCAATGACACTGGATGCAGTCATTGCAATGGCTCTATAGTTGGAATCCAAGGTTGGTGGATTTTCAGAAGACTTGGAATGGTTAAGGACAAACAAAAATATGACTGAAGATATAACCAGGCAAGTATACTGCACCACGTGCAAAAATTCAGGGCATACAAGTGCTAACTGTGCGCTAAATCAAACATTCTGCGCTATCTGCAACACTGCCGGACACTCCACCGGAAATTGTGTCTACAATGCCAGAATACAGGGAACAGCAACAGTCAATGCTGTTATTCAAGAACATGGACAGGCAGCGAATCACTATGTACCTCCGCAACTGAGAAACAATCAACCACAGGGATATCGAAACTACCGAGGACAGAGGAACAATAACTATAATGCAAACCGCTGGCAGAACGAACCGCCACCGGAAAATCCCAATTTACCACCGCCACGCTGTCATTTTTGTGGTGAATTCGGACATATTAGAAGATATTGCAAAGACGCAGTTGAGTATGATCAAAGGAAGAAGGAGCGGCAAAACCCAATGGCCAACATGGTACAAATTACACCAGTGGAAACGCAAACTGCTACAGTCCAGACCCGATCAGGTAAACAGCTGCAGCCAGTAGCAGAAGTATTTGAAACAGGGATACGAGAACAACATAGGATGTATAACAAGGCTAGTCACTGGACCGCCACAGAACCACCAGTGTTCCCAGAACCCATTCCGGTGACTCAGACCTCGTTGATAAAAGAAGGAACACAACAAAAGGAAGGAGCAGCAGAACAACCATCAGTAGTAGACATAACAGCAGATACTTCGGCAACAGCGGAGACCTCAAGTTCAAAGGAGCAGGATAACCAATCTCAGCAGGCCTGGGAAATTTTATCCAAGGCATCTATCACTCTGCCTCTCGGCCAACTACTGGCATTAGTGCCTGGCGTTCGACAACAGTTCCAGCAACAGTTCAGTCCGGTACCGTCTTGTATTCCGGCGACAGCAGCAGTTCAACCAGAACCTGATTCTACGGTTGATCATTCAGTCCCCTTGATCACAGTATGGTATAAGAATCATAAAATTACACAGGTATTGATTGATGGAGGCTCTGGTGTCAACATTGCAACTACGGCCTTATGCAATAGGTTAGGATGGACCGAAATCGAACCAGTTCAATTTTTTGTCAGAATGGCAGACCAATCTAGAGTCCACCCTGTAGGACTCGTGCAAAATGTACCCATTACTTTACAAGGTACGACCTTCAAAATGAATTTTGTCATACTAGATCTGCCCGAATCCACTTTGGATTACAACCTTCTTTTTGGCCGACCTTGGCTGAAGCATGCAAAAGTAATACAGGACTGGTCTGCGCAAGAGCTCACATTCAAGGATGCCAATCGTAGATATGTAGTAAAATTAGATGCTATACAACCTTGCCAACTGCACGCCAGACCATATTTGGCGGAACCAGTTCATATGTTAGATGGACTATCAGATGATGAAGAAGAGCAATTTCTGAAGAGTAACGCCGATTTAATGTCTCTAGGAACTGTTGATCTGCAGCCCGTCATCGATAACTGGAACACTTCAGTTTGTGCAGTAGTAGCTATCACCGAAAGGTCTGACCAAGCAGATATTGAATTACAACCACTATTCAAGCCAACAGAGGATACAGAGAACCCGCAACAATTTTATGTCCCTGAAGACCAGCTGATCACGTACAATCTAGGAGACAAGGACCATCCTCGACCTGTAAAAATACGACAGAACTTACCGGAAATCTTTCAGGCTAATTTGATTCAGCTTCTTCGCGAATTCTCAGACGTCTTTGCATGGGATTACAAGGACATGAAAGGATTAGATCCGCGCATTTATCAACACAGAGTTATGTTGAAACCTGAAGTTAAACCAAACAAACAACCCAGCTACCGGATGAATCCCAATTATGCATCTCAGGTAAAAGCCGAACTTGACAGATTACTTAAGGTAGGATTCATCGTACCAGTAGAGCATGCTGAATGGATCTCGCCAATTGTGATTGTACCAAAGAAAAACAAGCAATTACGAATCTGTGTGGATTATCGAAAATTAAACGCAGCCACAGTACCAGACCCGTTCCCGATCCCTTTTTTGGATACCATGCTTGATAGGGTCGCAGGTCATGAAATATATTCATTCTTAGATGGATATAGTGGTTACAATCAGGTTAGAATGGCTGAAGAAGATATACCAAAAACTGCTTTCATTACCAATTGGGGTGTCTTCGCCTGCACCGTAATGTGGTTCGGATTAAGAAATGCACCAAGCACATTTCAAAGATGTATGCAGGAGATATTTTCTCCTTATCTCACTTCATTCATGCAAGTATACCTTGACGACTTCTCAATCTTTGGGAAGATGATAGCACATTTAAGTCATTTACGATGTTGTTTTCAGAAGTGTAGAGAATATAGACTCTGTCTTAACCCAAACAAATCCGTGTTTGCGGTTTCGTGTGGCAAACTACTTGGGCATATTGTATCTGCTCAAGGTATCCGAGTAGACCCAGATAAGATTTCGGCAATTTTAGAAGCCCCGGTACCCGCAACTCCAAAAGAAGTAATGCGTTTTATGGGTCAAATACGGTGGCATGGCAGACACTTATGGTGGCTTGCTCACCTAGCAGTACCACTAAACAGGCTAATCACAAAAACTCCCCGACAGTTTGAATGGACTGAAGGATGCCAAACTACATTTGATCGGCTCAAGTATCTCCTGACGCAAGCCCTAATTTTACAACCAGCGGATTGGGACAATCCGTTCCATGTTTTTGTCGACGCTTCAGATATTGCAATTGGCAGTATTCTGATGCAGCAAATAGATAAGTGGTTTCGCCCTGTTTATTACGCCAGTAGAAGGCTTGCACCGGCAGAAAAGAACTATTCCACTACTGAAAGAGAATGTCTAGGATTGATTTACTCAATCAAAAAGTTCAGACATTATCTACTAGGCCGGAAGTTTACCTTTCATGTGGACCATGCTGCCCTTGTTTATCTAGTAAGGCAGCAGCATTTAGGTGGACGATTAGCACGATGGGTGTTACTTTTACAAGAATTTTACTATGACGTCATTCACCGACCCGGAAAAGCACATGCCCTAGCAGATTTCTTATCTCGCCTGGATTCCGGTGAAGCTCTGGTAGGCATAGATGATACGACTCCTGCGATTTATAATGCTGAACCACTATCCGATGAGACGGCCAACCCACAAGCACCATCTACATACTATGATTAGATTCTAACTTTTCTCACCGAAGGACGCTTTCCAGCCGAGACTGCCAAGGCAGTTCGAAAAAAAATTGCAGTCTTTAGTCGCCGATTCCGGATAGTTGCTGGAGAACTATATTATGCAGATCATATCGGAATCTTACTTCGCTGTATTCCACCTCATGAGGTTAGTTCAGTTATCACTTTGGCTCACTCAATTCCTTCCGGTGGCCATTTTGCAGTAGACTTAACTCACCGGAAAATTCTACAAGGAGGTCTCTGGTGGCCAACGATGTACAGAGATGTCGCACAGTTTGTTAAACAATGTGATACTTGTCAAAGAACTGGTCAGCCTTTTCAACGGCATCTTTTTCCTCTGCAACCCATCTTACCATTAGAACCTTTCTAGAAATGGGCTCTAGATTTTATCGGACCAATTACACCTCCAGCCGTATCCAGTAACAATCGATACATACTGACTTGTACAGACTACGCAACTAGGTGGGCAGAAGCCTGGGCTTTACGGTCCGCTACAGCGGTTACGGTAGCAAAATGCCTACTCACGGATGTCTTCCCACGATTTGGCTTACCCCTAGAAATTGTCTCAGATCAAGGCGCTCACTTTGTAAACAATCTAATGAAGGCCCTTACACAATCATTCCAGGTCACACATAAATTTAGCTCTCCTTATTATCCACGTGCCAATGGATTGGCCGAAAGTACAAACAAATCATTGTTGAATATCCTCCGGAAATTGATCATGGAAGCACCGGAAAGATGGGATCAACTACTACCTGCAGTATTATGGGCATACCGGACTACATATAAGGTAACAACAGGCTTGACACCTTTCAAACTAGCTTATGGCTTAGAAGCAATAGCACCCATGGAAATAGTCATCCCAAGTCTGCGTGTAGCAATCACTCAGAAGATGCTACCGGAATATTCGCTGACAGCACGAATGGACGCACTCAGAGAACTTGATGAGCACCGATGGCTCAGTTTTTTAACTATGCGCGAAGTACAACTAAGGCAAGCCAAGACACACGATCGATATTTGAAGACTCCAATCTTTTCGGTAGGCCAGCTTGTACTCTTCTATAACGCAAAATCGGATAGAGCAGTAGGAAAATTCAAACTCCGATGGTTCGGCCCTTTCAAGATCTCAGAACAAGTCGGTCCGACAACTTTTCGGTTGACTACGTTGACTGGAACTCCACTTCCCAAGGTAATTAATGGGTCGAAGCTGCGGCCGTATTATCCCACTACTAGTACGCATTAAATTATTCGGCGGCGAACCGCGTTTTGCATAAATTTTTGCGTTTTTCTTTTTCTCCCTTTTTAGTCGTGTTTTGTACAAACCTTTATGTTGCCAGCCGCCCCTACTTACCGGTCACTCAAGAACGCACGCCAGCATGCAAACAGTATCATTCCCGCACCGCACAATGATACCCCCCCCCCCCCTTCCCACCCCCACCGTGTCCTCCTTATTTAACCCCCTCGGTTGCGCCAAAAACGCTATTGTGTTCTCGAGATTATACGTATTATCCCTGTCCTCTGTGTTGCCTGTAAGTGTGCTCGTGAACACCATGGAAGCGCTAGCCAACTACACTGCTTTCCGTGATGGTATCCCGACAGACGTCGGCGAATACCTGCGTTGCAGAGGGTTGGCTAACTTCGCTGAGTTGCCCTGGCACTCAGTGGAAGCCCATCCCTTCTCTGCGCAGATCATCCACACCATCGCCCAATTCCCCATCACCGAACGACAGTGGGTCTTCCCTTCCCTCCCATCTAGAACCGTCATCACCTTCCAAGCCTTCTCTGCAGCCTATCGCCTCCCCCCGCAAGGCCGCGAAAATGGCCCTAGCCTCCCTGTCGCTCGCATGACCGAACTCTTCCCCCGCTCCTCATCAAACGAATATGCCATTCTCTGCCGCCCAAAACCTGAACGATCTGCCCTACAGTTCCTCGTAGCAATCCTCAACCTGCAAAAACGAACCTACGGCATCTCGCGCCCCTTCTATTCCGCCCTGGAGTTAGCCACCCGCGAACCTGTCAACTTCGCCTCTTACTTCTTCCAACGAATTCACAAGGAATGCGTAGCTATAGTAAAGCAACTCCAGAAGGGCACCTCTCCGTGCTCTCGCCTTCCCCACATCATCTCCTTCCTCTTCCCAACCATTCTCGCCGCACAACCGCCACCCACAGGCCCAGCACTTAGGCACGAAGAATCAGCACACCCGCTCGATGAATCTGACGAAGAAGACGAAGAGATCAATTAACTCTTCCGCACTAAACGAATCCGGATCAGCTCTTCCGAAAGCGAAGTCCAAGGATCCGCCGGAAAGAAACACGACGCCAAAGAGGACAAACAAGAAGAAACATACCACGACACCGCCACTTCAATACACAATGACACTTCGACAGAGCAACAAGACCAGCAAAACCAAGCAGACACAGAGATAGTGTCCACCGAAAAGGAATCCGAGCATCAACAGGACGAACCGGAATCCGCCACAAAAGCACTGGATGAACTCATCGCAGCCATCAATCATACAGAAGCCGAACAACAGACAGTTGCCAAGGTAACCACGACTGACTCTGTTCTGCCCACCCCACCTGTCAACCCCGACCTCCCACCGGAACCATCCCGCCAACCCGGTTCTGAACCTACACCATCCTCCTCTTCCTCCCCTAACTACTCTCCGCCAAACTCCCAGAACCTACTCACCGATACATCCTCTTAGCCTCGTCAACCACCACCACCACCCAACGTATTTTCGGAACTAGCCTCCATGGGGCAGTTCCTCATGCATTTATCACACCAGCTGCCCATACAGTTTAAGGAAGCCACGGACAATCTGAAGGCAGAATACCAATATAAGGTCGACGTCCTGGAAGCTGACATCACCCCCCTCCAGGAAGAAATCGAAGCCATAAAGACTGAGAATCATCAGCTACAGACACAGTTAGCAGAACTCCAAGCCAAATTCTCGGCAGAACAGACTCTAGTAGAGCAAAGAGATGCAGCCCTCGAGCAACTTGCAGCCAAAGAACGACTCCTACACGCCGCGCATGAAGAAATCCGAGCCCTGAAGACCACCCTTCACGAAAACGAAGAAATCAACGCCTCTCTCGAAGAGTTGATCGCAGAGACAAAGACTCAATTGCAAGAGTCCATCCAGAAGAATCAGGACCAACAGAAAGAAACCGAACAAGTACAAGAACAGTTACGACAAGCCGAAGAATGCGCAAATGAGGTTAACAGTATCCTAAAACGCCAACTGATACGGGAAGGACAATACCTCAAGGATATCGACAAGACGCGCAGAGACCGAGATGCATTCAAGAAAACTCTCGATTTCCAAACTCAGCAGTTCGAACGCCTAGACAACCAAGTGCGCAACCAGAAGGAGTACATTATAGAGCTGAAAACCAAACTGACCGAAATGCAGACAGCCCGCGATGCGGCATTAGCTAACGAATTTTACTTACAAGAGGCTTTCCTTCAAACCCAAGCCGAAATTTTGTTAAATCAAGCCATAGCCCTTAGTGCAGTAAGAACCGACGCCCAATTACTAGAACCCACCACCTTAGTACAGATGTTAGAAACTCTCAAAAAGAAAATTACCCGAACATTTAGGCTCGCCCGAAGTATGTACTTAGAAGGTCTAGTATCCGAACCGTAGGAACCTGCGGGTTCGAGTCCACCGTGCGTGCCAGTGTTAGACGGCCGCCGGACAAGGACAATTGTACTTAGACAGAGGGCTTTAATGCGCGGTAAAGAAAGATTCACGCAAACCTTGTAAACAGATTTCTATTTAAAGCAATGAAAGGAAAGCGGTAGAGAGCCGCAGTTTTGGGGAATTGCAAGTGTAGTATTGTATGTGTATGTGTTCTGTTCCGTCTGTTCCACTGAGTCCGTTTGGGAAACTGTGAGCATCCTATTTGAGACTGTGTGTGAGGTGTTGATGAGAAGATTGAGCTCTGTTCTATTCTGTTCGCATCTATCTATTCTACTATCCTTCCTGTCATGCCGAGCTCTATTCCGTAGTCTTGTGTTGTGAATCTGTTTGGTGATAGTTATACGCGGTTTTGGATTTTTTTTCACGGAATAAGTGTTGTTTATCAGTCTTCTATGGAACAAGGGACTGTGTAAGGCCGAAGCGAACTAATTGCATGTTAGCATTTTCTGTTAAATGATCAGGTTCGATACAATAGTCTGCGTTCACTGTGGATTCCGATCCCAGGAAGGACTCGTATCGGTAAGGGTCTGTACGCGAATGAAAGCATTGATAAGTTTGTGACGAATCGACTGTTGGTAGGAACTTGTTGCTTGAGTTTGGTATACGATAAGTTTGCGTAACCTCGAGTATAGCTGTCTGTTGTGTTATTGTTCGGTATACCTATCTGTCACGAGGAAGTAGCATATTGAGTAGTATTCGGTTAATGAAGTTGAGTATTCTACTAGTTATAAGTCGGAACAGGACTACTGCTCTGTTACTATAGCAGGTCCAGTCCAGGAGTTCTAAGTCCCCGCACGCCGAACAGTTATCAGTAGTCCGAGTCTAGTACTGAGCTAAGACACGATAGAGTATTTATGACTGTGTGAGAAGTTGGGAAAATAGTACAGGGCCTCTGTCTAACAGACCCCTACCACTCCCAAGAACCCACGTGGCTAAGAGAACGATCGCGGTTAGAAGATTTGGAACCAATTGAACGTGAAGCATTTGAACAGGAAGTAAAGTAAGGCTTAACCCATAAGCAGTCTAACAGATGTATCCTAAGGCCAATTGAATAGTTACTTCATATCTGTATATCCAGTCTTGTCCTAACACGAGCTCTTCCAATAAATCCTGATCGTGACATACTAAGAGTTTTTGTTCCATTGTGTTGTTTCCTAAGTGTAGAGGCAAGATAATCTCTCCTATACACTTGGTGATCTTTCCTCCTACTCCAATCAGCTATGCCTTTGATGGACGTAATTCTTCCTTGAGTTGTTGAGTCAATGAAAATTTGATGCAGCTTATAGTGGCTCCTGTGTCAATGAGAGCATCCACTAAGTGGTACTCCGTTTTTTCGGCTCCCAAATTCAAATATGGTTGTGTCCTTTGTTGACCTAGGTTTTCAGTTGCTCTAAAATTAGCCATTGGGATGAGTTCCTCTCCTAGGTGATATCTCTCATCTCTCTCTCTCATCCACTCTTTCCGTTTCTTGATTCGTTCTAGTGCTTCCTGTCTAGCTTCTTCTCGTATCCTTTCTTCCTCGATGCGTCTATTTTTACCCATTATCAATCGTGACATTATTTCTTCAATCAATGGCTCTAAATATTTTTTTACTCGACATCTACTGATATAATTTGGCAATACTTCTCCATCTAGAGTTGCTAAGCTGATGGCTCCGCTGGTGGATATGCGATTGATGATTAATGGGCCATATCCTCTTTTCTGCAATTTCTTAGCGTGTTGTTTCAGGGTATATACCAAAACTAAATCTCCTTCCTTCAAATTTTTGTCTTTAACATGAGCATCAAAATATGCCTTTTGTCGCCTTTTAGCAGCATAAATCCCTGTTACTGCTTGTAACCTAGTTTCATGTAGCTTCTCTATTTGATCCAATTGAGCTGAGAGTTCATGTCCATTCCACTCATAAGTTGTTGCTACTGTGAGAGTGGGTATTGAAATCAATTGGTAAAATAGCATTCTGCCCATACACTAAGTTAAAAGGAGTAGTGCCTATGGCGGTCTTGTAAGCTACTTTGAATGCCCATATGGCGTGATGTAATTGTTTATCCCAATCAGATCTACAATTGTTCACAATTCTAGTGAGAACTGTGCACAAGATTTTATTTGAACTTTCGGCTTGTCCATTGGCTTGTGGGTGATAAGGGGCTGATTTCTTATGAATTACCAAGAATTCATTCAGTAAGGCTTCTATCACTTCATTCACAAAATGCGTACCTCTATCACTCACAATTTCTATCGGTAGTCCAAATCTAGTGAAAAAATTCTCGAAGAGAAACTTGGCCATAGTCCTTGCATCGTTTTTCTTGGTTGCTTTGGCTTCAACCCATTTGGTCAGATAATCTGTGGCTACGATTATGTACTCGGCATGGGATCCTTTAGCTGGTGGGCTAATAGGTCCTATGAAGTCTATTCCCCATTCAGTAAAAGCCTTGACACTCATCATGGGTTTTAGTGGCATTTCATCCCTTCTAATTGGATATTTCATTCGTTGACATGTATCACATCATTGAACATATGTGGCTGCATCCTGATGTAAAGTTGGCCACCACATTCTCGCAAAGAGAATCATTTTTGCTGTTTTATCTGCAGAGAAATGTCCTCCTGCAGCTCCTGTATGTGCCATCTCTGAAACAGCAAGATACTTGTCTTCATGAATGCACATTCGCAAATGATTAAATCTTGCTTGTTTAAAGAGTTTTTTTCCTATAAGAGCATACTCCTTGCTTTGTTCTACAAGTGCTCTTTTTCTTGCTAGAGTGGCTCCTGCTGGGTACTCTTGGGTCTTCAAGAATCTCACCAGAGGCATGCTCCATCTTGGTGTTACGGTGGAGTAGCACAGAGTGGAGTTCTCTTCTGGATTCCGTTCTTGACAGGTTGGGCAGGCTGATACATAGTTATGCGCATCCCGCTGCATGGTTGGTCAATAAACGTCCAATCTTCTTAGTGTTTGCCATGTTCTGTTCGCATTTAGATGAGTTTTCCATTGATTTACATGTGCTTTTTGAAGCCACATTTCTTGTTCCTCTTCTTCTACGCATCTCATGAGTAATCCACTTGAGTCTTGGTGATACAAACTTCCAGTTGATATGGAGATTTTTAGCCTTCCACAGGTCTTGAGTTCGGTTTGGTGTGATCCCATCTTTAGGTCCATGCGTGAGTATGGGGATCAACTTTTCTGCCCATTGGGGACATACCTCGAGGTTGAATAGGTACGTGTCTGGCAGATCATCTTGTACTCCTATGGGTGGTTCACCATGTGTCATCCTTGATAAGTGATCTGCTCTTATGTGGGTATTCCCTTTCTTTACTACTACCTCAAAATCAAATTCCATCAACAATAGAAACCATCGTACTAGTCGTCCTATATTACAAGGCTTATTGACTAAGTACAGTAGGGCTTGATGATCAATAAAGAATTTGAATTTGTTTGCCAAAAGGTAATGTCGGAACTTTTTTACTGCATATACCATTCCTAGGCCTTCTCTTTCGGTTGTGGTATAATTGCGTTCTACTTGATTCAATTGTCTACTGGCATAGGCTATAGGGTGATCTAACTTTCCTATATCTGCAAGTTGAGCTAAGATGCAACCAATGGCAAACTTGGAAGTATCCACGTGAATGTGAAATGGCTTATTCCAATTGGGTACTCGGAGGATTGGTGCTGAACTCAATCGACTCTTTAATTCGTTAAAGGCCTTTTCACATTCTTCAGTCCAGTTAAACTGAGTCAATAATGCATAAAGAGGTCTAGCAATTATGGCATACATATGTATAAATCTTTGGTAGTATCCACAATGTCCCATAAATGCTTGTACTTCTTTAGCAGTCTTTGGTCTCGGTAAATCCAGGATCACTTTCATTTTTTCTTCATCAGTTGAAATTCCATTTTTAGAGACAATATGTCCTAATATCTTTCCTTGTCGAACCATGAAGATGCATTTTTCTGGATTGAGACATACTCTATATTGTCGACATTTGGCAAAGATCTTTCCTAGTTCAGGGATATGCTCTGATCGTATAACTGAATAAGTGCATAAATCATCCACGTATACCTCCATACTCTTTCTCAGGAACTCTTTGAATACATGACACATCAATCTTTGGAAAGTGGCTGGGGCATTGGTTAGGCCGAAAGGCATAACCCTAAAGCCGTATACTCCCCATTCAGTTGCAAAAGCTATTTTATGTTGGTCCTCTAGAGCAATGGCTACCTGATTATATCTTGAAAAGCCGTCCAAAAAACTGTAAACTTCCTTCCCTACCACTCTTTCCAACAGATGATCCGTGATGGGTAATGGGTAACTATCCCTTATGGTAGCGGCATTTACTTTTTTCAGATTTATGCATACTCATAACTTACCATTCTTTTTCGGTACAACCACCAAAGGTGACACCCATTCCGTGTGTTCGATCTCATATATGAACCCAACATCTAATAGTTTATCTATCTCTTCTTTAATCTTCGCTGAGTAAACATCGTTATATGTGTATGGTCTTTGTTTGGAAGGTTTAGCTTCAGATGTCATAGGGATTCTATGTGCACATATAGATGGATCTACTCCTTTCAAATCCTTATATGTCCATGCAAAGACATCCCTGTATTCCCTTATGAGGCGTATTAACTCTTGTTCTTCCTCCATTGAGACATCCTAGCCTATAAAAGTACATCGTTCTTCTCCTTCCTCTAGGGTTACTACTATTTTCTTGGTCTGCTCTTTGTTGTCATATGCTATTCCTGACTGTGCTTCTCGTTTTGGCATTTGAATAGCAATTCTTCTCTCTTCTACTTCATATTTTTTGAAGTGTGCAGGCACTTCAAATTGGTCTTGAGGCTTGTTTTCTTCATCATTTTTTGCTTTATCTAATCCAAGCTCCTCTTCTTGTGTTGGTTCTTGATTTATTTCACTAGCTATGACACTTACTTCTTGATTTCCACTTTCTATTTCCATTTGCTCTTGCTCCATTTCAATGTTCTCGTAATCCTCTTTCCATTCTTTTTCAATTACTTCTCCTTTTTCAGCCTCTTGAAGAACTACCACGTATAGACTAACGTCAAATCCTTCCTCATCAATGCATTCATTCATGGTTATCACTTCTTCGTTTACACACACATCGAGAGTAGCTAAAATCTCCATCCAACCATGAGGTTCAAATTCTTCATCTAAGAATATTTGAGGCATATAGGCTGGATCTTGTACTGATCTAGCAACTCCTTGCCTTTGCTGCCATCCTTTCCTCCTATCCTCTTCCTTTTTCGCAGTTTGGCATATCCATAGATGAGTGTCTTCGTTCATCCATGATTGATCACTTGAACCTATACTATGAATCGACTGATTATCTTCCTCCTTATGGATCTGATTCCATTGTAAGGGGGGAACATCTTGATATGTATATGTGTGGAGATTTATTCTTGTGGTGGTTCCTTCATGCTGTAGGTATACAATGTCTTTTCCCCAATCTTGCACTACCTTTGGTTGTCTCATGAAAGGTCTTCCCAGTATCATTTCATAATTGCTAGGCCTTTCAAATTGACAAATCGCTAAGGTGTGCTCGAACTCAACTCCGCAAGTGGTAAAAACTACCCGTTCCAATAATGCCAAGGGTCGTTCAGTGTGTCCGTTTGCCATTTGTATCTTCATGCGTGTTGGTCTTAGAGCTGGTTTTCTCCATTTCTCCCAGATTTCTCTAGTAGCAATTCCTACTCCAGCTCCAGAATCTAAGATGGCTTTAGTGGTGTAACCTCTATAGGTAATTGGAAGGCATGTGTTTCCTTCATCTCCCTCACTAAAATCTCCAACCTTATTGACTGGGATTTTTACTGTGTTCACTTCATCAGGCATCTCCTTCTCTTCTGCCTTGATCTCTAATTGACTGGTTAATTTCTCCTTCAAATGTGGTTTGACCTTCAACAGTTCTTCCAATGTCAGAGTGCAAAGGATTTTTACCTTTCTAAGGTGTTGTATGATATCCGATGTTTGGACTGATGGGTTCAATTCTTTTTTTCTCATTGAGGGAATGCGCTATAATTCTGAATTATGTTTGTACTCTCTTGTGTAATTTGGCAAAACCTTTACACTATCATTTTCTTCGTTACTTGGATCAATTGGTATTATTTCTTCTGAATTCAGTTCAGGTATGGAGTCTTCAATTTCACCTTCTGCTTCTAGCTCCTCAAAGGGTGGGTCTATTCCTTCCACTTTCTTCCACCCGTCTTCTTGGACTCTTGCCCACAAATCTTTAGGCCATTCCCCTTCTACTTCAGGAACAATGGATCCTTCCCTTTTATCCTCACAGTAATTTCCATTATGTATCTTACCTGCTTTGAGTTTCTCGGGTTCTTTAGGGATGATACACTCTTGGAATTCTCTTTCGGGAATTCGTGAATTGGGTAATTGAAGAACAGGTTTTTCTAAGGTCTGCTGAGCCACTTCAATTCATTTTTTGCATATCTCCAACATTTCTTTCTCTAGGTCACCTCTTGGATATTCTCTTTCATGTTGTTCTATGGTAGGTCCTGCTCTTATTCGTGCCTTGTATGCCTGAATCCACATGGCTAATTCTTCCGGCATGGGATCTGCTAAAACTGATCCTACCTCTTCTTTTTTATACTTTCCATTTTTATTTTCTTCTTCAAATTTCTGTTTCTCTTTTGGATTTTGTTCGCTCTTCTCATTTTCCTTCTTTTGTAGTAATTTCTTTTCCTTTATCCTATCTCTACAGTTCTTCCATCTCTGTGTTCGTTTACTTGTAACACTTTTCTCAAGCTCTTCCGAGTCTTCAACTATTTGAGGTGTAGGTATGTTCATTTCTCTGTCATCTTGATCATTTTCTTCAGTTTTGTCTGGGGTCTCGCTAGCTTTGGCTCTAGTTATTGCTTTCAATGGTACAGTGTACTCATTATCGATTCCTGATGATTCTATCACTTCTATCACGTTAATCTGCACATTAGAGTTAACTTTGTTGGGGTTCTTGGGGCAATCTCTGAAAAGGTGTTCTTTACCACAATCACTACAGTATCCTTCCCAGACTCATTGTGGTGGTGGTGGGTTTGTAGTGTACATTCTTTGATATAATGATCACCTCCGCATCTATAACATGGCCCTCTAGGTACAGGCGGTCTGTTCATAGGTCGAGGGGGGGTATGGATGCCCTAGGGGCTGTGTACATCAATGACACATAGTCCTGCTCATATCCGTAGGAACTATCTGGTGCTTCCATGGCATATGCATATGGTTCGTACATTTGTCCATATTCTATCATAGAGCTCTCATAACTGGGATAGTTTCCTTGATTATGGTCATAAGATGAGTCATATGGTTCATTACTAGTTAATGGTGTGGCTGGGACTATTGCTCTCTCTAAGTTTTCTTCAGGTTGAGCTATTTTCACTGGGACAACATTCTGAGGATGGGGTGGCTGTTGTTCTAACACCGGTTGTGGTTGATTGTAACTTTGATAAGCATATGGTCGTGGTACAGGTGCCTGCTGCTGATATGTGGGATATCTGAAGGCTTCTCCTCTTAGATCTCTCTGAGGGCATTCATAAGGTCTCATGAGCGGTTGTGTTGGTCTTGCTTGCCTATTGTAAGGATAATTTTTTATGCTGTGATTTGTGTATTTTTGTTCTATGCTGCAATATTGTAAAGGTCCTGGAACGGGTGGTCTATTGTAAGCATAGGCAGGTGGTGGGACTATTCCCCTAGTGCACAAATGAGAGGGATGATCACCTCCACAATGCATACATCTTCTAAGCATGGGCACTCTCATTGGGTTGTTGGGGTAGTTCCTCTGTCCTTGGACGTTCAGCTTCTTTGCTACTAGGTCAGCTATTTCCTCAACATTGTCCTTAGGGTTTGATGTGCTGCTTGCTGAATCTTCACTCTTCATACTACCTTGAGGTATTTTCAGATCCTCCGCTAGATTTTCCTCTAGGTCAATACATTCTTTCATGCATTCTTGCAAGTTTTGAACTCTCTTCACGTACACCAGAGATCTTAATGATCCATTCAATAATCCTTCCAAAAATAATGACACCATTTTGTTTTGGGTGGGTCTCTCTTCCACTGGGCACCTATCCACATACTGCTTGAATCTTCTTGCTGCCAATCTCACTGATTCTGTAGGAGCTTGCTTAAAGCTATGGATCAATGTGGAAGAATTGTTTTTAATCCCAGATTTAGTGAATTCTTCAATCATTTCTTGATAGACTTGTTCCATATTTTGAAAATTGTTGAGATCTAATGGCTGGAACCAAGCTAAAGCTGTGTCTGTCAAAGTTAGACCAAAAGACTCATATTGGATAAAAAAATCTTCTACTTGTTCGGGTCTGATTACTTGCTTGAATTCAGCTATATGATTGTAAGGTTCACTAGAGCCATCATAGTGATTTCTCATGCATTTGGCCACTTGAATCGGCCTTAATCTTCTTCCTCCTTCAGGCGGTCTATGCATCACATGGAAAATAGGTCTTCCAATGGGTATACCCGGTCCTCTTGCTACAGGTGGTCTAACTAGGGCAGGAATTCCAATCCATGGGTCAACAGGTGGCTGAGGCCGATAATTTGGGTTATTTGTAGGCATGGCAAACTGCACATGTGGTCTAACCGGAATTTGAGTTTGTTGTGTTTGTCCTGACTACTGAAATGAATTATTCTGAGGGGTTCCAGGTGGGTTTAGTGGCTTGATCCCTCGGGGGAAACACTGGAATGTTCTGATATTTCAACCCGGCTCTCTCTAAATTTATTAGGGGCCAATACCTTCTCTGATTTTTTTCCAGATATGTGATGATGGTGGGGACGTCAGGATCTTGTAACTCATAGACAGTCACTGGGTTAGGGGCTACTTCCCATAATGAAGAGTGGGCTCTAAGGAGATGCTCCATTCCATTGATCAAATACACATCCATTAAGGAGTCATCTTGGGGAATCAGGTCTCCTCTCTAAACTCTAACAACAGTAGATCTCCCTCTAGGTGTGGTCACTTGCTCTTCATTTCCTTCTTCATTAGGGTTATGAGCATTGTTTTCTTCCCCAAGTTCATTGATGTTTTCTAGATGTTCTGTAACAACATACTGGATATCTCTTTTATCCATATAAAATCCTACTGAATACTTAACTGCTGGCCTAGGCACTATGTAAGCATCTGAAGCTTTCTTCAGTCTGGCCATTGATCGGTTTAGTCCATCTAGGTATATGGGTATCTCATGTTGATTGGTGGTCACATATCATAAAGATGTCCGATATTCTCCCTCAATAATTGACATCATGCCAATCATTGGTACAGTGTTTTGCATATCCTCTGAAGCCATAGGAATTTCTTCCTCTAACTCACTAGAGGTTTCAAAATAATGTGAACGGCTACTTGGTTCGGCTATGCTTCCTACAAAAGAGACCACACTTCTTCGGCTTCCTAGGGTTCTCCCAGATCTCAGGTTCATTCACTTTAAAGTTCTATTTAACCTTGCCAACCTCCAACTTCTAGAGTTCTTCACTAGAGGTCAGAATTCTAGAGAAATTTGGTTGATAAAGGACTGATTGTGAAACCTCAAGTCACGATAGTTGACCCAAAAAGTTCACGATACTCAACCTTTCGACAAGACGATACACGATACTTGTAGGGACACGATACTTGATACTTGGATGAGACGATACATGATATTTGAAGAACTCGATACACGATACTTGCGAGGTATCGCGATCGGGCAAACACGATACACGATACACAGGAAACACGATACTCGATACTCCAAAAAACGCAATACTCGATATATGATACTTGATCACACGATACTTGAGATAGCACGATACACGATACTCGATACTTGTGAAGTATCGCGGTCAGGGATCACACGATACTCGATACTTGTGAAGTATCACGATCAGGGATCACACGATACTCGATACTTGTGAAGTATCACGATCCTCAACCATAGGAGATCACGATACTTGTCAGGTATCGCGATACTCGACCGCAGGAGAACACGATACTTGATACTTTTTCAGTTTTTTGCAAGTGTGTTTTGAATTTAAGATGAATATGTGTGTTCCTCAAGCTCTTCTACCCTCTCCTCACCAACTGTATCTCAAAAATAAACTTTTTTCTTCCCCCTAGATGACTTTCACGATACTTACCGCAGATCGCTTTTTCTGGAAACTTGATTTAAAAGGTAATTAAGCACAAAGGAACAGTAGTGTGCTCACCTTGGAAGCTTTTCCCAACTCTTTTATCACTCTCCCTTGCTCTACGCTGCTCCCAATCTCCTTTCTTACTGAATACGATACTCGGCTGAAAACTTCTCTCGATACTTGCTCAGAAAACAAGTAACTTGGGAAAGTCGATTTTTTTGGCTTTTATACTTTTTGAGAAGCTCTCCTAATTACAAGGACTCAACAAGACTAAGATTAAAACTACTCTAGCTTCCTAACTACTCTCTTCTTCCTCCTACTCTACTCACTCCACTTACTTCCATAGACTAATAACTCACTACACACACTTCAAGAGTGAGAAGTAGTAAGTGCGGATGAAAGTGACTTACCAAAGAAGAGAAATTCACCACTCCTCCACTCACTTCAATGCAAAAAGCTACTTACCATCACATGAAATGCCTCGGTTTGATTCGACATTCCCCGGCAACGGCGCCAAAAAAATGTGTGTACCTAAGAACCAACTTAGGGACTTGTGGAGAAAGAGACTATACCTCAATCCCCCTCAAGTGCATATAGTGGGGATTCACACTTTAATTATCAATCCGATGAGTATCGAAACCTAGCCGAGTGTATGAAGACAGCATTCAAATGACCATCAATGCAAATGAGTTACTCAAAGAGTGTAAACAAGGCAAAGACTAATCCAAACAAGCTTCAATTGTCAGTCATGGTGTCACGATACTTGGAACAGCAGCCAACAGTAAATTGAACTTTTCTCTCAGCTCCGAACTCCGAATATAGCGAATAGCATATGCATTTCGAAGCTCTCAAGAAGACGCATCCAATGGTGGTATTTTCACTAAATTCTGACGCTTCTACTTCAAGTTATGAGCAAAATACTGAGTCATAGGAATGACCTTCCTACACTTCAGCACTTCCTACACTTCACACACACCTTAACCACAACAAACAAACACTTTCATGGATAGACAACACTTCCTAACACTCTTTTCAAGCAACACACATGCATACAAGCTCACAAAGAAGATGATACAGAGAGGAGAAGACACAAATTCAAATTTCTGTGCTCTTGATTCTCACAATGGCAAAAAGTGTTTACAAAGAGTCACAAATTGAATTATATACTTGTGCCCTAAAAATGGTCCTTTCATACAAGAGACTGGCACTTTATTCACTAAAAGACTAATTTCCTACTAATTTACATGGGTAAGCTTCTAATCTTCTGTGGGGATGCATCTAGAGGACTCCTTTAGTGCATTTACATCAGAAAATATATTACAAGAATGGTTATAATACAAAAATTGGGTGTCCAAATCGAAAAAATTTTGGGGCCCTTCTTTTTCTCTGCTTTTGTGCTCTCTTTGATCTGCAACAATGATCTTCTTTACGCCTAGCTCCCAATTGTGCTAAATAGCCGATTTTTTTTTATCACATCAATTCTTTTCTTTGTTAGTGTTGTGACTTGTTCACCCCCTCCGCTTCATGTCAAGATCATGCTTGTCATCGGGATATTGCATGCGTAGTGGCACACACATGGTGCCAAGAGAAAGGGTCTCCCTTAGCAAAGTAATGCCTTCACTTAAATCAAACACCCATGCCACCCACTTTTAGTGGATTTGTATTACACCATGGATCTGAATCCATAATTCCATATGAAGCGCATTGCTTTCTCATGAAGATAGTAATACCCGTAAGTGTGTTCACTGATACATTCGAAGGTCTCACATGAGCAAGACAAAAGAAGCAATATGTATACCCTTATGCTTAAGGTTTTGTGCACTCACAAACGATTGCACAAAAAGGACTAGCAAGTTTTGTGTTCAACATTAAAAGGACTAGCAGGTTTTGTGTTCAACATTCAATTCTCTATAGAGTGGCAAAAGTGTGTGTAGAATAAAGGAAGTTTAAGAAGTAGCATAAATGGAAGCATGAAGGGAAGCAGAGAATAGCATAGACTATGAAGATGATAGAGCAGAGTAGACGCACAAGACTAGATAAAAGAAGAGAAGTTCTCTGTACAAAAAATGTCTCTATATTCACAATGATGTAGTATCAACAACTCTGTACAAAAATGAATTCCTAAGCTCTTTATATAGAGTTTTGGGAATGAATATGTGCCAATGATTTTCTTGTACAAAAGTAGTGAAGAATATTTAAAGTACTAAAGGAATGGATAATAACTAAAAAGTTGTTCAACAACTTTTTCACAAAAATAATGGATGCTATTTTAAAGCACTAAAAGAGTGGTCAACTTTTAATGACCCTTTTTATGTAAATAATGGCTGATATCTAAAGAGCTAAAAGAATGGTTTTAAACCAAAAAGCTTTTCCTCAAAAACGGATGCGCATTTTCCCCCTCAAGCTTTGCTTGAATATTCTAACAATCCAATCAATTGTTTGAATCTTTGTATCTTTGTTCCATCAAGAGCTTTTTTCATCATATCTGCAAGCTGATCTTTTGAAGATATAAAAGAAATGTTGATCTCTTTTGAAACTACCTTCTCACAAACATAATGGTAATGAACTTCGATATGCTTGGTACGTGCATGGAAAACTGGATTAGCTGTCAAATGTATACTGATCATATTGTCGCCATAAATTTGTGGAGTTATATAAATAAGATGTAAATCTTCAAATAACTTTTTGAACCACATTACTTCACATGTCAATTTTGCAAGCGCACGATATTCTGCTTGTGTAGATGAAAGCGCCACTGTTGGTTGTTTCTTTGAACTCCAAGATACAAGTCGATTTCCCATCATTAATAGGTGTCCACTTGTGCTACATCGAGCATCTTTATTTCCTACCCAATCTGCATCCCGGAAAGCTTTAATATCAAGATTAGTATCACATGAGTAAAATAAACCTTCATTCAAAGTGCCTTTCGAATAGCGTAGCACACGTTTAGCCGCATTCCAATGTACATCTGTAAGCTTATGCATGAATTGTGAGAGTACTCCAACTGCATAACCAATATCAGGTCGTGTACTTATAGCATACAATAATGATCCAATCAGCGATCTATACATGTCTACATTTTCAAAATAAACACCATCATGTATAATCAATTTTACATCAGGCTCCAAAGGACTTGCAACTGCTTTACATTCTGACAAACCAAACTTTTGAAGTAGATCACAAATGTACTTCTTTTGGCTCAACCATATACCTTGTTCATCATAAATAACTTCAATTCTCAATGCATAACGTAAAATTCCGAGATCTGAAATCTTAAACTCCTTACCAAGTTTCTTCTTAATTTCACCAATCTCATCAATAGCACTTCCTGTAATGATAAGATCATCAACATAAATGCAAATATACACACATTGATCTGTTACAAACTTAACATATAAAGAAGGATCTGCAACACTTCGTTTATATCCTTGAGCTTCCAAATAACTTACCAATCGACGATTCCAAGCTCTAGGTGCCTGTTTCAAACCATATAATGCTTTTGTTAGCTTGCAAACAAAATTTGGATATTTTTCATCTTTAAATCCTTCTGGTTGCTCCATATAAACCTGCTCTTGTAATTGACCATTCAAAAATGCATTTTTGACATCAAGCTGAAAATCTTCCAACATTTACTTACTGCAACACTCAAAATTGTTTGTATAGTTGACATTCTTGCAACTGGGCTAAATGTCTCTTCGTAATCAATTCCATATTTTTGTGCAAAACCTTTTGCAACTAACCTTGCCTTGTACCTAGAAATAGAACCATCACTATTTCTTTTAATACAAAATACCCACTTATTTCCAATTACCTTCATCTTGTTATCTCGTGGTACAAGTTGCCATGTGTTGTTCTCATACAATGCATCTATCTCTTCTTGCATCGCATTTGACCAATTAACATTTGAATTTGCATCTTCGAAACATGTAGGTTCTTGTTCTTCAATAACTTTTGACATAAAACCTGAATGTGAAACACAATAAGACTCAATATACCTTTGTGTTGGCTTTCTTTCTCTTGAACTTCTCCTGAGTTCATGTTCATGTTTTATTAAATCAGATTTAGAGCTTTCATCAATTTCTATATCATCACTTATCTCAACAAGCTTTGCTTTACCTTTTCCTTTCTCTTTTGATGTAGGTGATAATTTTTCTTCATTATAACCATTCTCACCTTCTGAGCTCACTCCTGTAGTATCATGTAAACCATCTTCGATTTCTTCTTGCATTTCTTCTTGAACCTGCAAAATAGGATCTGTAAACCAAGATAATAACTCATCAAAGTGTACATCACAGCTAATAATCATTTCCTTAATTATTGGATTATATCACTTATATCCTTTTTGATTATCTGCATAACCCATGAAAATACATTTCTCTGCTTTTGTCTCTAGTTTGGTTCTCAATGCATATGAAACCATAGAAAAACAAACACAACCAAATACACGTAAGTGATCAATAACAGGTTTTCTATTAAACCAAACCTCAAAAGGAGTTACATTATGCGTTGTAGATGTTGGCATATGATTCATCAAATATACTGCTGTATTTACCGCTTCAGCCCAAAATTTCAATGGCATATGCTTTTCATTCAGCATTGCTCTTGCTATTTCTGCAATAATCCTATTCCATCTTTCTGCTACTCCATTCTGTTGAAGAGTATACCTGCAAGTGACTTCCCTCCTTATACCTTCATTCCAAAGAAAGTCATTAAACATTCTTGAAAAATACTCACTACCACCATCAGATCTTAATCTTTTAATTACCTTTCAAGTTTGCTTTTCAGCCATTGCTTTGAATTTGAGAAAGCAATCAAACACATCACTCTTGTGCTTAAGAAAATACACAAAATTCATTCAGCTAAAGTCATCCACAAAAGTGACATAATACTTACTATCTGCAAGTGATGATTCCTTCTTAGGACCCCAAACATCTATATGCACCAATTCTAATAAATCCCTGCTTTGCAATTTGACATTAGAAAAGGATGCCTTGCTTGCTTACCAAATTGACAAGCATCACACAAATGTATCATATTTTGTTTTGAGATATCAGGTAAACCAACAACAATCTTTCTTTTAGCCATGTCTTTTAACTTATGTACATTTACATGTCCTATTCGCTGATGCCATAATTCAATATGAGAAATCTTATTATTACCAACTGAATAATAAGAAACAAAATTAGGAGCTGCATCCAATGTAAAAAGTCTTCCTCGGTGTTGACCTTTTGCCAAGACTTTATAATTCTGCTTCGGATTTTCAACAAAACACCCAGATTTGTTGAACCGCACTTGATAGCCACGCTCCACCATCTCACCAACTGAAATAAGATTTTTACTTATTGACGGTACATGAAAAACATCTTTTAAGATTTTATTGCCTTTCTGATCTTCAAAGCACACGTCTCCAACTTGTGCTATATGATGCATTGAACTGTCACATGTTTCAACTTTACCATCAAACAAAGGTGCATGTAAATTAGCAAACCAATCAACATTATTACTCATATGATTACTACATCCATTGTCAACATACCATACATCATTGCTATGAGTTGCATCTGTATTCACGTTCATCATTAGTACATTTTCAAGATTTTGTTCCTGAACAAAATTACCCTGTGTATGGTTTTGCCTTGCATATCCATTCGCCCTTGATTATGCCAACAATCACGATATATATGACCAGCCTTACCACAATTATAACATGTTATACCTGAATTAGCTTGATATCGATTACGTCCTCTACCACGGTAGGAATATCTCCCCCTTCCACGCATATTCATATCTGAGTTGCCTGCATCATAATTATTGTTTATCTCATTTTGACCTCCATGACCTTTGAAACTTCCTCTTTTGCCACCTCTACGACCATGCTGATTTCCTGCATAAAGTGCATGACCTACACTACCTTTCTGCATAGACTGTCCACCATTAATATTAATTTCTTCTGTTATCATAAGTGAAACCAACTCATCAAAATCAAGAAACTCCGCTCTCACAAATACAGAATTTGTAAAAGCTTTCCATTTTTCATCTTCTTTTAAACCATTTAAAACAAATGCAACTAAATCATCATCTTCAACTATGCACGAAATTGAAGCAAGTGCATCGACGATCTGCTTAATTTTTAAAACATAATCATTTACTGACTGTCGTACATCCTTTTGCAAATTATTTAATTCATTTTTCAATTGAATTCGCCGTGCCTTTGTGGTTGTTGAGAAGAGTTGCTCTAATGCTTCCCAAATCTCCTTGCTTGTTCTCAAGTCATGTATGTGTCCTATCATGCTCGACTCAATATTTTGTGACAATACAAAGATTACCTTCTTGTCACGCTCATTCCACCTCTGATATTCCCGGACTTGCTGTGGTGTCGGATTTTGATCAAGCAAGTCCGGTTGAGGTTCCGTACCACTAATAAGACCATGCAAATTCCTACCCATAAGATATGCAGACATGCGAAAAACGCCAGGCTTGATAGTTGATTTTACTCAATTTTTCTATTTGGCTATTTCCGTCAGCCATCCTAAAAGAAGATAATTCTAAGCGAAGGTACTTGCAAATTATCAGCTTATTGGTGTTGCATCTTATGCATATACCTCATGTATAGCACCTTTGATGCATCAACCTCGCTATGATACCAATGTAGAATAAAGGAAGTTTAAGAAGTAGCATAATTGGAAGCATGAAGGGAAGCAGAGAATAGCATAGACTACAAAGATGATAGAGCAGAGTAGACGCACAAGACTAGATAAAAGAAGAGAAGTTCTCTGTACAAAAGATGTCTCTATATTCACAATGATGGAGTATCAACAACTCTGTACAAAAATGAATTCCTAAGCTCTTTATATAGAGTTTTCGGAATGAATATGTGCCAATGATTTTCTTGTACAAAAGTAGTGAAGAATATTTAAAGTACTAAAGTAATGGATAATAACTAAAAAGTTGCTCAACAACTTTTTCACAAAAATAATGGATGCTATTTTAAAGCACTAAACGAGTGGTCAACTTTTAATGACCCTTTTTATGAAAATAATGGCTGATATCTAAAGAGCTAAAAGAATGGTTTTGAACCAAAAAGCTTTTCCTCAAAAATGGATGCGCAACAGTGTGCACATGCATATTTAAATCGTACAAGAAACAACTCATGGGGACTCATAAGAGAGTGGTAAGGCCTTGATTTAATTCTTTTGCAAACCATCAGAGAATCTAAAGAAGGGTGATATCCGGATTAATCATGTTGGATTCAAGTACTTTCCATCCATTAACCCTTCATTAGTCTAATAAGTCCAAACATCTGTGAATTCCAATCGACCTAGTACTAGCGCAAAGAGAGAAATGCACTTTCTAATTTCTTATGGCATAAATCCAGACTCATTCTCTTGTGACAAAACTTTGAAGGCTACATCCCAGGCCGCTGTCTTGGTGGTTGGGCCTCTCACCTCTTGAGGCAGGGGTGAGGGTTCAACCCTTGTTGGGAGCACTTGTGAGGGACATATAAACCTTGGAATGATGTATCATGTGGTTGATGTGCCATCACATATTCTACCCCGCGGTAGTTGTGATCATCGTTCAACCCAGCTATGTAAACCCTTGTTCTTGTGGGATAAGGGGGGTCCCATGGGTACTATACCCTTCCTTGTACAGTTGCAATTTCAAAGTTAAAGCCTAGAGGAGTAGGCCTCGGCCAAACCTCCATTTAGAAAAGAAAAATTGAAGGCTATGTAGAAACTTATGTCTCCATTATGTTGGCGGCACATGGGTCTTCATAGCAATTATGCATTCATCGAGGATGGACTTGACAATCGGTTTCACACAGAATAGATGAGCCAGGCTAGTAGACATATTTAGGTAAGGTCAATTTTTCTTGTGACATAGATTTGCAAAAAATATTAAGGCTTTGTTTGAAGTGATTGTGCTTCACAAAATCCATTTTCCTTAGTGTGGGTAAGCATCTCCATGACATCGGGAGTTCTACCTTATGTTGACTAGGAGATAGATATGAAAAAGTCCGATCATTGATACTAACACCTACATTCATTACGCAATAAATGTCAACACATAGGAAGAATGTAACAGAAGAAGGCAGTAAAACTCCAACCTCTTCTTGAAATGGAACCCAATCCTTGTGTGAACTTTACTTCTTCCATTATAATATACATAAATCATAGAAAGACCTACTGAAGATGGATAGCTTGCGCAAGATATGGAAACTTTACTTCCTCAGCTACCCCTTTGGTAGCTTTCTTCAATTGACACATTCCATTTCAATTCAGACCTCTGACAAGAAAACGGGCTCGTTGCATTAGGCATGTCACTCTTCAAAAACTGTTCCATCCATTTCATTGACAGAGGCGGCCCCCTTTTGTGCTGCCAAAAGAACTTCTCCATAAATGTAGAAGAACAAGTCCTTCTCTAGAGGGCAACTATGTTATGTCAAGTCTGCAAAAGGAAACGGCTTAACTGCCTTTGCATCTTTTTTCGATTTCAGCTATCACTTCTCTTGTCAACTTTAAGTTCTCAAGAAGTTCACCAACCTTTTTAGCACTCTCACCACCATCCGGTAGACCAAAAATCTCCTTTGAACATCTATAGAAGCATTTTTGAATGCTTTTGCATTTTCGACACTTCCAAACCGAATGCAAAAAATTTCCTCTTTGAGCTACCCTTCAATCGTACTTTTTTTAATCTCCTTGTGCTTAAGAAACTTCACTCACCCAATACCTCTTTCCATCCACTGATTACCATCCTTATCAAAGTGGTAAAGTTTTGCTTCCAAATCAATCAATATCTCCTCGTTCTCTTCCTCCATGCTCACTGCAATGGCATAGAGTCGTTCAATAGGTGCTACTTTGGCACCTGTGTCCTGCTCCTCTCCTTCTTCTTTTTCCATGTCTTCCCCGATGCATTCATGGTGCTTAAAGATGTTGAACATAAATCAAATCATGTGCCTCATTGGTGTTGAGCATCCCAATGCTATATTTGATCTCCATACTTTCTATTCCATGGGTTGCATAACATATTCTAAAGTACTCCGCTATCAAGGTTAGTCCCATCAGAAGCATCAGATGGGTATCGTCATATGCAAGGATAATATTCATGATTTGCATGAATTTTGGCCTCTCTAAGCATCAGTAGTCACCCATATATTTTACAAAAGAGAAACATGTTAGTGCATAAAATTTGACTTTTTGACCCATTAACAATGACAATTGGTGAAATCCATTTTGCATGCTCAATTAGAATGATAAAACCCACACAAAGTAATCAGTCAATTTCATCCTTGATGAGTTGTGCATAATATGGACTCATCCTATAACTAGTGTGCTTGATTGTTTTAGTGTAAAGTTGAAGAACTATACGGCGTTGGTAGATGTGAGGGTCTAATCCTTTCATATCTTCATAATCCCAAGCAAATACATCTTGGAATTCAATTAATAACTCAAGTACTTCCCTCCACTCCTCACTGGTTAATTTGGCACTAACCTTAACTAGTCGAGGCTTATCCTCCATGCCAAAGTTCTAGGTAATCAACTAGTCCTCAGCTATATATTGTTGCTTTTGCTTATCCTCAAAATCCTACTAAGCTAAATTAGTATCGGCTATGGGGTTGGGGAACACATCTACTATCTCGATACCTTGTTAGTTAGTGGTGCACAAGTCACCATAAATATCAAAGGAGACCAGTGTTCCAATAGATGCTATAAGCCTACTACCCCTAAAGATAATAAATCTCCATTAGCTTTCAAAAAGTCAGCTTCTTCATCTTTGGTCAACCCATCTAGCATGTGAACTGGTTTGCCTATGTGAGGAAGTGCATGACCTTCATTCGATTGCATCATGTCTAGTGGAACCCGATATTCATGGTGTTTATAGTTTACCACTAATTCCTTGTTAGACCAGTCTTGCAAAACCTTGGCTTGTTTAAGCTAGGGTCGGCCGAACAAGAGGTTATAATCGTAAGTGTTGTCTAGTAGATCTTGTTACACTTATGTGTTCCTCGAGTAGATTTGATGTGAATCTTTTCCCTATACATGGGCACTTTTTACTCTAGTGCTGGCTAGAGGTTTTTTCCCCATCTTACCACATACATGATTCACTCATATGTGGTGGTACTTTGTAATTAGGGATATTATTCAACTCTTACTTTACTTCATTTCATCATCAATAGAGAGAGTGATTCTAGCCATCCATCTTCTCTATGTGTCTTGCTACATTTTTGCTCCATGTGTGTGCTTCTCGTGTCTCTCTCACACTTCTACACACAACCAACAGTGGTATCAAAGTAGGTTCAAATCCTTCTCAAGTTTTGGTTTTTTGTGTCACAGCACGTGTGCACTTTTAACAATGCAAATCAACTTTGGAGTATAAAATAGTGAATTTCAACATCCAAGAAACATTTTCGCTAGTTACACTAAAGTTTTACACCCATTTTGAAGCCATTCGTGTAGTCAAAGTCACCATGAGAGTGAAGGTTTGTGAGTTGAAATTTCATCATTCATTTCAACTTTCGTCGAAGTAAAGATTTTGTCACATTCTTATTCTTTAGTGAAATGGCGGACAGCAATGACTTATTTGGCATGCTTCAAGCTGAAGATAAGCTTGATGGGACCAACTATCAAATTTAGTCTTACATGATGAAGCATCTTCTTGTTGCAAAACAACTTTGGAACATAGTGGCTGATGTAGATCGAAGACCCTCGGGTTCTTGTACTTCATAGTCTACTATCATAGATGGAGCTTCTTCTTCAAGCATAGTGGTTACTCATTCTCCACCTACACAAGAGAAACTTAGATGGGATGGAAAAGATGCTCAAGCTCATGCATTTATTGTGCTTTTTGTGAAACGTCATATAGTTCCACACATTGGATCATGTTCTACATCAATACAGGCATGTGACACTCTTGCTTCTTTTTATGACATGCATAATAAAGCATGTGTTGCATACTTGAGAAAGCAACTTGAAGATGTATGTATGGCTGAAAATGAGTCGGTGGATATATATGTGACATGCATCAAAGACTTGAAAGAGTAATTGGCACACATAGATGAGATTATTTTGGACGCATCACTCATTTCTACATTGTTGAAAGGATTACCAGAATCTTTTCAAGCTTTGCTACTACACTCCATTTGGTTGCAAAAGGGAATCCTAATATGTATGCATTTGATGAGGTTGTGTCTCTTCCTTTGTAAGAACAATAATCTAGAGTGAATAGAAGTGGTTTGATTGAGGGAATGCAAGCACTTGCTATCTCACAAAAGGGGAAAAGTAAGTATGGTTCAGCTTTGGGTTCATCAAAACCAAAGCCTCAACCTTCCTCTTCCACTCGTTCTTCTAATGATGCTAATTTGCAAAAGAATAAGAGATGCAAATATTGTCGGAAGGCTGGTCATACTATTGATCAGTGTAGAAAGCTTGCTAAGCACAATGAAAAGAAGAAGGAATCCAGCATGTCTATTGCTGAAAATTCAACAAATGCAAAGAATGATGAAGCTAACATGGCTCAAGATTTTTGGGCATGTGTTGTTACCTGTCATTATGATGCATCTTTGCATTTTAAATGTATGGTTGTGAGTGAGGCTGATTCGGATTGGTTCTTTGATAGTGGTGCTTAAAAGCACATAACTTCATGCAAAAGGTTTTTTGCATCTTTGAAAGATGCACCCAAAGGAGGACATGTTGTGTGTGCAAACAATGCCTCTTATCCTATCATTGGAGTAGGAGAAATTGAGCTTACGGCTACAAATGAAGGTGTGATTCTCTTAAAAAATGCATTGTATGTGCCCGGTATCAAAAAGAACTTAATTTTAGTTCTGTCGATTCCCAAAGCTGGATTTCATGTACACTTTGTTGATGATAACTGTATGGTTGATGATTTCGGCAATGGTGATATTATCCTGATGTCTAGTACATTATGTTATGGTTTGTATCGCATGGATACATACAAGAGGGCTGCCTCAAATGCCTTGGTTGCTCATACTTCTTCCATGGCTGAAATGGAGCTTTGGCATGCTCGTTTTGGTCACTTGAACTTCAATAGTTTGCTTTACTTGCAAAAGAAGGACATGACTATTAGTTTTCCAACACTTGAGTCCATTGAAAAGCATGCATGTGAAGGTTGCATTCTTGGAAAAATGCATCATGCTTCTTTTCCAAAAGATAGTTATACACACACTACAAGAAATTGCAGTTTGTCTAAAGTGATGTATGTGGTCCCATCAAGACTCCATCTTTTGGGAAGCATGTATATTTTTTTACCTTCATTGATGATGATACTTGCCATACATGGGTGTATCCTATGAAAGAAAAGAATGAGGTATTTTCTTGCTTCAAAGCATTTTTAGCTATGGCTGAAAATTTTCCTTCACAAAAGCTTTTGACTCTACACATGGATCATGGTGGTGAATACATTCTAACATGAGTTTAATGCTTTTCTTCGTGAAAGAGGTATTTCACACCAATGGATGGTGCTATATACACCTCAACAAAATGGTGTTTCCGAGCTTGAAAAATAGAACACTTCTTGAAATGGCATGATGTATGGTCAAAGGAAAGCACCTTCCTAATAAGTTTTGGATGGAAGGAGTCATGTGTGCAAACTATGTGTTGAATCGCTGACCTTCAAAAGCATTGAGATTCATCACTCCTTATGAGGCTTGGAATGGGCATAAGCCTATGGTTAGTCATATGTGCATGTTTGATTGTTTGGCATATGTTCTTGTGCCATATCAACAATGTCACAAACTTGATGACAAGGTAAAGAAATTCATATTTGTTGGTTATAGTGCTGAAAGTAAGGGATATCATTTGTACCATCCATTGACGAACACAATTATTGTGAGTTGAGATGTGGTATTTGCTGAAATTTCACTTTTCCCTCTACTTGAATGCAAAAAACAGCCAATAGCTAGCTCACAAGATATGTTCGATACACTCATGTCTTTGTTCCAAAATGGTGCACTTGTCTATGGCCATGTAGATGAGGCAAATGAGGCTCAAAGGGCTAAAAAATTCCAGCAAAATAGAGCTTAAAATGCAGAGAATTTCTAGCCAAACATGGTTGAAATTTTTCAACCAATATCGAAATTGCTGGAAATTTTGGGCCACATATGGCTGAACATTTGTGTCAAAATATGGCTGAAAATGAGCATGAAATTTAGCACATGCATGATATACATGTTGAAGGTGTATTACATAATGAATGCATGTCTATCAAGAGTGTGCAAAGTATGCCAAGGTGGCTGAAACAAACTTTGCAAGACAGCAAATTGAGTACACCTTTACTTGGTAGAACAAGATCAATCTCTCACCATGCATGAAGTAATTTTGTGGATTATTCTCTTATTGCAACAAAATGTAATGAAGAGCCAATTACTTTTCAAGATGCATGAAACGATCCACAATGGATGAACGCTATGCAATCAAAAATGGATTGGATACATAGGAATGGTACTTGGGAGTTATGTGAATTGCTAAAAGGAAAAAATGCCATTGGTACAAAGTGGGTTTACAAGATTAAGAGAAAGTATGATTGTAGCATTGATCGTTACAAAGTTAGATTGGTTTCCAAAGAATATGCACAACAATATGGTATTGATTATGAGGAAACGTTTGCACCTACTTCACACATGACTACCTTTCGTACATGGTTCCATTGGCTGCCCATCGAGGTTGGAAAGTCATCAGTTGGATATAAAAGCAGCTTTCTTGAATGCTGATTTGCAAGAAGAGATTTATGTGAAGCAACCTCCTAGATTTTTCATGAAAGGACAAGACCATATGGTTTGTCGCTTGCATAAAGCCTTGTATGGTCTCAAGCAAGCTCCACGTGCATGATGTGAGAAAATCCATAAGCACTTGATTGCTCTTGGCTTCACATGTAGTCCAATTGAAAGTACACTCTATGTATGAAAAAATGGGGCTGATCTTATAATGCTTGTTCTTTATGTTGATGACACACTCTTGATTCGGTCATGTGATGCAAAAATTGACATTCTTATGGTTGATTTTTTTTGTAGCATACTTCTGATGTCACTTATCTTAGTCTTTTGAGCTACTATCTTGGCATCGAGTTTGTATCTGTTGAGGGGGGAATTGTTATGCATCAAGCAAAGTATGTTGAAAAACTACTTCAACATTTTGACTTTGATGATTGCAAGCCAGTTTCCACACCAATTGATACAGGATTTAGGTTCTCAATTGAGGATTCTGGTGATGCATTTGATACTTCTCTTTATCAGCAAGTTGTGGGATGGCTTATATATGCATGCAACACAAGACCGGATATACAATATGTAGTTTCCCAATTGAGTCGATTCATACATAGCCCTAGCACTAAGCATTGACAAGTGATGAAACATGTTGTTAGTAGCAGCCAAGGCACACAGGGAACCACAAGACAAGGAAGCAAAAGAAGGGAGTCAGAGCAAGGATCAAGCAGACAAAGTAGTCAACACACATGTGGCAGATAGGCCCTTAAATGTTTCCAAATATTTCCCAAATAGTGATTCTAGTCACTCCACACCATTGTAAATACCATTCCACCTTTTGTAGCTCCATTTTTTTGCAAGCTAAGGAGTCCTTGAGCTTGAGGAGCATTAGAAGTACCTATCTATCAATTTTCATAATTTTTTGAGCTCGTTTGAGCCTCCAAATTAGCCTAGGAACCTAATTTTTAACTAGGCCGGACACTAGGTCTCGACACGACCAAAGCTAGTCAAAAACTATAAATAGAGCTAGAGAGCTCATTTTTTAGGCTAGCTTGTTGTAGAATTGAACTTGTAAGAGCACTTTTGAGTAATCTAAAGAACTCCATTGACTCTCTCTTTGTTCTTGCCTTGTGTGCACGTATGTGTGTATGTGTGTGCATGTTAGTGTGCTTCTCACTCACACATTTGTGCCATCACTTGTTCGAGGTCTTCATACCATCCTCATGCCTTCTCGGATTGACATTAAAGGAGGTGCTACTCATCACTGAGCTACACCAAATTTTGGCGCCGTTACTGGGGATCGAGCTTTGACGACGAGCATGTGATGGTAAGACGTAGAGTGGAGACATTCGAGTCATAGGTATTTTTTTCTTCACTTTTATATATTTCCTTTTATTTTTTCATCACCATCATCATCATCATCACCATCTCCCACCTCCATCTCCATCATCGCAAAAATTTCAGTTTTTTGGTCATATCACCATACCCATGCCATTCCCCTCATTTCACTTGTGAGAGAGAGCGAGAGAGCATTTGCATGTTTGTGCATTTCTGTGTTTTTTGAGATTTCCTGCAGGAATCAGCATCCCTAGCAGCTGTACCAGCTCCAGCAGGTAAAAATTTTTGACTGTGCAGGTCTCGAGGCGTTGAACTCTGTCAATCGCGACTGACAGAAAAAGTGATCCTTTTGCTAAACTAAGTGCATAAATGTGAAGTGTAGGCCTAGAGCATCTTGAATATGTGTTTGAAATTTTAAAATTCCTCAGTTTTCTGCCAATCGCGATCGACATGTCAATCGCGATCGACAAACAACGATAGACGCTTACTGACGAATTTGTCAATCGTGACTGACAGAGTCAACGACCGACTGACAGACTTTTCGCGTGCCATGTGTCAATCGTGATCGACTCATCAATCGCGAGCGACCCATCGATCGCGATCGACAATCCCGACGGACCTATCAATCATGATTGACCCAATCAACTATTGTTTGACCATGACCGATAGACCCCACATGCCATGTGTCAATCGCGATCGACCCATCAATCACGATCGACAGAGTCAACGATCCTTTGACCACGATTGACGAAATTTTCAGGCCAGGTGTCAATCGCGATTGACATATCAATCGGGACTGACAGCCACGATGGACCTGTCAATCGCGACCGACACATCGATCGCGATTGACATATCAATCACGATTGACGGGCAATTTCAGCATTTTTTTTTAGGGCAAAAAAAATAATAGTTGGTCTATTTTGGGTCAAATTTTGGGAAACATTAAGGTTTGTCATTGCATTGTGAGGCCGCTACGCAAGTAATTCAAGAAATCTTGTTTGTCAGTTAGCCTGTTTTAATCCTGTTTTGACCCCTGAACCCTGAACTGTCATAACTTCCTCATACGAAATCCGTTCGGGGTGATCTTAGGCTCGTTGGAAAGCTCATGGGGATTATTAGATATAGTATTTTGAAGTTGACCATACCCTAGGGGAAGAAAACTGAGGGATCTTTAGGATTGTTTTCCATAAAGCCAAAGAACAATTTGATCTCTGAATCGCATGAATGAACAAGGTTTGTTGTGTCAATTGAATTCAAATCTTGAGCTAACTTTGGGACTTTTACAGGTCCATTGAGAGCATCGAAGGGCATTCTAAGCCAGAGTAAGTGCAAGCTTGGGAACACGCTTTCTGGGCACACAAGGGCAACCGAGGAAGGAAACTAAAGGTTGGAAATTCTCAACACCCTCTGTCAATTCCTAGCTTAGGCTAAGTATGTGTAGAGGGTTTAATCAATTAGGGTTACATTAAGCACGATCAAGTCCAAGAACTCTAATCACTCAAGTGCAAGTACAAAGAGATTACATTTGCGAAACAACATAAGGGAAAAGAATTTAAATCAAGCGACCAAAATCAAGTAGGATAAAACCTAAGTATTCCTCACGACGAAGATTGATTGGACAAGATATGACACCCTAAGAAAAATTAAAAAGAACAAGTGACTAATACAAAAGAAATCAGCAACGAAATTGTACTTGGGAAATTTGGGATTATTCAATTGGCCATATGAACCTTAGATCAAGACAACACCTAGGAAGAGATAGACAGAGTCCTAGGTCTTCAGAGGCTAGTGTCAATCATACTGCTAGGTCTTGGGCCCAGCAGTTGAGCCACTATTCACACTACCCTAGCTCTGAGACTAGTGAATCAGAGCTGTCTCAAGGAATGGAGAGACCCACAGGAAGTTCAGGCGTGCCATACTTACAAAGGGTTGAAGGTCCTTACAAGACACAACTCGAATACCTTAGGACCAACCGATTAGGTGCTTGCATCTATGAGGACGACCTAGGAAGATCTGTGGTCCAAATTAAAAACCCTGACCAACCCATTGGAATTGAACATCTAGCTGTCAAGTTTGAAAATAGAGCATACCTGGACAAATAAGGAACCATATACGTAGTCACCAATCACCCAAATAGGATAGACAAGTTTGGTAATGGGATCCCAGAAACGGACATAGGTGACCTAGAGCAAGGGAACATAGGTGGTGAGCCTAAAACCCCTCGAGGCAAATCAGTTCTTACTAGAATTATCATGCCAGAGTGGATTCCCCAAGACAATAAGAGCATAGATCTGCTCTTAAACTGAGAGACCAATGAAGCCTTTTGGAGGTATAAGCCTGATCTACCAAATGAGGTAGGAACAATCACAATCTATGAGTTCAAACATCCTGATAGCCCAGGCAAAGTGACCTATTTAGACAACACTTCAGAAAGAATATTTGTGGTCACAAAGCATGGTAGGTATGCCTACACTTGGAAGGGAGAATTAATTTTTCCCCAACCAAGATCTAATGTCTCATATGGCCACCCAGGAGCTGGAACATCCCAAGCTCATGGGGCTCAAAGGGATAGAAGTAGAGATAGGCCAGAGGTAAGTTTTGCCAACCTTGGGTAGAGAAAGGATGAGAACAGAGACGGATAGAGTGGAAACTGAGAGACCTAGAGCCCCAAGAAACCAAAGAAATGCGGATGAATTCCCTCTACCAAGACCTAGAGAGCACATGAGGATTTTGAGACCTACACAACTAGTTAAATCCATGAAGAACTACTTCGATGGCACAGGAGACCCATATGATCATGTGGCCGAGTTCAGGCAAGTCTTGAGAGCTGAACAAGTTGAGGACCTTTTCACACAGTACAATGCCTTTGGTCTAACCCTTAGGAACACCACTCTTACGTGGTTTCAACCATGAAATGAGAGACACTTCAGGAACATAGACCAACTTCTAGAGGCTTTCATTATTGAATCCTTTAAGAGTGGCATAAGGCATAGTAATTCCTCATAGATTCACAGCTTCAAGCAGACACCTCAAGAGACAGTGAGACTTGCAGGAAGAAGGTTTAGGCAATACTTAGAGAGGTGCCCTATTCCTTAGTTACCCACACCAGCCAAACAAGTGGCTTTATTCTTGGATGGACTGTTAAGTACCAAATTGAGATCATATGTGTATTTGAAGGATCCTAGGACCATAGAAGAGTGTGTACGCATGTGCATAGACATTGAGGATAACCTGGGAGAGGAGTTGGAGCTTTCAAAAATCTACAAGGATTCAGATAGCTCTAGTAGTCTCACTTTCGATCAATCCACATCTATCGAGGAACTTGTAGAGAAGGTAGCGCAAAAACTAGGTGTCTCTAGCAAACAAATCCCAAGATTTGCCCTAGTGAAGAGATGATATACTTGCGGTGGTGACCATATGGCGAATGTATGTCCCATTATGGCTCAATCCCAAGTGAATCCTAGTAGCCAGTACTGCACCATAGAATGGAGGTACACCAATCACACTGCACAAGATTGCCCCTACAATAAGCAAGCAGTTAGGCAAACATACCCACAACCATACCCTCAACAAGGAAGATACCAGAACCAGTACCCACCACAACAGTATGCTAGGCCTCAACCAACTTACCAACCACAAAATCAGGCCTAGCAGAGACCTCAACCAGTGCTAGCCCAACAACCTCCTGCTCCAGCCAATGTGATTCCCGTAAAGTATGCAGCTACAGAAGAAAATTTGAATAGAGCTATAGTCCTAGTAACTCCATTACTTTCGGAAAGTGACCCCAGTGACCATAGCTTTGATTCTACACATATTGATAGCCCCCAAGCTTACTACATCGAGTTTCCTAAACATGGTGAGTCCTACTATAGTGAAGAACCGAGTGAACCTAGTTGGGATCCAGAGTATGCAAATATCATGTACACAAATCCCAACCCTAGACCTCAACCTAGGCAAGTAAGACCCCCATTCTCTAGAGGACCATGCTACAGATGTCAGGGACATCACCTCATTCGTGATTGCCCCATGCCTGCAACTACACAACCCCAGTCAGTAACAATCCAGGGCTTTTGTCAAGTTTGCGGAAAGGAGCATCTCTTACAAGATTGCCCAAAGAATCCCAATAATATGCCAAAAATCACTCCTATTAACGTTATTGGGTTAGTCATAGACTCTGCAGGAAGTGTAACTTCCACTGCACCAATAAAAGTGGTCACTAGAGCTCAGACTTTGCAGCAGAACCAAGGTTTAGGCCAAGAAAAGAGCACCAAGATTAGTGAAACTGAGAGCATAGCCAAGAAACAAATGAGAGCATGGAAAGATAGCCGAGAAAGGATGAAAAGACAATGGTCTAAGAAGATGAGATAATTAGAAGAGAGCATAAGAGAAACAAAGGCCAAAATTGTTGAACTCACCTCTTAAACGAACTCTCACATGCCACCACTACCTCCATCCCTATCACCTTCTCCATCACCCTCCATCCCACCTCATCCAATTCCACTACCTCCTAGAGTAGGATCAGTATTAGCTGACCCCACTCCAGAGGACATAGACATGATGCTTAAAGCATATCAGGCCAGAATCCAAGAAGGGCCAAACATACAAATCATGACAAATGTTACCCTGGAGCTGATCTAGAGATAGAGAGAACCAAGCTTTGTGCGAAAATGGTAGCATTGGCTCAGAGCATGTTTGAAGCCTATCACCTTTTCAACTACTCTTGCTCAGCTAAGGCACAGTTGCACTTTGATGGACTGTTAGAGAAGTTTGAGAGCATAATTGCAAGATCTGATAAGGAAGCCATATCCCAAGAAGGAGCCAAGGCAAGCGAAAGAATAAGCATTCCTCCCTAGGAAGCTTATGTGCCTAATTCCACTGAACCAGACACCTCTTCTTCTATGAATAGGTATTCACCAGAGTTCTTGCAAGAGATCCAAGAAGAGAAATGGGCTAAAGAAAGTGAAGTCCCTCCTCCCATTGAACTTGTGGATGATGTGCATGAGAAATTCCCACACGACATTCCTTCCATTTATGGAGAGTAGGAGAGCACCCAATCTCAAGGGAGATTAGACTTTGAGTCCAATTCCTTGCAAGAACTACCCCATTTCAGAGGCCCATGGGAAGCCAAGTCTACATGTATGAGAGCACCCACTGTCATGGTAAGAAACGAAGACTCAATCATCCCTAGGAACACAGAGGTAGTGAAAAACACTAAAGTGCAGTGCAACCTCACTTTAGAAGAGCTACTCAAAGTTAGGCCAGAGCTATGGAAACATGTAGCCAATCAAGTGCCAGAAGTAGTGAAACCTCGTTCCTAGGTAGGTTCTCATAGAACGGTGCCAGAAATACCTTTGGATAAGATAGGAGACATGAGTGAAGGAGAAGAAGGAAACACCTATCTTCCCATTACCCATCAGGGGTACACCACCAAGGCAATTTTGGACTCAGGTGTGGTAGTTGCAATTGTTACTACTTCCTTATGGAAGCTTTGGGGCAAGCCAGCACTCAGGCCAACGAGAATGAAATTGCAGATGGCCGATGGTCACATTGAGAGACCCTTAGGATTGCCAGAAGGAATAACTCTCACTACATGTGGTGTGGAGTTTGAGCACACTTTTGCTATATGTGACTTTAGCAAAAATAAGGCCTATGAGATGTTTTTGGGAAGACCCTTTATGCGGCAATTGCAAGTGGTACAGGATTGGGGAACCAATTCCTTGTATTTGCAACACCTAGGTGTTACAACCAAAGTCAATCTCAAGGATTACTCTCATAAAGATGTACCCCCTATCCAATGGAATCTCATCCATAGAGCTAAAGATGATACCAAGTCAATGCATTCCATAGGATGAGGATCCTCATGGATGCATGAAGACACTCACTTGTGGATGTGTAGTAGCAGGAAGAAGAGAAGAGAGAAAAACCCAGAGAGGTAGGTGCAAAAGAAACCCATAGATCAGTTCACGACCCAGCCTATGCACCTGTAGTATTTCTTGACGAAGAATTTGAACCTCACGGTTGGGCGGAAATTTTAGCAACAATGGATGTAGCCATCAATGAAGAACAATGGACACCCCACTGTGACAAGGATGGCTATGATATTTCAGTCTTCTCAATAGAGCCAATCATGGGGGATTCAGTTCTTGAAGAATGTGAACCTAGCACTGATGCATTTGAGGACGCAAGTGACTCCGATCTAGAGTCAATCATTATGGACCCACCCTTTGCATCAGATGAAGAATACTTCTATGAAGTAGAAGTTCACTCTCAGAGACATGAAGAGTTCACCAATGATGTAAGGTTAACCACGCAAGTGTCCACCAAGAGTGAAGGCAAGAAAAGGAAGAAGAGATTAGTCACACCAGAAGAGGAAGAATCTTTGTTTGAGGTCCCTGAAAATTTTAAGAAGTATGAAATAGATGATAGGAGAGTCATGATAAGAATGCCTAAATGCGAGGCACAATCAAGGGAGGCCTATGATAACAAAGAAACCACCAAGAAAATAGTAGTAGCCATAGAAGAAGGAGAAGAAAGGTGCACATACATAGGACATGACTTGAGGGAAGAAGAAGAGCAAGAATTGGTAGCTTTGCTGAGAGAATACAGAGATGTATTCGCTTGGAGCTACAAGGACTTGAAAGGTGTAGACCATGACATATGCTCACACACTATCCCCATGACCTCAGATGCCAAACCCTCTAAGCAAAATCCATACACATATAATGATAATTATGCTGCTAAGATCAAGGAAGAGATAGATAGATTGGTGGAAGCTGGATTTATCTAGGAAATTGAGCACACTGAGTGGGTATCACCCATTGTTGTGGTGCCCAAGAAGAATGGAAAGCTATGTGTATGCATCAACTTGAAGAAGGTTAATGCAGCCACCATTTGAGATAATTATCCGCTTCCCATCATTGAACATCTCCTAGAAAGAGTAGCAGGTAAGGAAGTGTACAGCTTCGTTGATGGATTCTCTGGTTACAATCAAGTAGCCATTGCACCAGAAGATCAGCATAAGACAACTTTTGCCATAGAGTGGGGCATATTCGCCTTTCAAGTAATGCCATTTAGGCTTACCAATGCGCCAGACACATTTCATAGGCTGATGTGGCATGTGTTTAAGGAATTCCTGAGAAAGAATTTAGAAGTCTATGTTGATGACCTCTGTGCACATTCCAACATTAGACAGACACATATACCCGAAGTACTCAGGCAAATCTTTGACAAATGTAGAGAATATCAAGTCTGCCTGAACCCAGAAAAGTGTGTTTTCATGGTCAGGCAAGGCAATATTCTAGGACACATAGTGTCAAAGAATGGCATATCCATGGACGAGGAGAAAGTGAGAGCTATTGCAGAGTTACCTAGGCCAAAGAATGTCAAGGAAGTGCAAGCTTTCATGGGGCATTGTGGGTATTACTGACGTTTTATACACATGTATGCCATCATTGCAAAGCCTCTATACAGACTTTTGACTAACTTTGAGTGGACTGAAGAATGTGAAAACTCCTTCAATGAGCTTAAACGACGATTATGCTCAGCACCAATCTTAACAACACCATATTGGAACAAACCTTTCCATGAGCATGTGGATGCATCCAACTATGCAATCAGATGTGTGCTAGCACAACCTACGGGCGAAGGTAATATGGATCTTCCAATTGCCTATGCTAGTAGATAGCTAAATGCAGCTGAACAGAATTATACCACTACTGAGAGAGAAGGATTAGACATGGTATATGCGGTTAAGAAGTTTCGACACTATTTTCTTGCAAATAAGTTTAAATTTTTTACTAACCATCAAGCATTGTTATATCTCATGAACAAGCCATGCAATACAGGTAGATTAGTAAGATGGTATCTCTTGCTGTTGGTGAGGAAAGGGAAGACTCACTTGAGAGTAGACCATCTCTCTAGGCTCACATTTGGAGAAGCCCCACAAGGAGTATCGGATGACCTTCCTGATGCTTACTTGTTTAATTTGGAAGTCGTACCTCAGTGGGCCAAAACATTAGCACCTGTATTGACATACGGACCTAACCACCCAGTAATACACATAAGATAGGGAGGTTGTAAACGCCCAAAAGTACCATATCATGGCAGGGAGTATGTACAAGCATACGGATCAGGGAATATTAGCTTGTTGTGTGGAAGAGGATGAGTACGCAAAATGGTTGCAATTAGCACATGTGGGTGCGTTAGAGAAACACTACTCAAGGCAAAGAACCTTACAGACATTGAGGAGACTTGGAGTGCATTGGCCGACTATGGAAGATGTCCATAAGTTGTGCAAGGAATGCCCAGGCTATAATATTAGACCACCTATGGAGCACGCCACACTGTACCAAGTGTCTCTAATACGAGATTGGAGTGAACCATTAGTAGCCTTTCTGAGGACGAAAACATTCCCTCAAGATATGACCCTGGCGAGGCAAAGAAGTTTAGAACAAGAAGCCCTAGATTACTCACTCATTGGTGATAATCTATATAAGCGTGGAAAAGACGGATATCTGAGACTGTGTCCATGAGAGTGAATATCTTAAGATCCTGGAAACTGCCCACCAAGGTGTGGCAGGAGGACACTTTGGACCAGACCGGGTGATTAAAGCAATCCTATTTCCAGGTCTTTGGTGGCCCACCCTTCACATGGATGCACATACCTACGTGAAGAGGTGCGATGTTTGTCAGCAAACTCAGTATCCTATACGTAAGGATGAGATTCCATTGAAACCTATGATGGGTGGATGTGCATTCTCCAAGTGTTGAATAGACTTTGTAGGTCCTATTAATCCCCCAGCTAAGGGTTCACATGCTGAATATATCATTGTGGCCACAGACTATTTAACCAAGTGGGTAGAGGTAAAAGCCACCACAAAGAATGATGCTCAAACGATAGCTAAGTTCTTATTTGAGAATGTGTTCACTAGATACGGGCTACCTATCGAGCTAGTAAGTGATAGAGGCACTCACTTCTTGAATGAAGTTATTGAAAATCTTCTCCAAGAATTCTTGGTAGTACATAAGAAGTCTGCCCCCTATCATACACAAGCTAATGGGCAAGCTGAAAGCACCAATAAGATCCTATGCAATGTGCTCACCAAATTGGTGAATAATAAACGCTCTGATTGGGACAAACAACTACACCACATTGTTTGGGCATACAGAGTTGCCTATAAAATGGTGCTCCAAGCCACACCCTTTCAGATGGTATTTGGCCAAAATGCAATGCTACCATTGGACTTTTTGATACCTACATTGAGAATAGCATACGAGCACGAGTGGACAGGCCATGAGCTCTCATCTAGAATCTTTGACCTAGAACGACTAGGTGAAACAAGATTAAGAGCGGCAACAGGAATTTACGCAGCCAAGAAAAGACAAAAAGCATATTTTGATGCACATGTGAAGGATAAGGGTTTGAAAGAAGGAGACTTAGTCCTAGTCTATACTTTTAAGCAACATGCACAGAAATTAGAGAAGAGAGGCTATGGACCTATGATTATCAATAGGATCTCCACAAGTGAAATAGTTCAATTAGCCACTCTAGAAGGCGACATCCTACCAATTTACATCAGTGGGTGCAGA
The DNA here is from genome assembly GCA_020310875.1 of Ceratopteris richardii. Classification (NCBI taxonomy): domain Eukaryota; kingdom Viridiplantae; phylum Streptophyta; class Polypodiopsida; order Polypodiales; family Pteridaceae; genus Ceratopteris; species Ceratopteris richardii. The sequence continues at coordinate 33,793,222 of CM035410.1, read as the reverse complement.
GTCAAGTTTATGTCATGAACCCCTTACAGAGGAGATGTTAAATTGACTCAATACTGCAAAGCAACGTAAAGAAGAGGAAAAACGAATTCGAGAAGAAGCAGAGGCAGAAGCCTTGGAATGCATCCGAAGAATGAAGTTGAGAAGACAGGGTAGAGATCAGCCTAGGACAGAGGCCTATGCAGACCCAGGATATCATATGGCTATGTGTGAAGTCTCAGGCGTAAGTTCCTATAGAATAATTGATCGGCGTCCTTTTATAACCTTAGAAATAGGACAAGGAAAGAGTGCAAGGAATGTATGGGCTTTGATTGACTCAGGTGCAGCCACTAGTGTTGTTAAAGTTTCTTACTATCAAAAGTTGAAATTAAGTGTCAATCCTCTAGAAGCATATCTCATAGGATTGGGAGGTGTGGAAACCCCTTGCATGGGCGAGGTGGAACTTCCCCTCTACATTCAAGATGTTTTAATGACAGTTAAAGTACTAGTGTGTCAAGATGAGGATCTCATTGAGCCTCTTGTCTTGGGTCAAGACTGGATTTATGATCGCGCAGTCAACCTCAACCTAAGAAGTGGAGTTCCTCAGGTTTGGGTAAATCAAAATCGCATTACAATTGAGTTAGAAAATGAAGCACTCAAGGAACTATGAAAGGCACCAACTCCTGGTCCTTCCAGGAGTACACATGAAAATGACGATGTTATTCTTGTCCAAAACTATGTGATGCAGAGGGATGATTGTCTCAACAAAGAAGTCAAGGATACGATGGAACTCCCTTCTTTTCCAAAGGCCATCGGGATACAGCAACCAGAGGTAGATTAAATTCAGAAGAAGTAGATGACCTATGCTTGAAGCCACAAGAAAGTACGAAGCATGGTGTCTCAACCACCAAAACAAGTGTGGGTGCGGAAAAGCTACCAACCTACTGCAGTCCAATCACAACCATTGGCCCAACTTCATATTAGTGAGCAACGATAGGACACTAATAAGAAGTCTTCCAAAAAGTCTTCTACTAAAGCGAAGTCTATCTGGGTACCCAAGAAGTCGATGAAGGCTGACCCACAATCAAGACAAATTTGGGTGCCTAAGGCTTGCTTGCAAGCTCAAATAGCCACACACAGACCACACCATGTACAACATGGTTCACTCACTCGAACAGCTAATACCCACTCTTATATGACATGCACGAACACAAATTCACTCATGAGCATGAGCAGAATCACTTCTAAATGGGTCCCTAAAAATCCTCATTTCCAAGCAAACACTCTCCTAAAGCCCTCCACAGTCTCCACAGAACCAAAACCGAAAGCCATCCACTGTGTTTGGCTACTCAAAGCTTGTAATAAACCCCCCGATCCCCACTTGTACACCTACTAACTGCATCATTCTCATACTGCATCATTCCATTTAGCTCATAGGACAATTCATCCACTAACTACACCCACAATCACCGAGCACTCACTGACTAACTAACCTATCACTAAACTCATGTTAATGTTGTAACGGGGACAAAAATTGTTCTATCTTGTCCATTACAATGTTAACACATGCTTCTATATTCTCACAGAACCAGCAAGCAAGCAGTAGCATGGCAGAAGGAGGAGGCACCAGTTCCCTGGCGGGGTCTAGCGCCCAAATTGTGGATATTGAAACTCTCCTCCTTGAACCACAACTCACTAAGAGGCCGTAGGAACTTAGGGCGATGCATATCCTTCCCATTCAGAACCCTCCGTAGGGGCACACGTCACAAGTTGGCAAACATGCACACTGGTTCAGTGATGTTGCAGGTCCATTGGGTGAGGGCACCTACTTTTGGGAAGCAAAAATTGAATTTAATGGCAAATGGGGAAGATACCATTTCTTTACCCGTGAATTCGAGAACTATCAAGATGCAGAAGTAATGAGATCTGTTTGGAACAAAGCGGGTTTGGATACCTACTTTTGGGCACTCTTACCTAAGCTTGATTTCTTGCGTTGCTCCTACCTGATCAGTACCATTACCCCTAACAGAGCCAAGGGAGGCGATAGTACCTTTGTGCTACCCTCATTAACACTTGGCCACAAGCTAAAAAGATTCAAACTGACCCTCAACCTAGTACAGGAGGCCTTGGACATGCACGGCATGCACATTGCCACAGAGAAAGAAACATTGATCCCGAGAAGAATGAAACACAAAGATCTTAACAAATTAAAGGATATGGTCCCTATGACACCTACCATCACCCTCCACCTACGCACAATCATGCAACACTTTGCCTTTCCATCCCAGGAGCACTTCACCATGCCACCCAAAAGAATTTGGTTTAGCTTGTGCTTGGTAGAGACAGAAAACCTCACAAGCAATCTACCCCATTGGATCATAGATCAAATCCACCTAGCACATCAACACTGGAATAAGAAACATAAGAATGTGCTTCATGGATGTCGTGTGATAACAAGGATCATTTACAGGTGCTTAGCTTATGATGTGCCTATTCAAAGAGCACTACTGTGGTCCCGAGCCCAGAAATTCCAATGACCGCTATCAACAACAGGGCCACCTTCGAAGAAAATGAGGGGTTCAGTTCAAATACCCTGTGCACAAGCAAGGGGTGCCACCCTCACACCAGAGCTGACACCACCTCAGACCAAACGTGTCCAACCATTTACTATTCGCTTACCAAGACCAAGTGCAGAAGGACCCAATTTGGTTTTCCCTCCGATTCCATCAAACTTAGAGTTCCCACAAGGCTACACCCTAGACGATTTGATAGATGAAGAAATTTCCCGGATGATTACTGAAGCCAATCTTGAGACGGAAGCAGAACAGACCCGAGGACCACAACCGACCACAACATTCAGCTCCTACCCAATCTGAAGTAGTGGAAGTAGACGAGGATGAAGAAGAGATTGACGAAGAGGAGGCTGACGAGGAACATGACCAAGAGCAAGAAGAAATTACAGAACTAGCAAATGCACCAGCATATACTGCACAAATCAAAAGATTATATGAGACTATGAAGAGAGTCCAAGAGCATCACAAGCTATCACTGGAAACAGGAAAAATGCTAATAAGTCAGATGTTAGGAGAAGAAGGAGTGGAGGAAATGTTTATTGAATCCCTGAACCTACACGCGGATGCATTGGGCCTGGATGAAGCCATTCATTCATCTATGGCTTATATTCATCGCTTTGAGAAACGAGTGCCTACCCGTCCCATGCGCTTCGGCAAGCAATTTCACATAGATGTATCAGCACCAGGAGATACCACACGGACAGAAGGACATCACACGGCGCCACTATCACCACACTCCTCACCTCTCACTGCCACAATTCACTTCACCACATGACACCACCACCCCAACTTCCACAATCACCACATATGTCATGGGAATTCCTCTCTCTCTAGGCATCCAATTCGGAGGAGTTACCATGCCCACATTCACAACACTATTCACGAACATCACATCCACCCCACCCACTATCCCCATCTACACGGTCACTCACACTTTTGACACCATGGAAACATCACCAGCCATGGCACCACTCCCTCCCCACACACAGCCACAATCCCCCATACCCCCTCCACCCACATCACCACTTGACTCTACATCATTCACGATTCCCTTTCCCTTCCCCATTCCCCCTGCATCCTCTCCTTTCCTAGCATTTTTGAATGTAAATAATGTGTTTTTTGCTTTACATCAATGTGTATATCAATTACAAAGAGAATATCAGACTCTTGAAGATCGCCATTGTCAATTAACTACGGACCATCAACAACTACAGAGGCGGCTTGCAACTATAGAAGAAGAAAACGCTGACCTCAATCAACGCTACACCACACTTGAACAGGCCCATCAAACCCTCCTGGAAACACCCCAACCATCAAAGTCTTCAGATGTCAAAACAACTCAAAGCTTTACTCGAACTCTACCAAACTGATAATCTTAGAGTTCGGCGTAATTTGACCATACTCAAAAAACACATGGCCACGGCATGCGAAGAGAACAAACGATTGCAAAAACAGAACAAAGAAAACCTAGAAGCTGCAATGGAAGGCTCCCCCCATGAGATCGACCCAGAACAGTTTAAAGCAGTCCCTTCAGATACAATGAAAACAATCCTGGAAAGCTATGCTGATCTGTTGGAAGCACATGATGATATGGAAAAGGAACAAGATGCATTGCGTCGCGAGCTAAGGGAGCAAGAAGAACAACCCAAGATCATAGAGTCGGCATCGACTTCAAAGGAGATAAAGGCGCTAAAAGAGCAGGTGGAAGAATTGCAAAAGAAGCTACTTGAGTATGAAAGGCAACCCTCTCCAGTTATTGAACTAGAGCCAGACGAATTGGTGCCCATCGAAGTGGATGAGTCCTATGAGGAACCATATGTTCCTATGCCAATGCCAGGCGGCCAGCAAACATCGGAAGGAATGGACACCCTAGAAGTAGAAGCACCCGAATGGCTTCAGAAACTCAAAAAGACCACCAAAACCCATGAAGATCGCATTACAGTTGAAATTCAATCAATGGCTAAACTGGAGGACACTATCATAAACTCTAAGAACTTCCGGAACATGTCACATCACCATTGGATAGGCACTAACGATGATCAATAAGTGCCATACTGTGTGCTCTTGGTTGATTACAATGCGGAGATTCAACAAAGGTGTGGGAAAGCCCCAACTTTCTCCACTCAATTTGGTCCCGATGATCTACCTGAACATGCTAAACAAGCGTCAACCTTTCAACCCACCTGGAGGATTCGTCTTCTCGAGACCTATCCAGAAATGGTTTGTACCTGGAATAACATGCCACTATTTATCAAGTACAATCCATGTTACGTTCCAATCCTTGGAAGATGCACCTGGCCCGAGTTTACCATTGTTGTCAAGAACGTCAAAGGGTGTGCAAAGTGGTTGAATTATGTCTATCTAGGACCTCCACAAGGACAACCCTCGGTTGCTTATATGATTTCTACCATCCATCACTAGAGCCTTAGACTATGGAACACCCCTGATGTGATGGCACAGATGTGCATGAAAATCTTTGAATTAATGCTGATCACATTAAGAACATTCAAAAACATCAAAGACCCACATTTCTCAGGAGTCGGCTTCACTGCAGGCAACCTAGACCTGGTATATGACATCAGCACCACCCCCTCAATCAAGGTAATATATGCTTGGCACGCAAGAATAAAATACCTCGAAGCTTAACTTTCGAGGAGATGTTCGTCACAGGGTTCTGGGAATATTACTCGGAAATATTCGTACCCAGGCCCTCACATCTCCTCCAACTATTCGCTATGGAGAGGACCTTATACTCAGATCAATTGCGATTGCCAAATCCAGACATTCTAGGGCCAGTAGATTGGGATGCATTATTAACAGACCTAGCACGGAGGTTGCGGCTGGAAGAACATCACCTAGCTTCAGATGTGGTTCAATACTATGTCACACGCTCAGCCAAACAAGGGTCTGTCAGAGACGATAGACGCGGGAGAGGGGGGGGTGTTAGCAGCAGCCAAGGCACACAACGAACCACAAGACAAGGAAGCAAAAGAAGGGAGTCGGAGCAAGGATCAAGCAGGCAAAGTAGTCAATGCAGATCTGGCAGATAGGCCCTTAAATTTTTCCAAATATTTCCCAAATAGTGATTCTAGTCACTCCACACCATTGTAAATACCATTCCACCTTTTTGTAGCTCCATTTTGTGCAATCCAAGGAGTCCTTGAGCTTGAGGAGCATTAGAAGTACCTACCTATCAATTTTCATAATTTTTTGAGCTCGTTTGAGCCTCCAAATTAGCCTAGGAACCTAATTTTTAACTAGGTTGGACATAGGCCTGGACAGGACCAAAGCTAGTCAAAAACTATAAATAGAGCTAGAGAGCTCATTTTTTAGGCTAGCTTGTTGTAGAATTGAACTTGTAAGAGAACTTTTGAGTAATCTAAAGAACTCCATTGACTCTCTCTTCGTTCTTGCCTTGTGTGCGCGTGCGTATGTATATGTGTGCATGTTAGTGTGCTTCTCACTCACACATTTATGCCATCACTTGTTTGAGGTCTTCATACCATCCTCATGTCTTCCTGGATTGACATTAAAGAAGGTGCTACTCATCACTGAGCTACATATGTGTTTAGATATCTTAAAGGAACTTTGAGCTTAGGTCTCTTTTATGGCAGAGATATCTAGCCATGCTTGCATGCTTTTACATATAGTGATTGGGCTAGCTGTTATGATAATCATGTGTCCACTAGTGGTAATTGCTTTTTCCTTGGAGACTCATGCATATCTTGGTTGAGTAAGAATAAACCTACAGTGGTGACATTGATTTGTGAAGCTGAGTACAAGGCAGTTTTCATAGCTACAGTGGAGTGTATATGGCTGAGATGCCTACTAATGGATCTTTGCATGGAGATTGATATTGCTATGCATATTCTCACTGATAGTCAGAGTGCATTCCCTGTTGCACAAAACCTAGTGTTTCATGCACACACCAAGCATATTGAGGTGCATTATCACTACGTGAGAGAGCGCCTTCATGCACAAGATATTGATTCGGTATATGTGCCTACACAAGATAATGTGGCAGACATATTCACCAAAGCTATTCCATAGGAAAAGTTTGAAGCTTTTCACAAAGCTTTAGGATTATCACCTTGTGGGGACTGATCTATCACTTCCTTTATGTGTTCACATCATTTGCTCTAGGGGGGGGGGGTTACACTTATGTGTTCCTCGAGTAGCTTTGATGTGAACCATTTCCCTATACATGGGCACTTTTTACTCTAGTGTTGGCTAGAGGTTTTTTCCTCATAATACCACATACATCATTCACTCATATGTGGTGGTACTTTGTACTTAGGGATATTATTCGACTCTTACTTGTGCTTCTCATGTGTCTCTTGCATGTTTACACACAACCAAAAGAGCTAACACCACAAAGGTCATGTGAAAGATCGCTCCTTGGACGGAAAGGGGGATATTTTTCACCAATCCCACCAAATGAACATGAGACTGATCAGCCATTTGGATAAAAGAAGAAATTGGTTCTATATTTGTCCAACCTAACTTTTGACAAAGGGCATATGTGACCAAATTAACATAGAAACCATAATTGATTAAGACTTTATCTATACAATGATTCTTATACCACACCATGATAAGTGGAACAACATGGTCTACTATTTTAATTTTGAGTTGTAGAGTAGTCACACATGGATTTGTTCATTGGTCCTTTATATGGAAATGTTGTTCGAATTGTTCATGAACTTTTGGTACTAGTGATAGAATTTACCCAAGCTGCAAGGTAATGGGTGAATTTTTTAAGATCGTCCATAGTTCATCAACCTTTGGGATCTATACAATCATCGACACACTTTCCTACATAGATTGTGATGCTATTTCTTCATATGAAGATGGAATCGATGCTTGAGAGACTAAATCTGGTGTTCGAAAGATTGGATGCTCTTTAGTTGCCTAGTTCTACACTCTTTGCACCATATGCATCTGTTCTTTGAATCTTGGTTCATAAATGGCTATTGTTGGCTCCAAAATGTTACCACATCTAGTCTGAACTGAGGCTACATGTGGTTCTTTTTCAATGATGATTACTAGGTTTATCATTGGTGTAGTTCTATCCTTTCGATGTTTTTCATAATCTTGTGCCTCTTTGCAATTATGACATATATGGCCCAACTCGCCATAAAAGTAACACCGGATAGGTTCTCTTGGACAAATTTCACTATTCTGGCATATGACCATGTTGGTTGTTGTAACAGACCTTGCTGCATCCTTGGCTCATTATATCTTCAATATTGTGTATTGCACAATTGTGGGGGTACATAAGTATTGGATGATGCTTGTTGTTGAACTAATGCATTTATGATTACTCAATTATGGGCTTTAGCATTGTACATGCAATGTGTTGTCTCATGATTGTCGGTGTTATAGATTGCATAGTGCACTTGGTTCAATTCGCAATTTGATGCAATATGCCCATGATTCTTACATTTCACACAAAATACTTGTTTTTTTGAACTCACATCTTTTTCCTTCAAAACACCAACCCATTCAAGATCTTCTGCAAACCCTCCAACTTTATTCTCTAGTTGTAGGGCAGTCCACTATAGCGTCTAAGGTAATCCTTTGATGCTTTGTATGATCATAATTTGTTTCAATTTCAGATTCAATCCATTAATAAAACATTGTGTGATTACATCATCTGGTAGCTTACTTTCTATCGGTATTTACCATAAATGCATCCAAAAAATTATAGCATAATCTTGGGTTGACTGGTCAGGTTTCTACCTATTGTTTTGCAAAAAGTCAAAAATATGAGCAAGATTCTTTTTGGACCAAAATCTTTGTAAAAATGCATCTTTGACAACTTTGTACTCAATGAAATGATCTATATCGTACTGTGCAAGCCAGTTTGCTACTTCATTGACCAATGTTGTTTGAAAAAGTCTGGCTTTATCTCCATAATTCACCGTAAAATTACTCGTGCTTCCAAATACATCAAAATTAACTTCAAATGCCCATATGTGAGCATCTAGATCATCCCTGGGAAATCCTCCAAACTTAGTATAAGTGACTCCCATTGGATAATATCTTCTATGTTCATCATTTTCCATTATTTTAATGTTGAATCTTTCCATCATAAGATGTTGGATCCGGATTAACAATGTTAACTGATAGTGAAATCGATTACAGAATCACTTGCAAACAAATTTAATAGCCACATTAATGTAACATATCATACAAAAGATTATATTAACATTCAACACCGAAGAACAGAAAGAACAGTGACAGAAAATTGGAAAAATCATCATCGCATTGAGAATATGTAGGCTGATCGAGCCACTCTAACTCATTTCCTCTCTTCATCTCAACCCAAAACATTTTTTTTTTAGTATATGGGTGAAAAGTTACAATGGGTTCGTAAGTCGTTTCATCAAAAATTAAAGAATTACAAAGAATATATATATATCTCACTACACTACCTAAGAGTATAGTTTCCTGCAATAACTTGTGAGTGCTAGCAATTAGATAGATGTCCATCATATTATCATTTTGATGAATCATGTCACGTCTTAAGACATTCACTACATTTGACTTCCCTCTAGGGGTTGGAAAATTCTCTCCACTTTCCATGTTGACAAGGTTACGAGGTTCTTCAATCTCTCAAATGTCATTGATTCTTTTAGGTTGATCAGTCAGTAGTTATAGATTACCTCTTTTGTCTATGTAATATCCATCTTCAAACTTCACTACTGGTCTCTAAATGATTTCTATCATTCTTGAGTCTCTCAATTTTGCAATGGATCTATTGAGTCCATCTAGATATATAGATACTCCTTGAAAGTTAGTAGATACATATTATAAGGAAGTCCTATACTCCCCCTCAATCAAGGAAATCATTTCAATAGAAAAGATAGAGCAATGCATGCCTTCAAAAGTAATCATTTAATCAATCTATAAATAACTAGAGGTATCCTAATAGGTTGAATGTAGGATTCTCTAAGTTACGCTCTCGATTGAGGAAACTATGCTCCTTTTGCTTGTTAAGGCACGTCTTGTTGGGTGTGTGTAGAAGTGTGAGAGACACACAAGAAGCACATACAAGGAGCACAAACACAACAAGACACACGGAGAAGACAATGGCTGGAATAGATCTCTCTATTGATGATGAACTAAACTGAAGTAAGAGCTGAATAATATCCCTAAGTACTAAGTACCACCACATATGAGTGAATCATGTATGTGGTAACATGGGGAAAAAACCTCTAGCCAGCACTAGAGTAAAAAGTGCCCATGTATTGGGGAAAAGGTTCACATCAAAGCTACTCGAAGTGTAACAAACCCCCCTAGAGCGAATGATGTGAACACATATAGGGAGTGACAGATCAGCCCCGACAAGGTAACAAGCCTAAAGCTTTGCGAAAAGCTTCAAACTTTTCCCATGGAAGAGCTTTGGTGAATATGTCTGCCACATTATCTTGTGTAGGCACATATACCAAATCAATATCTCTTGCATGAAGGTGCTCTCTCACATAGTGATCATGCACCTCAATATGTTTGGTTTGTGCATGAAACACTGGGTTTTGTGCAACAGCCAAAGCACTCTGACTATTAGTGAGAATATGTGTAGCAGCATCAATCCCCATGCAAGGATCCATCAATAGGCGTCTCAGCCATATACACTCCACTGTAGCTGTGAAAACTGCCCTGTACTTAGCTTCACAACTCGAAGTCGCCATTGTAGGTTGCTTCTTACTTAACTAAGATATGCATGAGTCTCCAAGGAAAAAGCAATTACCACTAGTGGACACGCGAGTATCATAACAACCATCCCAATCACTATCTGTAAAAGCATCCAAGCATGGCTGAATATCTCTGCCATAAAAGAGACCTAAGCTCAAAGTGCATTGGAGATATCTAAACACATGTTTCATCGCTTACCAATGCTTAGTGCCAAGGCTATGCATGAATCGACTCAACTGGGAAACTGCATACTATATATCCGGCCTTGTGTTGCATGCATATATAAGACATCCCACAGCTTGCTAATAAAGAGAAGTGTCAAATGCATCACTGAAATCCTCAACTGGGAACCTAAATCATGTCTCAACTAGTGCGGAAACTGGCTTACAATCCTCAAAGTCAAAATGCTGAAGTAGTTTTTCAACATACTTTGCTTGATGCATAACAATTCCCCCCTCAACGGATACAAATTGGATGGCAAGATAGTAGCTCAAAAGACCAAGATAAGTGACATCAAAAGTATGCTGCAAATCTGCCATAAGAATGTCAAGTTTTGCATCACATGACCCAGTCAAGAGTATGTCATCGACATAAAGAACAAGCACTATAAGATCAGCCCCATCTTTGCATACATAGAGTGTGCTTTCAATTGAACTACATGTGAAGCCAAGAGCAATCAAGTGCTTATGTATCTTTTCATACCATGCACGTGGAGCTTGCTTGAGACCATACAAGGTTGTTGGAGTTAGACGTCTGTGGAAGCATGTGAACAACACAAGGAAGAAGAAGAAGCTTGGAGCACAACACACAATACTGAATGTATTACTAGAGAATGTACAAAGATAAGTAGCCCATTAGGGCAATAGGCATATATACAAGCCGGTGGAAAAAAACCTCCTAAAGAGGGAAAAAGTGCTCTGGCGGTCCTAGTGTGTTCACACACATCACTACCTAAATATATCAACAAATCCCCCCTAGGAGTGATGCAATGAACAAGGAGCTGGCACTCATGTATAAGGAAGTGCCAAGCTATGTGGAAATCACTCCACAAAAGGAAGTAAGCCCAAAGCTTTGCAGAAAGCTTCAAACTTCTCCCTAGGCAGAGCCTTCGTAAAAAGGTATGCAATGTTCTCCTACGTGGGCACATATGCCAAGCTGATCTCCCCAGCAGAGAACCTCTCCCTGACATAGTGATAATGCACCTCAATGTGCTTAGTGCGAGCATGGACCACAGGGTTCCTCGCAACTGCTAATGTGTTATGACTGTCAGCGAAGATGGTGGTGGCAGAAGTCTGACCAACACCCAAATCAGCCATAAGGCGTCTGAGCCACACACACTCAATAGTTGCTGTGAAAGCTCCCTATACTAAGCCTCACAACTGGAAGTGGCCACAGTAGGCTACTTCTTGCTCAACCAAGATATACATGAGCTACCAAGCATGAAGCAAAAGCCACTAGTGGACACACGAGTGTCATAGCAACCAGCCCAATTAGAGAAAAAGCATGCAAATCTGGCGGTAGTGATCGGGATAAAACAACCCAAGTAGCCGAGTACCACTCAAATAGCGAAAGATGCACTTAACTACCTACCAATGCTTGACTCCTGGGCAATGCATAAACTTGCTCATCTGTGAGACAACAAACTGAATATCTGGCATAGTAATGCATAAGTAAACCAATCATCCAACAGCTTGCTGATAGATAATAGCATCAAATGCATCTCCAGCATCATCAAGACTCAATCGTAAACCTGTCTCCATAGGAGTGGCAATAGGCTTACAGTCTTCAAGGCCAAAATGCTGCAATAATGTGTTAATATATTTCTTTTGACACAAAGCCATTCCACCATCAACTTGCATAAACTAAATGCCCAAATAGTGATGCAAATGCCCCAAATCAGACATCTCAAATGAGGCATGCAAATCAGCCTTAAAATCAGCAATATGCTTCTCAATAGGACCAGTGAGCAGCATGTCGTCAACATAGACAACAATGATTAGAAGCACATCATTAGCATGCTTAACATATAAGGTGCTTTCAGTTGGACTGTTCTCAAAACCATGTGCAATCAGATAAGCATGTGTTGGAACTCAAGGTCAAGCATAAAACATGGAAGCACATCAAAGAAGTGGACATAGAAGAAGAGGGAGCAAGTAGGGAGCTCCAAGAAGTGTATGTCAAATTTTCAAAAGAATCCCCTACAAAAATAGTGATTTTCATCACTAAAAACCATTGTAAATACCATTATCTATTTTTATAACTCCATTTTGTTCAAGCCGAGGAGTCCTTGAGCTTGAGGAGTATTAGAAGTACCATCGTACCAATTTTCATAATTTTTAGACTTCGTTTGAGCCCTCAAATAAGCCCTGGAACCTAATTTTTAACTAGGCCAGACACTAGGTCTAGACAAGGCCAAAACTAGTCAAAAAACTATAAAAAGAGCTAGAGAGCTCATTTTTGAGGTTAGCTTGTTAGAGAATAGAGCTTTTGTAAGAGAACTCTTGGGCAATTAAAGCTTTCCATTGTTCCTCTCTTTGATCTTACCTTGTGCGCGTGTGTGTGTATGTGTGTGCATGTTTGTGTGCTTTCACTCACACACTTGTGCCTTCACTTGCTCGTGGTCTTCATACCGGTCCTCACGTCGCCGCGGATTGACAAGTAAAGGAGGTGGTGCTTACGCTTGAGCTACACCAAATTTTGGCGCCGTTGCCGGGGAGAGAGCTTCGAGGACGAGCGTTGTGATGGTAAGATCGTAGATTTGCGACGTTGGAAGGTAAAAAAACTATCATTTTTGTTCATTTTCTGATTTTTCTTCTTCATCTTCTTCATCATCATCATTTGCACCTTCTTCCATCTTCTTCATCATCATCATTTGCACCTTCTTCCATCTTCTTCTTCATAGAAATTTCTTGTTTTTTAGTGCATTTTCACCATTTTCATACCATTTTTCATGCATTATTGTGTGGGAAGGAGTTAGGAAGTGCAAGGGAGAACAAGCGCCTGTGTTTTTCATGATTTTCTGCTCATACGGAGCTCGCCATTGCTCGGTGCTCAAAAATTTGAAGTTCTCGCCAAAAAACGCGATTCTGTGATGAAAATCGCAATTCTGTGAAAATTCAAATTTTTTTGAAAATCATGATTTTCTGTTTCCCGCCTAAAAGCTTGCTGAAAGAATCACGATTCTGTGGTCATTCTCAGAATCGCGATTCTGTGGTTATGCTCAAAATCGCGATTCTCACAAATCACGATTTTCAGCCAAAAACACGATTCTGTGAGAACACGATTCTCTAAAACACGATTCCCTGAGACAAAATCGCGATTTTCATGTCAAAAAACACGATTCTGAGAACCACGATTTTGTGAAAAACACGATTTGGTGAATCACGATTCTCTGAGACAAAATCGCGATTTTCATGTCAAAAAACACGATTCTAAGAACCACGATTTTGTGAATCACGATTCTCTGAGACAAAATCGCGATTCTCTAGAACACGATTCTGTGAAAACACGATTTTGTGAATCACGATTCTGTGAACCATGATTCTGTGAAAACACGATTCTCTGAGACAAAATCGCGATTCTCTAAAACACGATTCTGTGCTCAAAATCGCGATTCTTTGACTTCACAGCATCGCGATTCTCTGATTTCACACAATCGCGATTCTCTGATTTCATACAAAATCACGATTTTTTCCAAAAGGTCCTGTTTGCCTGTTTTGACCCCCAGGAGCCTGATTTGACATAACTTTTTCATCCAAAGTCCATTTTTTGAGCTCTATAGCTCGTTGGAAAACTCGTTTTGAATCCTTCACGGCCTCAACTGTTTTTTATAAGAATAATGTGTTGATTTTTAGATAGACTAATTTGAAGTTGACCCTTAGGTGGGACTAGGGAACCAAGGGGGCTCCAAAGGATTTTTGAACCATACCTAGGGGAAATTTTGGACTCTTAGACAAAGCTTATGAACCTGAGATCTGGTAGACACCTAGGCATGGATAGACAAAGCATTAGATCTTCTCAGTCTAGTGTCAATCATACAGCTAAGTCTTGGGCACAACAACTAAGTGGTTGTCCTTACGTACTAAACTCTGACACAAGTGACTCAGAAATGTCTTTTAGCATGGGGAAACCTGCAACTGGCTTAGGAACTGCCCATCTATAAACACCAGAAGGACCCTATAAAACACAATTGGAATATATTCGGACCAACCGATTAGGTGCTCGCATTTATGAGGATGGCCTGAGGCAATCAGTGGTTCAACTCAAAAATCCAAATCAACATTTAGACTTGAACACCCGGTGGTCAAGTTCGAAGAGGGTTCATACATTGATAAGGAAGGAACCATGTATGTGGTCACCAATCTACCAGATAGGACCGATGAGTTTGGAAATGTCATTCATGAGAATGAGATAGGAGACCTAGAACAAGGAAATGTAGGACAAGGACCCCATACGCCTAGAGGTAAGTCAGTTTTGACCAGAGTGATCACTCCAGATTGGATCCCTCAAGACAACAAAAGCATAGAACTATTCTTGAATAGAGAAACGGAGGAAGCCTTTTGGAGATTCAAACCAGATCAACCTAGCCAACTGGGCATAGTCATCATCTATGAATTCAAAGATCCTGAGATACCAGGAAAAGTTGTCTACCTGGATAACACATCAGAGAAGATATTCTTGGTAACAGAACATGATAGATATGCATGTACTTGGAAGAGTGAATTGATTTTCCCTCCACCAAGATCCAATGTTTCCCAGGGCCTCCAAGGAGTAGGATCATCCCAAGCTCATGAAGCCCAAAGAGAAAGAAATGGAGAGAAACATGAGGTAAGTTTTGCACACACGGTGGGCAGAAATAGAGCAAGATTTGAAAATGAAAGACCTGAAAGAGAGAGACATCAAGCACATAGGCAACAAAGAGATGAACATGATTTTCCATTGCGTAGACCCCGAGAGCACCCAAGAACCCTTAGACCCACTCAAGTGATCAAGGCAATGAAGAATTATTTTGACGGGTCAGGATATCCTTATGATCATGTGGCCGAGTTCAAACAAGTGTTAAGAGCTGAGGAGGTTGAGGACTTGTTCACCCAGTACGAGGCATTTGGTTTGACTCTTAAGGGCACTGCCTTGGCTTGGTTTCAACCACTGAGTAGTCGCAACTATCACGATATAGGTCAACTGCTAGACGAATTCATTGTAGAATTTTCCAAGAGTGGTATCAGGCATAACACATCATCTTTGATCCACAGCTTCAAGCAGACACCCCAAGAAACAGTGCGGCTAGCAGGTAGAAGGTTCAGACAGTATCTAGAGAGATGCCCTGCTCCAGAGTTACCCACACCAGCCAAACAATTGGCTTTGTTTTTAGATGGCTTACTAAGCACTAAGTTAAGATCATATGTGTACTTGAAAGAGCCTAGATCCATAGAAGAGTGTGTGCGGACGTGCATTGACATAGAAGATAACTTGGGAGAGGAATTAGGATTGTCCAAACTCTATAAGGATTCTGATAGTTCTACTAGTCCTACTTCGAAAATCTCCACGGAAATAGAGGAGATAGCTGAGCAAGTTGCCAAGAAGCTGGGAGTCCAAAATAGACAAACACCGAGAGTCACCCCATTGAATCGGTGTTATACTTGCGGAGGCGACCACATGGCTAATGTATGCCCAATGCACAACCAGAACATGAGAGAAAGGAATACCCTATATTGCACTATTGAAAGGAAGTACACAAACCATACGGCTCAAGATTGTCCCTACAATAGGCAGGTTGTTAGACATAATTATCAGCAACCTTACACACAAGGTAGGTATCAGAACCAACACCAACAGCCATATTATAGACCACAACAGCAATATCAGGCACCATATAGGCCACAACCAGTCTTGGGAAACCAACCACCAGCTCCTGCCAATGCAATTCCAGTTAAGTATGCAGTGGCAGAAGAGAACCTTAATAGAGCATTGGTGCCAATGACCCAACTGATCTCAGAGAATGACTCTCATGCTCATAGTTCAGACTACTCCCATGAAGGTAGTCCACATGCTTATTACACAGAGTCACCTGAACATAGTGAGATTTATCCGTATCAATATGAGGCACCACCTATGGAACAAAATTGGGAGCCTGAATACTCCAATGTCATGTACACAAATGCTAACCCTAGGCCCCAATTGAGACAAGTAAGACCACAAGCCCCTAGAGGACCATGTTTCAGATGTCAGGGTGACCATTTCCTTCGTGATTGTCCCCATCCACCATCCCCAAGTCAAGGACAGGCTATCACAATACAAGCTTTTTGTTCTGATTGTGGCAAAGACCATCTCCCCAGAGATTGTCCAAGAAACCCCTCTAGTGCACCCAAGATTACACCTATTAATGTGGTAGGCTTAGTGGCAGATTCAAGTTCAAGTTGCAGTAACGTGGCTCCTATACAAGCTGTCACTAGAGCACAAGCCTTAAAACAGGATAAACCAGCAGAGCAATCGGAGTCGAGTGAATCGGGAGAACCTAGTAGGAGGAAAACAAGAACATGGAAAGATACCAGAGAGAAGGCTAATCGCAAGTGGAATAAAAAGTTATCGGAACTAGAAGAAAGCTTGAAAGATGCAAAAACAAAAATAGAAGACATCGCATCTCAAAACCCCTCACATGTCGAAGCTCCATCCACTCCATCTCATCCATCCCACCACCCATTGTAAATAGGCCGCAACCACGGTCTGTTCTTGCAGATCCAACCCCAGAAGGCTTGGACATGATGTTCAAGGCCTACCAGGCTCGACTTCAAGAAGGGCCAACAGTGGCAAACCTAGACAAGAGTTACCCTAGAGCAGACTTAGAGATTGAACGAATGAAAATGTGCATGAAAATGGTAGAACAAGCTCAAGCTATACTCGAGACTAGTCAAAAGTTCAATCCGACAAACTCTGTCAAACCGGATTTGCATTTCCAGGGCTTACTAGAAAGATTAGAGCAGTTGGTAAGCAAACCACAAGTTTCTTTACCTCCACAGGCTCAACCAGTTATTGAAAGGGGAAGCTCACCACCAATGGGAGCATATGTTCCTAATTCCACGGATGCTGGAATACTTCCTTCAATTCAACAGTACTCTCAAGAGTTCTTGCGGGAAATACAAGAGGAGAAATGGGCCAAGGAGAAGGGTAATTCCCCTCCTATTTGTGAGATTGATGATCTTCATGATCAATTTCCCTAAGACATTCCATCTATTTATGGAGACGAAGCAGAACAACAAGAAGACAAAGGATTAGATTTTGAATCTAATACCTTAGAAGAACTGCCTCAATTTCCAGGCCCATGGGAATCTGAATCTCTTCAGATCAGAGCTCCCACAATACTGGTAAGACATGAAGACTTAGTGGTCCCAAGGAACACTGATGTTGTGAAGAACACTAAGGTTCAATGTCATCTCACTGTAGAAGAGCTGCTCAAAGCAAAACCGGAGCTATGGAACCATGTGAAGGATCAGGTCCCAGAACTTGATTCCAATATGCCAAAAACATGCTCTAAGCAAAAAGTTCCAGAGATACCTCTCAATAAAATAGGAGACATGTGTGAGGGTGAAGAAGGTAATACTTATCTCCCAATCACCTACCAAGGTTACACAACCAAAGCAATCATAGATTCAAGTGCTGGTGTTGCTATTGTGACCACCTCCTTGTGGAAGCAATGGGGCAAACCCACATTAAGACCAACTAGGATGAAGCTTCAAATGGCCGATGGTCATTTTGAAAGGCCTCTAGGATTGCTAGAAGGGATAACTCTAACCACTTGTGGTGTAGAGTTTGAGCACACATTTGCTATATGTGACTTTGAGAAAAATAATGTCTATGAGATGATCCTAGGAAGACACTTCCTATGACAGTTGTAAATAGTACAGGATTGGGGAACCAACTCCTTGTACTTACAACACTTAGGGGTCACCACCAAGGTCAAGTTGAAGGATTACACCTTCAGAGATGTACCACCCCTACAGTGGAATCCTATCCACAAAGCGAAAGAAGATTCTATCTCTGTGCAGTCTGAAAGTTCACCTGATCCATCATGGCTGCATGAAGATACTCATTTGTGGATGTGCAAGGTCGCAGAGGAAGAGGAAAAACGTTTAAAGGCAAGAGAAGAAGGAACTTTGCCAGGAGATAGACCAATTAAGGACCCAGCCTATACACCGATGATCTTTCCAGATGAGGAATTTGAGCCTCATGGCTGGCCAGAAATCTTAGCCACCATGGACATTGCTGTCAGTGAAGAACAATGGACACCTCATTGTGATGAGGAGGGCTATGATATCTCAGTGTTCATGTGTCAGCCCTTGCTAGAAGAATGTGACCCTAGTGATGTCATAGAAGAAGAAGAGAATGATGATGATATAGAGTCCATTGTGATGGATAGTTGCTTTAACTCAGAGCAACACTATCTAGAAGATATAGGAGTGTTCACCCAAAAAGAAGAAGAACCTCTCACAAGTATTAAAACGGTAAATTCAGAGGGAAGTGAGAGCAGTCAAAAGAAAAAGAAAAGAAAAACAGTGAAACAAGAAGAGGAGGAATCATTGTTTGAAGTACCAGAAAACTTCAAGAAATATGAAGTTGACGACCGCAAAATTTTGGTACGAATGCCTAAGAGAGAAGCCATCATAGGAGAATCATATGATAATAAAGAAAAGACCAAGAAGATTGTAGTGACCATTGAAGAGAACGAAGAGAGATGCACATATATAGGAGATGACCTAAGTGCAAGAGAAGAAATGGAGCTCGTAGCCCTATTAAGGGAATATAGGGATGTGTTTGCGTGGCACTATAGAGACTTGAAAGGGGTAGATCCAAGAATTTGCTCTCATACTATCCCCATGACTGTTGATGCCAAGCCCACCAAACAGAAGCCCTACACATATAATGACACTTATGCAGCCAAGATAAAAGAAGAAATTGATAGGCTGATTGAAGCTGGATTTATCTATGAGATTGAGCATACTGAATGGGTGTCCCCCATTGTAGTGGTGCCCAAGAAGAATGGGAAGTTGCGAGTGTGTATTAACCTTAAAAAAGTTAATGCCACTACGATCAGAGATAGTTATCCACTTCCAATCACGGAACACCTATTGGAGCGTGTTGCAGGCAAGGAAGTTTATAGCTTCCTTGATGGATTTTCAGGTTACAATCAAGTAGCCATTGCCCCAGAAGATCAACACAAAACAACTTTTACTACAGAATGGGGAATCTTTGCATTTTCGTGTGATGCCATTTGGGCTCACCAATGCACCTGCGACATTCCAAAGGCTCATGTGTCATGTCTTCAAAGAGTTCTTGCGAAAGAGCTAAGAAGTGTATGTGGACGATTTATGTGCTCATTCCCAAGAAAAAGGATTTCACATCCCTGAGCTCAGACAAATCTTCCACAAGTGTAGAGAATATCGAGTGTTTCTCAACCCAGAAAAGTGTGTGTTCATGGTGCGTCAAGGTAAAATCTTAGGTCATATTGTTTCTAAGAATGGAATCTCAACCGACGAAGATAAGGTACGAGCCATAGCGGAGCTGCCAAGGCCAAGGAATGTTAAAGAGGTACAAGCCTTTATGGGCCATTGTGGATACTACCGTAGGTTTATTCACATGTACGCGATCATAGCTAGACCCCTTTATGCCTTGTTGTCTAATTTTGAGTGGAACGACGAATGCGAGAATTCTTTCAACGAACTGAAGAAACGTTTGTGCTCAGCACCAATATTGACCACTCCTGATTGGAATAAAACATTTCATGTCCATGTGGATGCATCCAATCAGGCCATAGGATGTGTGCTAGCACAACCCACAGGTGACGGAAACTTAGATTTGCCCATAGCATATGCTAGTAGACAGCTCACTGCAGCTGAACGAAACTATACCACAACTGAGCGAGAGGGCTTAGGCATGGTATATGCTGTGAAGAAGTTTAGACACTATTTATTGGCCAACAAATTTAAGTTTTTCACTGATCATCAAGCTTTGTTATATTTGGTCAATAAGCCTTGCAATACAGGATGGTTAGTAAGATGGTTTCTCTTACTAATGGAATATGACTTTGAAGTTGTTGTCAGGAAAGGTAGAACCCACCTTAGGGCAGATCACCTTTCTCGCATCACTTCAGGAGAGTCACCGCAAGGAGTGTCTGATGAACTACCTGACGCTTATCTGTTCAATTTAGAAGTTGTTCCTAAATGGGCAAATAAGTTGGTACCAGTCCTAACCTTCGGACCCGCAAATAAAAATGTTAAAACATCACAAGAAGAAATTGTAAAATCACAAAAATATCACATATTGGCAGGAAGCATGTACAAACAAGATACTGAGGGTGTATTAGCTTGTTGTGTCGAGGATGATGAATATAGTAGTTGGTTGCAGCAAGCTCATGAAGGATTGCTAGGAAATCACTATTCTAAACAACGAACATTGCAGAATCTAAAGCGTTTAGGAGTGTATTGGCCTAGCATGGACAAAGAAATACATGAGTGGATTAAGAATTGTCCAATGTGCAGAGAGAGACCCCCAGTGGAGCATGTGACCCTTTATCAAGTGTCATTAATTCCAGATTGGAGTGCTCCATTGGTAGAGTTTATGAGGTTGGGAAGATTACCCAAAGAGGCTAGTCTAGCAAGAAGACGAAGCATGGAGCAAGAGGCTCAAGGCTATGCCTTGGTAGGAGACAACCTATATCAAAGAGGCAAAGATGGTTACTTAAGACTGTGCGTTCATGAATCAGACTATTTGAAAGTCTTAGAGACTGTACACAGTAGTGTTGCAGGTGGACATTTTGGTCCTGACCGAGTAATCAAGACCATTCTTTTCTCAGGACTTTGGTGGCCAACTCTTCATATGGATGCACATACCTATGTGAAGAAATGCGACACATGCCAACGGGCACAATATCCAGTTAGAAAAGATGAGATGCCTTTGAGACCAATGATGGGAGGACGTGCATTTTCAAAGTGGGGTATAGACTTCATAGGTCCTATTAACCCCCCAGCTCAAAACTCCCATGCAGAGTACATTATTGTAGCCACTGATTACCTTACAAAGTGGGTAGAAGTCAAAGCCACAACAAAGAATGATGCTCAGACTACGGCTAAGTTCTTATTTGAGAATGTGTTCACGAGATATGGGCTACCAATAGAGCTAGTTAGCGATAGAGGCATACACTTCTTGAATGAGGTCATTGAAAATCTTCTCCAAGAATTCTTGGTGATACATAAGATGTCTGCCCCTTATCACCCACAAGCTAACGGACAAGTCGAGAGCACCAATAAGATCCTCTGTAATGTATTGACAAAACTGGTAAATAATAAACACTCTGATTGGGATAAACAGCTTCATCATGCTGTTTGGGCTTATCGAGTTGCCTATAAAACGGTACTGAATGCCACCCCATTTCAGATGGTCTTCGGGAAGAATGTTGTTTTACCATTGGACTTCCTCATCCCAGCCTTAAAGGTAGCACAAGAGCATGAATGGAATGGACATGCGTTGTCCTCCAGGATCTTTGATCTAGAACGCTTAGGTGAGACGAGGCTATGAGCGGCAGCAGGCATCTATGCTGCAAAGAAAAGGCAAAAGGCATACTTCGATGCACACATTAAGGATAAGGGACTGAAAGAGGGAGATCTAGTGTTGGTTTACACACTAAAACAACATGCCCGTAAGTTGGAAAAACGAGGATATGGACCCATGATCATTAACATAATTTCCACTAGCGGCGCGGTTCAATTGGCTACTTTAGAAGGTGATATCTTGCCAAACTATATTAGTGGTTGTAGAGTCAAGCTATATCAAGAACCTCTTACTGAGGATATGCTTACGAGACTCAACACTGCTAAGAAGCGAAAAGAAGAGGAGTTAAGGGTGAGGGAAGAAGCACAAGCAGAGGCTAGAGAGCGCATAAGGCGAAATAAGTTAAGGTGACTAGGCCTAGATGTCAACTCAAAAGCTCCAAAATATCACATGGATATGTGCCAAAGATCAGGCATTGTGACTTCTCAAGTCATTGACCGACGTCCATTCGTGACCATAGAGATAGGACAAGGAAAGGGTGCAAGGACTATGAAAGCATTGATTGACTCAGGGGCAACAAGTAGTGTAGTTAGACTTTCCTACTTCCAAGACTTGCAGTTGAACATCAATCCCATAGAAGCTTATCTCATAGGATTGGGAGGTGTGGAAACCCCTTGTTTGGGCGAGGTGGAACTTCCCATCTACCTTCAAGATGTTCCAATGAAAGTCAAAGTGCTAGTGTGTCAAGATGAGAACCTTACAGAAGCACTTGTCTTAGGACAAGATTGGATTTATGACAATGCAGTCAACTTGAACCTAAGAAGTCAACTTCTTCAAGTTTGGGTCCAGGGACAATGCTTTACATTAGAACTAGAAAATGGCATGCTCACAAATCCAGATGTCACATCTTGTAGTTCTCCTAGGACTAATCTTAGCAAAAGAGATGTTGTATGTGTCAAAAGCTCTATGTCGCAAGAGAACTCAATCATGGAAGAACAGGCTCAAAGACAAGCGGACTCCTTCTCTGGGGCAAGGACTAATGCCGCCACTACAACTCAACCAAAAAGCAAGCACAACCAAACAAAACAATTGCTATATCAAATAGACAGCAAGATTTCCAAAGGAAATTAGTACCGAGCATGAAGTAGATCTGGGTACGAAAAGGAGAGCAACCACCGGCCATAACCCCACAATTCCCCTCTAGGGACTCCCGCCAGGCCAGAAGACGAATGCAGAAGCTACGACAAACTCAACCACAAGGTATCCAACAAGTTTGGGTGCCTAAGAAATTAGCTGCAGCTCAACAAGGGCGATTACAGATGTGGGTACCTAAGAAGCTCTTACATCCACAACAACCTATGTTCTCCCACATGAAAAAGGTCTCAACAAAGAAGCCAAAAAGAGAAAAGGGTAAGAACCACGTACAGAGACCGAAAGAAGATCAAATCAGCTCTTCAACAATAGTAGGAAGACGTGCAAAAAGTATATGGGTTTGGAAGCCAAAAGTACAAGTAGCCTCCACCAAACCAAAGCACCAACCACATTGGATACCACAGTTCAGAAAGCATCCAAAGAGGAAGACGCCTGAAGTGATCTCTACAGTGCCAAATGCTGTTCTAAAATGGACTCCAATAAGGAGGATTACATCAGTTCGAGACTCAATGGATACCTCCACCAAGGTCGGCATCAACCTCCGCAAATAACATCGAAAGCCTCGACGAGCGACAACCATGTGCTTCTTTCACAACCCTGCCTTTGGCACCATTCAGGGCATGCACTTCCAAAGTATGCATTGATATAGGGCCCTATTACATGGCCGTGCATAGACACATTTGAGAATCCCAGGCACAAGAGCACATGGACACAGGTCAACTAGTTTTACTGATACTAACGTCTATCTTCTTGTTTTGTGACATTGTTCCTCAAAAAAAAAAAAAAAAAAAAAGAAAGAAAGAAAGAAAGAAGAAAAGCGAGAGAGAGCTTGTTCCCAGGTTTGGCTTATGAAACATGAATGAGTCATGCTTAGTTGAAGGTGGAATTGTTGATTACTAGGCATTTATCAATTTGGATAGAAGTGTGTCTCGGCTAGCAGATGATATTATTGCTGCCTTATCTGGTAGATGGCAAGCACTTGGCATGAACATGGCATCTACAACTATGATTTTCTCTTACCTTGGTAGGAATGAAGAGCTTGAAGGTCCGCAACTTGAGTGATGCTTAACTACTTCATGTACGAGAGCATCCAAGGAGATATCTGCAAAGGGTAGTTCTGGAGGAGAAGACTCCTGCGTATGGTGAGCTAAAGAGAATATGTGAAACTAAGCTTGGTGTAGTTACCCAATGTTGTTTGCCAAGGAATATAAAGAAACTCAATTCTCAGTATTTGGAAAATGTTGCTTTGAAAAGAGGAGAGAGGATCAACCACTCAAAAGATCTCTTTAGTGGACCATCAACATGGACATTCATCAACAATGTTCCATCCCAAAGGCCGAGTGTACAACACGAAGAGATGAACATCGATCGACCTTCTCCATGGTAAGTATCTTTACTCTGGAAACACCATAACCATGATAGCTTAGGAAACCTCTTCGTCCGCATACCCTTGAGCACTTAGCTCAAGACCCCAATTTTTGCACCATACTTCTTCCGATGCATTTTCCACGTAAGCATGCATAGGGCTACATTACAAGGTCGTGCACAAAGACACATATTTTCCTCAACCCATGCACGAACACACTTACCCATCATTCATTATGGGTTATGAGTAGTTGGCATGACTGCTCTCAACATCATCTTTGGAAGAGCTAGCGGACGTTATGGGAACAACATCCATATCTCGGAAGCAAATTGAAGCCAGTAGTTGCTCCAAATCAATCTTGACAACCTCTTTTGAGCAACTTGCAGTTTTGAAAGCTCACAACGACACATTCTTGCTGGAATCCAAGGAACAAGCTCGTACAAAGGATGGGCACCACCTCTCAAAGCACTACATGGAACAACCCTTACAACTAGGGTCTGTCAGGGACGACATACTCGAGAGGGGGGGGAGTGTTGGAACTCAAGGTCAAGCATAAAACATGGAAGCACATCAAAGAAGTGGACATAGAAGAAGAGGGAGCAAGTAGGGAGCTCCAAGAAGTGTATGTCAAATTTTCAGAAGAATCCCCTACAAAAATAGTGATTTTCATCACTAAAAACCATTGTAAATACCATTATCTATTTTTATAACTCCATTTTGTTCAAGCCGAGGAGTCCTCGAGCTTGAGGAGTATTAGAAGTACCATCATACAAATTTTCATCGTTTGAGCCCTCAAATAAGCCGTGGAACCTAATTTTTAACTAGGCTGGACACTAGGTCTGGACAAGGCCAAAACTAGTCAAAAAACTATAAAAAGAGCTAGAGAGCTCATTTTTTAGGTTAGCTTGTTAGAGAATAGAGCTTTTGTAAGAGAACTCTTGGGCAATTGAAGCTTTCCATTGTTCCTCTCTTTGATCTTACCTTGTGCACGTGTGTGTGTATGTGTGTGCATGTTTGTGTGCTTTCACTCACGCACTTGTGCCTTCACTTGCTCGTGGTCTTCATACCGGTCCTCACGTCTCCGTGGATTGACAAGTAAAGGAGGTGGTGCTTACGCTTGAGCTACAGCATGTATCTCCTCATACCAAGCACGTGGTGCTTGCTTTAAACCATATAATGCCTTCTTTAACCTGCACACCTGGTTTTCATGCCCTTTCTGCACAAAGCCACGGGGCTGAAAAACATACACTTCTTCATGCAAGTCACCATTCAGAAATGTTGTTTTAATGTCCAACTGATGTACATTCCAACCATGATGAGCTGCAAGTGCACAGATGCTCCTAACAGTAGTCATACGGCATGTAGGTGCAAAGGTCTCATCAAAATCAATGCCTCTTTCCTATGCATAACCCTTTGCAACAAGCCTAGTCTTATACCTGTCAATTGTACCATCTGGTTTATGCTTTAGCTTGTATACCCACTTAGTGCCAATGGCCTTCTTTCCAGGAGGCAAGTCACATAAAGACCAAGTACCATTCTTCATTATAGCATCATATTCAGATTGCATAGCAGCCATCCAATTTTCTGCATTTTGTGCTTCATCAAACGAAACAGGCTCATTCCCATCATAGAGACTAGATGCAGCCATAGCATAGCAATCTGATGTAAAAGAGGTACTATGAGAGCCTGAACGAGTACGATATGACAAAGGTGCATCTAATTTGCTATCATGCAAGCTTTGCACCAGCCATTTGGCATAGTTCTTGCCTACTCAATATCAGCTCTCCCATCAATAAGTGCATCATGTACATTTGCATCAGAAATGGAATTATCTGCATCATCACATGAAACCTACAAAGGCTGAGAAGTTTCCTCATTAGGACCAGCACTAGACTCGCCACCTATAAAAAGAGGCAACAAAGTATCATACATGTCTTTGGAGCTGACACATGTCTCCTTAGTACATGAAAGCAATGGCTGAATAGCATCTTCAACAAAAAAACATCACGGCTAACGAGAATGCGTTTAGTTTATGGATGATACAGACGATAGCCTTTACTTTCAGAACTGTACCCAACAAAAATACACTTTACTGCTTTATCATCCAATTTCCTACGATGTTCTTCAGGCACTAATGCATATGCCAAACAACCAAAAACACGCAGATGTGCAACAGATGGCTTGCGATCATGCCAAGCCTCATATGGAGTGATAGACTGCAGCGCTTTAGTGGGACACCTGTTTAGTACATATGCTGCACACATGACAACCTCAAGCCAGAAACTATGTGGTAAAGCCTGACTCTTGACCATGCACCTCGCCATCTCCATGAGTGACATGTTCTTTCATCAGCAACTCCATTCTCTTGAGGTGTATACGGCACTGTACAGTGGTGTTTTATCCCACATTCAGCCAGAAATGCATTAAAATCAGAAGACATATATTCCCCCCCTCGATTAGAATGGAGGGTGCCCATTTTACATGCTGACACATTTTCAGCCAAAACCAAAAAGTGTTTGAAGCACATGAACACTTTGGACTTTGTCTTCAATGGATATACCCATGCATGCCTGGAAAAATCATCGATGAAAGTCACGAGGTAAAGATAATTCCCAAAAGATGGTGTCAGCATAGAACCACATACATCACTATGTATAAGTTGTAATTTCTAAGTAGCCCGAACTGAACCATCTTTTGGAAAGTACGAACACTGCATTTTGCCCAAAATAGATCCTTCACAAACATGTTTGCCAGGTGCCTCAAGTTTGGGCAAAGAGGACACCATTTCAGATTTCTGCAGTTGTAGCAAACTAGCAAAATTCAGATGACCAAAGCGTGCATGCCAAAGCTTTGCATCTGACATAGCCTGAGAATCATTTACTGCACATGCCAAATCATTTACAGATCTTTCATAATCTATGAGCTTATACAGCCCACGACATAAAATGCCAGAAGCAATAATCACATCGCCATTTGACAAATCATGAACTGTACACCTGTCATCAACAAATTTCACAACCAAGCCAATCTTGGCTAATGCAGAAACTGCTAACAGGTTCTTCTTGATCCCTGGCACAAATAAAGCATCTGACAAAGTGAAAGAACTACCATCAGTAGTAGTCAAAATGATCTTTTCAACTCCCATAACAGGATAAGAGGAGTTGTTGGCGCATGTAAAAGTATTCCCTGTAGGGGCAGGCTTGAGTGAAGAGAAGAAACTGCACTGCGAGGTAATATGTTTGGTCGCCCCACTATCAAAATACCAAACATCTGAGTCTATTGCAGACATGCACTGATCATGAGAAGATGGGTCAAAATTGCAGACAGTATTAAATGCCCATTCTTCTTCCTGCACAAGATTAGCAGACTCTGTTTTTGGTGTAGAGGCCTTTGCAACAACCATTCCAGTCTCTTTCTTCTTTGCCTCTTTAGCAGCCACTTTTGGACAGTTCTTTATGATATGATCATTCCCTTTACAGTACTTACAAAACAATTTCTGCTTTTTTTATTTCTTCTCATCTTTATCTTCCTTCTTCGAATATGCAGAATTAGCAGATTTCTGCTTACTAGTTAAAGAGATCCATTTTCCTTTGCCCTTCTGACTAGCCAGGAAAGCTTGATCTGCAACTCGCATAATGGACCTGTTCTCCCTGGACTGATCTTCCTACAACAGAACAGAGATTAACTCTTCAAATGACAAGGCATTTGGATTGCCTTTCATCATCAACCAAAGAGTAGAAGCAAAACTCTAATATGAATCAGGAAGACCATTCAAAACGATCTGCACAAGTGAGCTATCTGGTATAACCTCATCAGCAGAAATCAATTGTTCCTTCAAGTCTTTGATCTTTGTTAGGAAATTGTCCATAGAATCACCTTCATTCATGTGCTCACTCTCCAATTGTTTCCGGAGGTAAGCAACACGAGTCTCATTCCTAGCTTGGTACACTGTGGTAAGTGTATCCAAAGCATCCTAAGTTGTTCCACAAGAGCAAATATGAGGAATAATGGCACGTTTGATAGACAAAGCTATCAATGCATATGCATGGGCATCTCTGCCATCCCAACAAATCTGCTCTGCAGTAGGTGCAGCAGAAACCACAACACGAACAAGAATATGCAGAATATCATCATCTTCGACACCTTCTGCATCAGCTTCAGTACCTGCAATTGTTACAGTTGCAGGTGTGATAAGACGTTTTTCGACACCCTGCACAATGTTCCACAGTCCTTTTGCAACCAACACATGTCGCATCATATAAGCCCATAACGGGTAGTTGGTACCATCCAACTTATCCTCAACAGCCAACATACGGAATACATCATTGCTTTCAGCCATGGCCAGTGACTAAAATACCTTGATGCAGAAAATTGATTGTATCTCAAAAAGTTGAATAGAACTGCCCAGACAAATTCTACTAGACTTGTAGCAGACTTCGAGACGCTTATATTGGCGAATAGAAGCTGGTATATACCTTTGGCACAAAAAGATGAAATAGCCTACACAAGCGCTGCGATAGTGTGTTCGGAGGCCGAAACAAGCTGAGATCGCGATTTCGGCACCACAAAGCCAAGCAGCTTTGATCTCGAAAACATGCTGAGTATGCTCACCAAAATTCATGCGATTCTGAGACTGCAACCGGAGGAGTGTCGATGGCGCCCTAGATGAAACGATGACCTGCTCTGATACCAATTGTTGGAGTTAGACGTCGGCGGAAGCACGTGAACAACACAAGGAAGGAGAAGAAGCTTGGAGCACAACACACAATATTGAATGTATTACTAGAGAATGTAGAAAGATAAGTAGCCCATTAGGGCAATAGGTGTATATACAAGCTGGGGAAAAAAACCTCCTAAAGAGGGAAAAAAGTGCCCCGGCGGTCCTAGTGTGTTCACACACATCACTACCTAAATATATCAACAAAGGCTTTATGCAAGTGACAAACCATATGCTCTTTCCCTTTCATAGCAAATCTAGGAGGTTGCTTCACATAAACCTCTTCTTGCAAATCACCATTCAAGAAGGCTGTTTTTAACTGAAATCAAGTTATTCTTGATACCGGGCACATACAATGCATTTTTCAAGAGAATCACACCTCCATTTGCAGCCGTAAGCTCAATTTCTCCTACTCCAATGATAGGATAAGAGGCATTGTTTGCACACACCACATGTCCTCCTTGGGGTGCATCTTTCAAAGAGGCAAAAAATCTTTTGCATGATGTTATGTGCTTTGAAGCACCACTATCAAAGAACCAATCCGAATCAGCCTCACTCACAACCATACAATTAGAATGCAAAGAAGCATCATAATGACATGTAACAACACATGCCCAAAAATCTTGAGCCATGTTAGCTTCATCATTCTTTACATTTGCTGAATTTTCAGCAATAGACATGCCAGATTCCTTATTCTTTTCATTGCGTTAGCAAGCTTTCTACACTCATAAATAATAGACCAGCCTTCTGAAAATATTTGCATCTCTTCTTCTTTTGCAAATCGCTATCATTAGAGGAATGATTGGAAGAGGAAGCTTGAGGCTTTGGTTTTGATGAACCCAAAGCTGAACCATACTTGCTTTTCCCCTTTTGTGAGATAGAAAGTGCTTATGTTCCCTGAATCAAACCACTCCTATTCACTCTAGATTGCTCTTCTTGTAAAAGAAGAGACACAACCTCATCAAATGCATACATATTAGGATTTCCTTTTGCAACCAAACGGAGTGTAGTAGCAAAGCTCTGAAAAGATTTCGGTAATCCTTTCAACAATGTAGAAATGAGTGATGCATCCAAAATAATCTCATCTATGTTTGCCAATTGCTCTTTCAAGTCCTTGATGTGTGTCGCATACACATCCAGTGACTCATTTTCAGCCATACATACATCCTAAAGTTGCTTCCTCAAGTATGCAACACGTGCTTCATTACGCACGGCATACAAACAAGCAAGAGTGTCCCATGCTTGTCTCGATGTAGAACATGACCGAATGTGTGGGACTATATGACGCTTCACTGAAAGCACAATCAAAGCATGAGCTTGTGCATCTTTTCCATCCCATCTAAGTTGCTCCTGTGTAGGTGGAGAAGGAGAAACATCTATACTTGAAGAAGAAGCTCCATATGTGACAGTAGAATGTGAAGTAGAAGAACCTGTCAGTCTTCGATCTACATCTACCACTATGTTCCAATATTGTTTGGAAACAAGAACATGCTTCATCATGTAAGACCACATTGGATAGTTGGTCCCATCAAGCTTATCTTCAGCTTGAAGCATGCCAAACAAGTCATTGTTGCCCGCCATTTCACAAAAGAACAAGAATGTGACAAAATGTTTACTTCGACGAAAGCTGAAATAAGTGCTAAAATTTCAGCTCACAAACCGTCACTCTGATGGCAATATTGACTGCACGAATGGCTTCGAAATGGGGGTAAAACCCTAGCACGCCTGATGGAAATGTTTCTTGGCCGCTGAAAGTCACTCTTCTATGCTCGGAAGTCGATTTGCACTGTTAAAAGTGCGCGAAAAACCAAAACTTGAGAAGGAGTTGAACCTGCTCTGATACCACTGTTGGATGTGTGTAAAAGTGCGAGAGACACACAAGGAGCACAAATGTAGCAAGACACACGGAGAAGACAATGGCTGGAATAGCTCTTTCTATTGATGATGAACTGAACTGAGGTAAGAGCTGAATAATATCCCTAAGTACTAAGTACCACCACATATGAGTGAATCATGTATGTGGTAACATGGGGAAAAAACCTCTAGCCAGCACTAGAGTAAAAAGTGCCCATGTATAGGGAAAAGGTTCACATCAAAGCTACTCAAGGAACACATAAGTGTAACACGTCTTGACCTCAAGTTCATTCATAAGTTTATTTTCTCCCTAGTCTTAGGTTCTTGTTCTCTCAACATTTTGAATGTTCAGAATTTGGAATTTAAATCTTGAGGGTTTTTTGTTTAACTCCCCAAGTATTGTTTCTAGTCCAAATATGAATTATTCCAAAAATTCATGATACACGATGTAAGATGCCACATTGATTTTTCATTTTTAATGTGTAGGTAATAATGAAATTTTATATTTAGGATATTCTAATCATGTCTGCAAAATTTTGTAGCAATAAGTTTTTACATTCTCTCTAGAAAAATGTTAGATGAAATTTGTGTGTTAAATTTGAGCATGAAGATGAAGGAATTTGAAAAAGTGTTGTATGAGAGAAAGGTAGAATATTCTTAGTAGAAAAAATTTGATTCATTGAATTTTTTGTAGTTCCTATGTTTTATGTCTCATTTGGTCCCATGAAGATAAGTTAATGAAGAGATTTTTCATGTTTTTTCATCTCTCTAGAATTTTCGATTTTGTAGGACCCGAAAGTGAGATCTACAAGCAGATTTGGACCTGACGCATCTCTAACACTATTGTATAGATTGAAAAACTGAATATTTTTGTGTCTCACGAGCTTAAGCTAATTCCTCACTGTTTTTGAGCTACAGGGCTTGGAAAAGTGCCGTTTTCCAACACTTTAAAAAAAAAGAAAAGCCTTCATTCATCTTATTCATGTTCGCGGATTTAGAAAACGCACATGGGTATATGGGTTATTTTGGGTGATTGACGTGTGTGTGAGTGTGTTGCAGGGATCCCCTCTATTTTGCAGGTACGATTCTTGAGGTGGACATGAAAAGTAGATGCATGGGTGGTCTGGAAGTCTTGCATGAGACATGCGAAAAGTCGCTATCTTGGAGCATGCAGATTCTAAGAGTGCATGACCAGGAAGCCGTGATTGGTCGTGCACTAGCGAAAAGGTGGAGATCCAAAAAGACGAAGATGGAGATATAGGGAAGGACGACGTTCATACATTGATCACGATCGTTTTCGGCTTCTGAGATTGCGATTGAGATTGGGATTGGGATTGAGATTGTGACTGTGATTGAGATTGGGATTGAGATCAGCTTGGGGGTGGTCGGGTGGATGAGGCTTCACATTGAAGCTATTTGATAGGTTTTGTAATGCACATCAGAACTACTTGTAAGTCTACATAGATAATAAAATTCTCTCTCTTCTTGTTCTGCATATGCTCTGTTTTTCCTTCTTTATATCTTGTTGTACCGAAATCTATTATTCGGTGTGGGATTGTGATTGTGATTGAAGATTAGAAGACTTGCTACAAGTGGTATCAGAGCGGAGGTTGATTCCGGGACAAGATGCTTTGAAGAAAAAGATAGAATAACAAGAGGAACTTATCAGTAGACTGAATGCACAGTTACATAAAGAAAGATCCAACAAACAAAAAGAGGGTACTACAAATGCTTTCATGGACGTCCACGATCAAGGTGGTAATGTTGCGGGCACATCGAATGCACACAGAGCTATACGATAACATAAACCTAAAGATAATGATGATGTAGGCGAATCTGCACTTAAGCAAGTGTTTAAAAGAGCAAAATTAAATGAATTTGATGATGAGAAGAAAACTGGAGAGGATCTTGAAGCATGGATCGAGGAACTTGAAGATTTCTTTACGCATGTTTAGTGAGGAATCAAAAGCAAAGGTGGCAATTCTGCATCTGCGAGGAGTCACCAAACTATGGTGGAAATCATACATGCAGACAAGAACATGTGAAGGTCCGATCCTCTGGAAAGAGTTTCAAGAGCAATCAGAGAATCGTTATTGTTCTCCACATTATCGGATGGAAAAGAAAATGGAATTCTACTCCTTCAAGCAATATGAGGATGATAGATATAACTTGTCTGTTGAAGAATATAAGGAGAAATTTTTGTCTTTGCATAAGTATGCACTAGAGTTTATGGAGATGCTCTGAAGAGCAAATTTATTGAGGGTTTGCGAGAAGAGCTTCACTATCAAGTAAAAGGAGTTCGGATGTGTAGATTTTCTTCACGTGGTTGCAAAAGCAGAAAACTTTGAAAAGATGGAGAAGTTTACTATGAAAAAGGCATCCAAATCAAGGTTTATCTCAACAGGACATCGACCCCCAAGACCTATTTCAACAAATCATAATGGACAGAAATCGACTAACTCTACCAATGGTCAAGGAGGAAAAAAATAAGCCGAAGCAGATGGATATGCCTAAGAAGCAAGAAGTTGTGCACTGGCAACATGATTCTGATTTCTTGGAGCGGGCTAAAAGATTGGGACTTTGCTTTTGATGTGGAGAACAAGGACACCACACTTTTGAATGTTCAAACAAGGCCATAAACCATTCTATGCAGGAGAAGATGGCTCATCTACAAGAAGAAAACATAACAATTGAGAAAGCGGATGATCAAGGTAAGTGTTCTATGTTAGTATATGATCAATGTCTACCCCTCATGATTGTATGCACATTTTGTAAGGCCCCCTTTATGAGGAGAAGCCAAGCATGCATTACCCAATTGATGGGAATCCCAACTTGAATGTTGGATGAAGGTCATGTTGGACCATGTAAGATATTATAAGGAAAGGGAGTTATCAGGGTCCCCAATTGTGGGGTCCGGGGCAGCGGTGAGCAGCCCCGGCTGGGGGGTCCAAGGGGGCCAGCGGGCCCCCTGGCTGGGGGGTCCCAGGGGGCCAGCGGGCCCCCTGGTGGGGGTCCGGGGGCAGCGCCCCCGGCGCGACGGTAAAGGGAATATTCCTTGGAATATTCCCTGTCGGAGTCAGAAATCATTTATATTTGTTAGGTCGGTTCAACCAGTCTAAGCCGTGTATGGCAATTACGCGGGCGGTGGCCGCCCACGCTCTACCGCCCATGTATAGCCGTCCATGGCAGGCCACCCATGATCCTATATATACATGACCTCTGCACTACCTAAGACACCGAGTTGAGCCAGCATACCTCTACCTTGTATCTCCCTATCTAGAGTTGTCTAGATCACCATTTAAGCTCTACCTTGAGAGCGCACGGGTGGACAACGCCATCATCTTTGTACTTGCTGCTAGTAGAAAATTGTTGAGATTCTCCTATATCTGTTATCTTCTCTGTTATTGCTCCTGTGTTATATTGTGTAACTATTGTCTTTCATGGTATCAGAGCTGTAAGGTTCGAATAGCTTGAGAAGTATCATTATTTTAGCCTACTAGCAGACTAGAATATCAGTAGATTATTCGAGTGATTACATGATGGCTTCATCATCGAACAGTAGTCTTGGTGCTTCAACTAATGTTAATGCTGCACCTATTCGAATTCGTCCACCTGCATTCACTGAAGGGAAGCTGGATGGAACCAACTATACACTCTGGAAGTTCAAAATTTCTGCAATTTTGGACTCCTATGAATTACTTGACACTGTCATGGGACCGATGGGATTGGATCCAGAGCCTATACCAGTTGAAGATCCAGCAAATTCAAGATTGATGATTCAGCCAGATCCAGATCTTCTACGAGCTTGGAAGAGGCGGAATGTTGATGCATTATGTGCGATTGTCACTAGTGTAAGTGATTCTGTGCTTACTTTAGTTCAACATACTACTAAAGCACATGAGGCTTGGGGCATATTGGCTCGACAATATGAGACCAAGAACCACACTAGGATACAGAATTTAGAAAATCAGTTGGCAAATGAAAAACATTCTGATTCTGAAAAGGCTGAAGATTTTATCAAACGGATAAAGCATCTTCAAGATCAATTGGCTGCAGTTGGTGTTGTTATAACACCAGAAGAGCTGGCTCGAAGATCTGTACGTGTTCTTCCAGCAAAGTATGATGGATTAGTAACAGCCCTTAACACTCAGGTAAGGCCAACTCCTCTTACATTTGAAGAGTTTTGTGCCATGCTTTTAGAAGAAGAGATGCGGCTGAAGAATCGGCAAAGTACAACTGATGCTGCATTCTCAGCAAATGCAAAAGGTAAAGGCTCTTCAGAGGGATCAAAGAAGAAGCCAAAGAAGAAAAAGTTCATAGGAAGTTGCTTCTATTGTGAAAAGAAAGGCCATGCCATCAAGGATTGCAGAAAGAAGCAAGCTGATGAACGGAATGGGACTGTAAAATCATCATGGAAGAACAAAGAGTCTGCAAACAACACAGAGCTGGAACTTTGGGTAGCTATTGAAGAGGTATGTTCATCTGCTCAAGCTCGTGTTGATGAGCCATGGATTTTAGATAGTGGAGCTTCTCGCCATATGACTAGTAAAAAGGATTGGTATAGTTCCCTAGTGCCTCTGCGGGAATCCATCAATGTAGTGGTGGGAAATGACTCCAAGTGTCCAGCTGAAGGAACTGGAACCATCTCTTTTATCACTTCTCCAGGTGTTGAGAAAAAGTTATCCGATGTTCTCTATGTACCTACACTCAAAAGAAATTTGTTGTCAGTTTCTGCAATAACAGATCGTGGACTCGAAGTTCACTTCAATAAGAGTGGTGCGGAAATCATGGATTCATCAGGTAATGTTGTAGGTAAAGGCATACGACGGGATAACTTGTATGAGTTAAGTGCTTTAACTGCTACAGAAGATAAAGATGTAAGCAGGTTATGGCACCGACGATTTGGGCATCTCGGATTTGCAGTTTTGAAGGAGATGCAACGAACAGGGATGGTTGCTCATATGCCTGCATTTTCAGAGTTGCAGGAACCTTGTGAAGCTTGTATGATGGGCAAGCAACAACGAAAGGCATTTCCAAGAGAGACCAGCAATCGATCTCAAGCTCCTCTAGAGTTGGTACATGCTGATCTCTGCGGTAAAATGTCTACACCTGCTTTAGGAGGATCTTTCTACTTCTTGCTGTTAGTCGACGATTATAGTAGAAAGATGTGGGTTTATTTCATTCGAGAGAAGGCTGATGCTTTTGAAAAATTTAAAACGTGGCATAAGTATGTAGAAAATGAATCAGGAAGGAAATTGAAGAAATTTAGAACAGATAGAGGAGGTGAATTCTTGTCAACAGAATTCAACAATTACTGTAAGGAGCATGGTGTGAAAAGGCAACTTACCACAGCTCATACACCCCAACAAAATGGCGTTGTTGAGCGCAGGAACAGGACAGTAGTTGAAATGGCTCGTTGTATGTTGAAGGCTCAAGACATGCCTGATTCATTCTGGGCAGAAGCAGTCAATACAGCAGTCTACATCCTCAATCGAAGCTACACAAAAGCACTGAAGGGGATGACTCCTCAAGAAGCATATTCTGGTAAAAAGCCTTCAGTTTTGCATTTCAGAATTTTTGGTTGTTTCTGTTATGCACATATTCCTGATTCAACAAGATCAAAGTTGGATTCAAAAAGCAAAAAGTGTGTCTTCCTAGGATATAGTGAAGAGTCTAAAGCATACAGGTTATGGGATCCTGAGGCAAGGAAGATTTTTGTCAGCCGAGATGTGGTGTTTGATGAACGACCACACTTAGTAGAAGATAAAGGTAGATCTACTATCTCATCAAGCGGAGAAATATCTCACCTTGTGCCTATCAAAAGACAGGTTAAAGTTGAGGAGGAGGAAACATCTGATGGAGAAATTTCCTCAATAAAAAGCCAACCAGTTGTAGCTGCACAGCATAAGCCACTACCGAAGTGGGCACAACAGCTCTTTGATGATCTTAATCCACATGTAGATGTACCAGAATCATCATCGGATGGATTACGAAGATCAAAGAGAATAGAGGAGCAAAGAAGAGCCTCAGAACACATTGTTAACATGGCTCTAATGGCAGATATCATGGGTTCGATAAAGGAACCTACCACCATTGAAGAAGCCATTGATGATCCAGATTGGAGAGCGGCAATGCAGTCTGAGTATGATAGTATACTCAAAAATGATACATGGGATCTAGTCGACTTGCCGCCAAAGAAGAAGGTAATAGGTACTAAATGGATTTGGAAAGCTAAGTATAAAGCTGATGGAACATTAGAAAAGTATAAGGCACGATTAGTTGCACAGGGTTTTTCACAGATTGAAGGATTTGATGTTCAAGAAACTTTTGCACCAACAGCACGCATGACAACTATTCGGACGGTACTTGCAGTAGCTGCACAAAAGTCTTGGCCTATTTTCCAGATGGATGTCAAATCTGCATTTTTGAATGGTCACCTCAAGGAGGAGGTATATGTATCTCAACCACTAGGTTTTGAGGTGCCCAATTCAGAAAATAAAGTTTGCAGGTTGAAGAAAGCTTTGTATGGACTTAAGCAAGCTCCACGGGCTTGGTACCAACGAATAGATCATTTTTTCAAAAATATGGGTTTTGAAAGAAGTACTTCTGATGCTAACTTGCATGTAACGAAAAGGGATAGCAAGCTAGTTGTTGTCATTGTATATGTAGATGATTTGATCATTACAGGAGATCATCAGGAACTCATCAATCAAACTCGGATCAGCTTGGGAACTGAGTTTGAAATGACAGACTTAGGTCTACTCCATTTTTGTCTGGGAATTGAAGTATGGCAAAGGAAGGATGGCATTTTCATCTCACAACAAAAATATTCCAAAGAAATTCTCAAGGCATTTGGAATGATGGACTGCAAACCAACTAGCACACCTATGGAGGTAAATCATAAGCTATCTATGGATGATAACATGCCTGATGTAGATGCTAAGAAGTATAGGAAGCTCGTTGGAAGTCTTATTTTTCTGTGCAACACTAGACCAGACATTTGCTATGCTGTTGGAGTGTTAAGCAGGTTTTCCAACAAACCTAAGGAGAGTCACTGGAATGCTGGAATGCGAATTCTAAGGTACATTGCAGGAACCTTGGATTTTGGTATTTTGTATACCACAGGTGATACACTCCAAGGATATTGTGATTCAGATTGGGCTGGAGATTGTGATTCTAGAAAATCAGTTTCTGGATATTGTTTCTCACTTGGTTCAGGAATATTTTCTTGGGTAAGTAGGAAGCAACCAACTCTCGCACTCTCCTCCACTGAAGCAGAGTACAAAGCAGCTTGTTTTGCTTCTTGTGAGGCAGTCTGGTTAAGGAGAATTCTTGCAGATCTTGGCTTTCCATCAAATATGCCAACTGTACTCAAGTGTGATAATCAAAGTTGTATGGCTATTGCAAAGAACCCAGTATTTCATGCTCGCACCAAGCACATAGAAGTACAGTACCATTACATTCGTGAGCTAATTGAAGATGAAATTGTGGAGCTAGAATATTGCCCAACAGAGGCAAATTGTGCTGACATATTCACTAAAGCACTTGGAAGAGAGCAGCTCAACAAGCATCTTCAACAGATGGGCATAGGACCGAGACCTACTTGATTTATCATCGGTAAACATTGAGGGGGGGTGTTAGTATATGATCAATGTCTACCCCTCATGATTGTATGCACATTTTGTAAGGCCCCCTTTATGAGGAGAAGCCAAGCATGCATTACCCAATTGATGGGAATCCCAACTTGAATGTTGGATGAAGGTCATGTTGGACCATGTAAGATATTATAAGGAAAGGGAGTTATCAGGGTCCCCAATTGTGGGGTCCGGGGCAGCGGTGAGCAGCCCCGGCTGGGGGGTCCAAGGGGGCCAGCGGGCCCCCTGGCTGGGGGGTCCCAGGGGGCCAGCGGGCCCCCTGGTGGGGGTCCGGGGGCAGCGCCCCCGGCGCGACGGTAAAGGGAATATTCCTTGGAATATTCCCTGTCGGAGTCAGAAATCATTTATATTTGTTAGGTCGGTTCAACCAGTCTAAGCCGTGTATGGCAATTACGCGGGCGGTGGCCGCCCACGCTCTACCGCCCATGTATAGCCGTCCATGGCAGGCCACCCATGATCCTATATATACATGACCTCTGCACTACCTAAGACACCGAGTTGAGCCAGCATACCTCTACCTTGTATCTCCCTATCTAGAGTTGTCTAGATCACCATTTAAGCTCTACCTTGAGAGCGCACGGGTGGACAACGCCATCATCTTTGTACTTGCTGCTAGTAGAAAATTGTTGAGATTCTCCTATATCTGTTATCTTCTCTGTTATTGCTCCTGTGTTATATTGCGTAACTATTGTCTTTCATTCTAATCCTAGACTTCAATGCATGACAACTTCTTCTCATTCAAGGGCATCGGTGATTAGGATTATAGGGGACATATCCTCACGTAAGGTTAGTTTCTTGATTGATTCGGGTAGTACAAACTGCTTCCTTTCACTCAAGATGATAGAGGCTTTAGGATTGCATATTGAGATGCAAACCAAAAGACCTGTACAGATGGCTAATAATAGGATACACTATACTAAAGGTTGTATTGAGAATCTTGATTTTATGTTAGGAGAACATAAACTTTTGGGTACCTTCCATGTAATTGAAATGAGAGAATGTGATGCAATCATTGGAATGGACTGGTTAGTTCATAACAGTGTCGGGATTGATTGTGAAAGTGGGATCCTTACTTTGAAAATAGAAGGGAAGGAACATCGTCCAGTAGGCAAGTGTAATTCAGGTTTTTCTCCTATTTCTACCATAAAGTTGATTAGACAGGGTTTTGAGACATATTTGGTTTATGTGCATGACCTACAGGAGAAGAAGAAAGAAGAAGAAATACTTGAATATGTTAGAAAACTTTTAGACGAGTAGGCAGATGTATTTTCTAATGATCTGTCGGGTATGCCTCCTCCTAGGAAAATTGACCATGCTATAGACCTCTATCTAGGAAGTGAGCCTTATTCTAGAGCACCGTATAGGTTCAATATTGATGAATTGAAAGAGTTAAAGCTCCAACTAGATGATCTAGTGAAGAAGGGGTTGATAAGACCTAGTGTTTCACCTTGGGGAGCACCTGTTTTGTTTCAAAAAAAGAAAGATGGCTGATACAGACTTCGTATTGACTATAGGGGATTGAACAAGAAAACCATTAAGAACAAGTATCCACTTCCACACATAGATGAATTGCTGAGTCAATTGAGTGGTGCCACAGTATTCACTAAAATTGACTTAAGATTGGGATATCATCAAATTAGAGTAAAGTCTGAGTACATACCGAAAACCGCTTTTAGAACACGATATGGTCATTATGAGTTCACAGCTTTGCCTTTTGGATTGACAAACACTCCTACAATATTTATGTGTTTGATGAATAATGTGTTTCATGAATATCTCGATGAATTTATATTAGTGTTTCTTGATTATATTTTTGTGTATTCTAAGGATGATGATGAACATGCATTGCATCTCAGAAAGACTTTACAAAAACTAAGAGAGCATAAACTATATGGTAAGATGAGTAAATGTTTTTTTGCAAAAGGGGAAGTGACTTATTTGGGGAGAGTTGTGTCTAAGGAAGGGATTCACATTGATCCTAAGAAAGTGAAAAGCATAGTTGGCTAGCCTACACCCAAATGTGTGAGAGATGTGAGAAGCTTCCTTGGTTTGGCACAATATGAGAGGGCACACATTAGGGAGTTTTCTCGAATTGCAAATCCTCTTATAGAATTGACAAAGAAAAATAGAGAGTTCACATGGAACGATGAGTGTCAATATGCATTTGAAGAGTTAAAACAGAAAATTATCAAAAATTGTGTGCTAAAGATACCTGAGTTAGGGAAGCCATTTATTGTTGCATGTGATGCTAGTGGAAGTCAAATTGGATGCATGCTTTCACACAAAGGAAGGGTAGTGGCTTATGAGTCAAGGAAACTAAGGAAACATGAATTAAATTATACAGCGCATGACTTGGAAATGCTTGCGGTTGTTCATGCACTTAACATTGGAGACACTTATTGCTTGGGGTAAAGATTGAATTAAGAATAGATCATCAGAGCCTCAAATATATATTTACTCAACCTTTACTTAACAATAGACAAAAATGATGGATCAAATTGCTAAGTGAATATGATTTTGACATTAAATACTTTGTAGGAAATGAAAACAGAGTGGCCAATGCTTTGAGTCGTAAATGTTTATGGAGTTCAGTTTCTATTTTATCCTCTAATTTTGATATTGGAAAAGAATTAAAAGATTATTTATTTTATGCAGCAATCTTGAAATTTTTGGGCACGAATCCAGGTTTTATGTTTCAAGGAAAATTTCATTTGAAAAACAATGATTTGTATTGTAATTCTCGTTTATGTATCTCTTCGGAATATGTTTTGAAAGAAAAGATTCTCCATGACTGTCATGATGCACCTTTCTCTGCACACCCTAGTTTTTCTAGGACTTATGCGAAAGTGAAAGCTTCATATTTCTGGCCACGTATGAAATATCATATTAAGAGGTATGTGAAAGAATGTTTGAAATGTCAACAATTTAAGGCTGAATTTAAAAGGAGTCCTGGTATGTTGCAACCATTAGATGTGTCTGGTCAAAAATGGGAATCCATCTCTATGGATTTCATAACAAAGTTGCATGTGACCAGAAATGGGCATGATACCATCTTTGTTGTCATGGACTGTCTTACAAAGATGGCACATTTCCTTCCCATGAGGAAAACTGATACAGCTTTGCATGCCGCTAAACTTTTCATAAAAGAAATTTTTAGGTTACATGGTATACCTAAAAGTATAATTTCTGATAGAGATGCAAGGTTTACATCTAATCTTTGGAAAGCAACCTTTCAATCCATAGGAATAGAATTACGCATGAGTACTGCATTTCATCCTCAAACTAATGGTGAGACCAAGAGGGTTAACAGGGTGCTTGAGGATATGTTACGTATGTATGTGAATGATAAGCAAAACAATTGGACTGAATATTTACCTTTGGTTGAGTATGCTTATAATAGTGCATGGCATTCCTCTATTAAGATGACACCTTTTGAAGCAATGTATGGCTATAATTGTTTGCTGCTGCATTCACTTTTTAATTCACAAAATCAGGTTGAGATATCCAGACAGATGCTTGAAAATATGGATTTGGAGCTAAATAAGGTAAGGAAAAACATGAAAGATGCATAGAAACATCAGAAATTTTATTCTGATCTCAAAAAGAGACCCTTGGAATTTAGAACAAATGATCTGGTTTTTTTGAAAGTAAATCCTTCAAAATCAAATCTGGTTTTAGGGAAAGATCATTGATTGTCTCCACGTTATGCTGGTCCTATTAAAATCTTAAAGAAAGTTGGTTCTGTTGCATATTTACTTGATCTACCTAACACTTTGAAAATTCATCCAGTTTTCCATGTTGGATTACTTAAAAGGTATGTTCCTAATGCTGATCACATTTTGCAGGATAAATCTAAGTTGAGGGAAGATGCCACTTTTGAGCTTGAACCAGAAGTTCTAATGGATAGGAGAATAAGACATCTTAGAAATCATGAAATAGTGGAAATTTTAGTTAAGT
The DNA here is from genome assembly GCA_020310875.1 of Ceratopteris richardii. Taxonomy (NCBI): domain Eukaryota; kingdom Viridiplantae; phylum Streptophyta; class Polypodiopsida; order Polypodiales; family Pteridaceae; genus Ceratopteris; species Ceratopteris richardii. Next base: position 33,750,733 of record CM035410.1, on the reverse strand, counting down.
GGTTTGCATATCCTATTGAAGATTCAACATGGGTTGGTTTAGATGAGTTTATGGAACACTATCCTTCTTTCCAACTCGGAGGACAAAGTTCTGAATAGAGGGGGAGAATTGTAAGATGCCACATTGATTTTTCCAAAAAAAAATGTGTAGGTAATAATGAAATTTTATATTTAGGATATTCTGATCATATCTGCAAAATTTTTTAGCAATAAGTTTTTACATTCTCTCTCTAGAAAGTTGTCGGATGAAATTTGTGTGTTAAATTTGAGCATGAAGATGAAGGAATTTGAAAAGTGTTGTATGAGAGAAAGGTAGAGTATTCTTAGTAGAAAAACTTTGTGTGATTGAATTTTTTGTAGTTCCTATGTTTTATGTCTCATTTGGTCCCATGAAGATAGGTTAATGAAGAGATTTTTCATGTTTTTTCATCTCTCTCTAGAATTTTCTATTTTGCAGGGCCCAAAAGTGAGATCTGAAAGCAGATTCGGACCTGAGGCATCTCTAACACTATTGTACAGATTGAAAAACTGAATATTTTTGTGTCTCACGAGCTTAAGCTAATTCCTCATTGTTTTTGAGTTACAGAGCTTGAAAAAGTGCCATTTTGCAACACCTAAAAAAAAAAGAGAAGCCTTCATTCATCTTATTCATGTTCGCGGATTTAGAAAATGCATATGGGTATATGGGTTATTTTGGTTGATTGACGTGTGTGTGAGTGTGTTGCAGGGATCGCCTCTATTTTTGTAGGTACGATTCTTGAGGTGGACATGAAAAGTAGATGCATGGGTGGTCTGGAAGTCTTGCATGAGACATGCGAAAAGATGTTATCTTGGAGCATGCAGATTCTAAGAGTGCATGACTAGGAAGGCGTGATTGGTCATGCGCTGGCGAAAAGGTGGAGATCCAAAAAGACAAAGATGGAGATATAGGGAAGGACAATGGTCATACATTGATCACCATCGTTTTCGACTTCTGAGATTGCGATTGAGATTGGGATTGGGATTGAGATTGTGATTGTGATTGGGATTGGGATTGAGATCAGCTCGGGGGTGGTCGGGTGGATGCGGCTTCACATTGAAGCTATTTGATAGATTTTGTAATGCACAACAGAACTACTTGTAAATCAGCGCAGATAATAAAATTCTCTTTCTTCTTATTGTGCATATGCTCTATTTTTCCTTCTTTATATCTTGTTGTGCGGAAATCTATTACTCGGTGTGGGATTGTGATTGTGATTGAAGATTAGAAGACTTGTTACAAGTGGTATCAGAGGGGAATTGAATTTTGGGACAAGATGTAGACTTTGAAGAAAAAGATAGAAGAACAAGAGGAACTTATCCGTAGACTGAATGCAGAGTTACATAAAGAAAGATCCAACAAACAAAAAGAGGGTACTGCAAATCCTTTCATGGATGTCCACGATGAAGGTGGTAATAGTGCGGGCACATCGAATGCATGTAGACCTAGTTGACAACGTGAACCTGAAGATAATGATGATGCATGCGAATTTGCACTTAAGAAAGTGTTTAAAAGAGCAAAATTAAATGAATTTGATGGTGAGAAGAAAATTGGAGAGGATCTTGAAGCATGGATCGAGGAACTTGAAGATTTCTTTGATCTACGCGTGTTTAGTGAGGAATCAAAAGCAAAGGTGGCAATTCTGCATCAGCGAGGAGTCGCCAAACTATGGTGGAAGTCATACATGCAAACAAGAACATGTGAAGGTCTGATCCTCTGGAAAGAGCTTTGAGAGCAAGCAGATAATCGTTATTGTTCTCCACATTATCAGATGGAAAAGAAAATGGAATTCAACTCCTTCAAGCAATATGAGGATGATAGATAAAACTTGTCTCTTGAAGAATATAAAGAGAAATTTTTGTGTTTGCATAAGTATGCACTAGAAGTTTCGGGAGATGCTCTGAAGAGCAAATTTATTGTGGGTTTGCGAGAAGAGGTTTGCTATCAAGTAAAGGGGTCTAGATGTGTAGATTTTCTTGATGTGGTTGCAAAAGCAGAAAACTTTGAAAAGATGGAGAAGTTTACTATGAAAAAGGCATCCAAATCAAGGTTTATTCAACAGGACATCGACCCCCAAGACCCATTTCAACAAATCAAAATGGGAAGAAATTGACTAACTCTACCAATGGTCAAGGAGGAAAAAAAATAAGCCAAAGCAGATGGATATGCCTAAGAAGCAAGAAGCTATGCACTAGCAACGTGATTTTGATTTCTTGGAGTGGGCTAAAAGATTGGGACTTTGCTTTCGATGTGGAGAACAAGGACACCGCACTTTTGAATGTCCAAACAATGCCATAAACCATTCTATGCAGGCGAAGCTGGCTCACCTACAAGAAGAAACCATAACAATTGAGGAAGCAGATGATCAAGGTAAGTGTTCTAACCATAGACTTCAATGCATGACAACTTCTTCTCATTCAAGGGCATTGGTGATTAGGATTATAGGGGACATATCCTCATGTAAGGTTAGTTTCTTGATTGATTCAGGTAGTACAAACTGTTTCCTTTCACTCAAGATGGTAGAGGCTTTAGGATTGCATATTGAGATGCAGACCAAAAGACCTGTACAGATGGCTAATGGTAGGATACACTATACTCGAGGCTATATTGAGAATCTTGATTTTATGTTAGGAGAACATAAATTTTTGGGTACCTTCCATGTAATTGAAATGAGAGAATGTGATGCAATCATCAGAATCAACTGGTTAGTTCATAACAATGTCGTGATTGATTGTGAAAGTGGGATCCTTACTTTGAAAATAGAAGGGAAGGAACATCCTCTAGTAGGCAAGTGTAATTCAGGTTTTCCTCCTATTTCTGCCATAAGGATGATTAGGGGTATTTGAGATGGTTGTGAGACATATTTGGTTTATGTATATGACCTGCAAGAGAAGAAGAAAGAAGAAGAAATACCTGAATATGTTAGAAAACTTTTAGACGAGTACGCAAAAGTATTTCCTAATGATTTGCTGGGTATGCCTCCTCCTAGGAAAGTTGACCATGCTATAGACCTCTATCCAGGAAGTGAGCCTTATTCTAGAGCACCATATAGGTTCAATATTGATGAATTGAAAGAGTTGAAGCTCCAACTAGATGATCTATTGAAGAAGGGTTTGATAAGACCTAGTGTTTCCCCTTGGGGAGCATCTGTTTTGTTTCAGAAAAACAAAGATGGCTCATACAGACTTTGTATTGACTATAGGGGATTGAACACGAAAACCATTAAGAACAAGTATCCACTTCCACACATAGATGAATTGCTGAGTCAATTGAGTGGTGCCACAATATTCACTAAAATTGACTTAAGATCGGTATATCATCAAATTAGAGTAAAGTCTGAGGACATACCCAAAATCGCTTTTAGAACATGATATGGTCATTATGAGTTCATATTTTTGCCTTTTGGATTGACAAATGCTCCTACAACATTTATGTGTTTGATGACTAATGTGTTTCATGAATATCTTGATGAATTTATATTAGTCTTTCTTGATGATATTTTTGTGTATTCTAAGGATGGTGATGAACATGCATTGCATCTCAGGAAGACTTTACAAAAACTAAGAGAGCATAAACTATATGGTAAGATGAGTAAATGTTTTTTTGCAAAAGGGGAAGTGACTTATTTGGGGAGAGTTGTGTCTAAGAAAGGGATTCACATTGATCCTGAGAAAGTGAAAAGCATAGTTGACTAGCCTACACCCAAATGTGTGAGAGATGTGAGAAGCTTCCTTGGTTTGGCATAATATGAGAGGGCACACATTAGGGAGTTTTCTCGAATTGCAAATGCTCTTATAGAATTGACAAAGAAAAATAGAGAGTTCACATGGAACGATGAGTGTCAATATGCATTTGAAGAGTTAAAACAGAAAATTATCAAAAATTGTGTGCTAAAGATACCTGAGTTAAGGAAGCCATTTATTGATGCATGTGATGCTAGTGGAAGTCAAATCGGATGCGTGTTTTCACAAGAAGGAAGGGTAGTGGCTTATGAGTCAAGGAAACTAAGGAAACATGAATTAAATTATACAATGCATCACTTGGAAATGCTTGCGGTTGTTCATGCACCTAAACATTCGAGACACTTATTGCTTGGAATAAAGTTTGAATTAAGAATAGATCATCAGAGCCTCAAATATATATTTACTCAACCTTTACTTAACAATAGACAAAAATGATGGATCGAATTGCTAAGTGAATATGATTTTGACATTAAATACTTTGCAGGAAAAGGAAACAGAGTGGCCGATGTTTTGAGTCGTAAACCTTTATGAAGTTCAATTTCTATTTTATCCTCTTATTTTGATATTGGAAAAGAATTAAAAGACGATTTATTTTATGCAACAATCTTGAAATTTTTGGGTACGAATCCAGGTTCTATGTTTGAGGGAAAATTTCATTTGAAAAACAATGATTTGTATTGTAATTCTCGTTTATGTATTTCTTTGGAATCTGTTTTGAAAGAAAATATTCTCCATGAGTGTTATGATGCACCTTTCTCTGCACACCCTGGTTTTTTTAAGACTTATGCAAAAGTGAAAGCTTCATATTTCTGGCCACGTATGAAATACGATATTAAGAGGTATGTGAAAGAATGTTTGTGTCAATAGGTTAAGGCTGAATTTAAAAGGAATCCTGGTATGTTGCAACCATTAGATGTGCATGGTCAAAAACGGGAATCCATCTCTATGGATTCCATAACAAAGTTGCCTGTGACCAGAAGTGGGCATGATACCATCTTTGTTGTCATGGACCGTCTTACAAAGATGGCACATTTCCTTCCCATGAGGAAAACTGATACAACTTTGCGTGTTGCTAAACTTTTCATAAAAGAAATTTTTAGGTTACATGGTATACCTAAAAGTATAATTTTTGATAGGGATGGAAGATTTACATCTAATTTTTGGAAAGCAACCTTTCAATCCATAGGAATAGAATTACCCATGAGTACTGCACTTCATCCTCAAACTGATGGTGAGACCGAGAGGGTGAACAAGGTGCTTGAGGATATGTTATGTATGTATGTGAATGATAAGCTAAACAATTGGACTAAATATTGCCTTTGGTTGAGTATGCTTATAATAGTGCATTGCATTCCTCTATTTAGATGACACCTTTTGAAGCAATGTATGGCTATAATTGTTTGCTGCCGCATTCACTTTTTAATTCACAAAATCAGGTTGAGATATTCAAACAGATGCTTGAAAATATGGATTTGGAGCTAAATAAGGTAAGGAAAAACATGAAAGATGCACAGAAACGTCAAAAATTTTATTATGATCTCAAAAAGAGACCCTTGGAATTTAGAACAAATGATTTGGTTTTTTTGAAACTAAATCCCTCGAAATCAAATCTGGTTTTAGGCAAAGATCGGCGATTGCCTCCAGGTTATGCTAGTCCTTTTAAAATCTTAAAGAAAGTTGGTTCTATTGCATATTTACTTGATCTACCTAACACTTTGAAATTTCATCCACTTTTCCATGTTGGATTACTTAAAAGGTATGTTCCTAATGCTGATCAGGTTTTGCAGGACAAATCTAAGTTGAGGGAAGATGCCACTTTTGAGCTTGAACCAGAAGTTGTAATGGATAGGAGAATAAGACATCTTAGGAATCGTGAAATAGTGGAAATTTTACTTAAGTGGTTTGCATATCCTATTGAAGATTCAACATTGGTTGGTTTAGATGAGTTTATGGAACATTATCCTTCTTTCCAACTATGAGGACAGAGTTCTTAAAAGAGGGGGAGAATTGTAAGATGCCACATTGATTTTTCCAAAAAAAACAATGTGTAAGTAATAATGAAATTTTATATTTAGGATATTCTGATCATGTCTGCAAAATTTTGTAGCAATAAGTTTTTACATTCTCTCTCTAGAAAGTTGTCGGATGAAATTTGTGTGTTAATTTGAGCATGAAGATGAAGGAATCTGAAAAAGTATTGCACGAGAGAAAGGTAGAGTATTCTTAGTAGAAAAACTTTGTGTGATTGAATTTTTTGTAGTTCCTATGTTTTACGTCTCATTTGGTCCCATGAAGATAGTTTAATGAAGAGATTTTTCATGTTTTTTCATCTCTCTCTAGAATTTTCGATTTTGTAGGGCCCAAAAGTGAGATCTAGAAGCAATTTGGACATGAGGCATCTCTAACACTATTGTATAGATTGAAAAACTGAATATTTTTGTGTCTCACGAGCTTAAGCTAATTCCTCACTGTCTTTGAGTTACAGGGCTTGGAATAGTGTCATTTTCCAACACTTAAAAAAACAAAAGAGAGAGAAGCCTTCATTCATCTTATTCATGTTTGCGGATTTAGAAAACGCACATGGTTATATGGGTTATTTTGGGTTATTGATGTGTGTGTGAGTGTGTTGCAGGGATCGCCTCTATTTTTGCAGGTACGATTCTTGAGGTGGACATGAAAAGTAGATGCATGGGTGGTGTGGAAGTCTTGCATGAGACATGCGAAAAGACGCGTTCTTGGAGCATGCAGATTCTAAGAGTGCATGACTAGGAAGGCGTGATTGGTCGTGCACTGGCAAAAAGGTGGAGATCCAAAAAGATGAAGATGGAGATATAGGGAAGGATGATGGTCGTACATTGATCACGATCGTTTTCGGCTTCTGAGATTGCAATTGAGATTGGGATTGGGATTGAGATTGTGATTGTGATTGAGATTGGGATTGAGATCAGCTTGGGGGTGGTCGAGTGGATGAGGCCCTGACCAAGGACAATGTCCACAATCAAATTCAATTTTTTGGTTTTTTGAAGTTTGGAAAGTCCTAACTAAATAAAATGTAAATTTTTCCTAATTCCTAAACCTTGATCTCCCAAGTGTTGACTTACTCCTAGAAAACTTGTTACATGCACACACACACACACACACTAAATGTATGAGGTCTTTCGTGGCTTGCCACAATGTTGAACTCCTTTTTCATGTAGAATATCTACACAACAACACTCTAATCATCATATAGGCACCTTGAATTAGGCCCTCATCCTCGACAACGATGCCATAATAACTTTGTATGCTTCATAGCCACAAGATAATTGTTATAATTTATGGAATGATGGAATGTTATATGGATTTTAATGTCTTGAGGTTTTTAATGTGATTGTGTTTTGATTTAGTAGGTAAAGACTCATGAGGGTGTGCACACGCATGGACTTATTCAGATATTTTTGAAGATAGTTAAAAGATAGTATTTTAGATACTCTTTGTAAAAATAATAGATCGCTTTAGAAAGTGGCACTTTTGGCAAAATAGTAGATCGCTTGAAAAGAAAAGATTTTGTAAATAAAGCAGATTTTTGTAAACACACACTTTTTGAAGTGCCACCCTTATGTATCTTCTATTAAAGACATAATGATAAATACCTATAAATACACATACTCTGATAGACTCGTCCATCAGAGTATGTGTGGGGAGATTGTACACAATCTTGTTTTCAGTATTTTGTCTCTATCTATTCTGTTTATGCTTTTATGAGATTTTGTTTTTGTACTATCCTCTGCATACATGTGTGTGCAAGGTCCGGTCAACAATGGTATCAGAGCCAAGGTGCATCTATGGAGGTGGTTTCTCGGCATTCGGTTGTGATTTGCGATGTCTGTTCGTGATTCAACATCTGTCTTGATCATCCGGTCTAGGTTTGTGCTTATAAAATTTGTTTGTTTTTTATTCACCTGTTTGTTTTTCTTTTCAATTTTTTTCAAATTTATTACTGTGCACTGTGCTCACTGTGACATTTTCCTCATTGTGCTCATTGTGCTCATTGTGCTTGGTTTATCCCAGAGATGTACATGCTTGGAGGAATGAAAAGTTCCTTGCTCGGGGGATAGCCAAGGCCAAAAGCCAAAGAGTTCATATGAGGTATCTGCTCATGATGGCCAGATGAGTAGAGGGACCTTAGAGAGGACTCTAGATGATGACTAGACAAGGGCTATAAATAGGCTGGGAGGTGAGCCCCAAGCATGTCATTCTCCACTTCTCACATTCGGTATCAGAGCATAGAGAGAGGTTTTGGGAAATCTCGTAACTCTCTTTTCTGAGGCATTTTTCTTCCTTCCCTTGGCTCGATGGGCATGGATATGGTGAGGAATGAGTGTACTGAGGGGGTATGCAGACATTGAGAGCATTTTTCCATGCATCAATGGCTTCATACGTGCGTGGTGAGCTCTGGTGTGAGGCAAGTATGTTTCTGCCAAACTTTTGAAGCTTGTTTTCTCTTTGTTTCTTATTGTTTTTGCACATCTGACCACGTTTCCATGTAGAACATTCCATCCCGCACTTTTTGATATGCGCCAAGAGGGGGTGATCTCTGACGCTTAAAGAGATACTACTTCCAAAAATTTTGCAGCACATTCAACTTCAAATTTAAAGAAAGAAAGAGGAAAGATTCTTAAACTCAAGCATACATACATAGAATTGCTTATGTTTACACACATACACACTCATGTTTTCTCACATAACGACACACATATGTAATCTAACTATGAATGTACTTATGCATTTGATTATGCATCTACACATATCTAAGATATAAATAAATAAAGAGAGGGTTAGAGAGGAAGAAAAGAAAGTGAAGGAGAAAGAGAAAGGATGAAAGAAGAGAAAGAGAGAAGGAGGAGATCCTAAGTGAGATAAAGTGAAAAATAGAGAGAGAATGAAAATATTAGAAAGAAAGAGAAAAAAAGAAAGATTGGAAGTAAGAGAAAAAGCAAGATTAGCATACCTACATTGACTAAATTGGGCATAACTCTCTCACATGAAATCCAAATTAGATGATTCCACTTGATATAGAAAGTAGGCTTCAAGCGCTTTCTAATGAGTGATTGGAGGCTATCATTGGATAATTAGAAACCACCTGAGAAGGAAACACTTCAGGTATGCTTCTTGATTCCATTATTATTATTTATGGTTGTGAGTAGTCATCGATTTATTCTTGTCTTTTTGAGAGGTGTTCGACCTTAATCTCATACACGCATCTATGTGGGGTATAAATTTTGGTGGTATGGGACATCAAACTTTGCATTCTACCTAGGTGTAGGACAGATGGTATGGGAGAGAAGTCTTTGAGATTGTAATTTTGATATCATTTGGAGTTCATTCATATGATCTTCTTATTATTAGACAAAAGAGGGGCAGTTGAGGCAGTCACTCTGTATGTGATCGCAAACAAGGCAAGTCCACAGGCTAGTAGCCTAGAAGCGGAAAGGCAAGGTTTACACATAAGAACTATGAATAGGCAATTGCATTAAGAAGAAATTCATAGAGTACGTACTACTTTATTTGATATGCATGAGAATAGGCCATGGTTCATACATAGTGTGTATGGGGTGAGCTAGATGCTTAGCCTAGTGGGCTATGAGTGTGCACACATCTACTTGAAATTTTTTGAGTATTTAGTGGACTCATATTATGGTCCTCATTATCATTTGGGAGTGCCTGATTATTATAGTCGTTTACTAGATACACCTCATTCCTAGTTGGGAATGATTTGATCATAGTAATGATCAGATGGTGATCAGAGATAAAGCAATTTTCATCCACTTAGAACATCTTGCATATTAGTATTGAGAAGGCGGTGGTAGTTCCACTAGTTGCTATACTTTCTTAGCACGTCTGCACTTGGCATGATGGACTTAGTTCCACAGAGTGGATTGGGATTTACTTTGTATGAGAGATATTTTGATTCATAGTTTGGATTATTATATATGATAGATCAAGATTTTGATCCATAGTCTAGATCATTGACAGAGTGACATTTTGGTCCATAGTTTGGATCATTGACAAATTGACATTTTGATCCATAGTTTGGATGTGATAGATTGAAATCTTGGTCCATAGTTTGGATCATTGACGAATTGACATCTTGTTCCATAGTCTAGATCATTGATAAATTATCATCTTGGATTCACAGTTTGGATCATGATGAGACTTTCTTGAGATTCATTTCATTATAGTGAGTAAATCAAGTAGATTTACTTGAGCTTAGAGATTAAGCACTATTTAGAAAAGATTTCCAATTATCTTTAGTATTTTTTCCACAGAGATTAAAGCATTGTCATATTGTTTTGGATGAGCATAGTATTTTTTTGTTACTCTAATGGAGTAAGTGATTTTGCACGATTATACCATATGACAAGCTATCAGTGGGGATTTTAGGGAGACAAGAGCAAGTTTGCCAAGGTCTCTATAGGTGACAAGCCGTCACAAGTTAGTGGTCAAGGTCTAGGCATAGGGAGTCCGAGGATAATCCGAGTACTTATGTTGCGCACATCTGAACTCATTGGGCCTCAGAGGGATTCCTACAGTATGCCCAAGGCAAGGACTACTATTTATGTATAGAAATGCTAGATAGGAAGCAGAGAGACAAGTTGTCCACTTTTTTATTATCTAGTATTTCAGACATCTAGCACACTCTACTTTTATTATTTGGAATCACAAATTTTGATTCCCAGGTTCATAGCTCCTTCTATATCATTGAGGACAATAATCTTTAGAAGGGGGAGAGAGTGTTATATTCCAGAGATGTACATGCTTGGAGGAACGAGAAGTTCCCTGCTCTGGGGATAGCCAAGGCCAAAAGCCAGAGAGTTCATACAAGGTACCTACTCACTGATGGCCAAATGACTAGAGGGACCTTAGAGAGAACTCTAGATGGTGACTAGGCAAGGGCTATAAATAGGTTGGAAGGTGAGTCCCAGACATGTCATTCTCCACTTCTCACAGTGCTCATGGTGCTCACTCTACTCACTATGCTCATTGTGCACACTATACTCCTTGTGATCCCTGTGCTCATTGTGCTCCTTGTACTCCTTGTGCTCCCTATGCACTGTTCATTGTTCGAATTCAGTTCGGTTATCAAATTCCTTTATCAAGTTTGTTTATCAAGTTCATTGTCAATTTGGTTATCCATTCGGTTACTCAAGTTCATTTATCAAGTTTGTTTATCCATTCGATTACTCCTTCGACTTACTCCAGGGCATCGATTAAAGCATAGAACTATGGCATAATTATGGCATCTTTGGCTTCTCTGACACTCATGGTTCTCTTGGTTCACTTTGGTTCCCTTTGGCTCCATTGGCTACATGCGAACCAATTCTAACTTATGAGTGGCAATAATAGCTTCTTTGTTTCCCTAGTTAGCCTACTTATTTCTCTAGTTAGCCTACTTATTTCTCTAGTTAGCCTACTTAGTTCTTTATTTAGCATGTATGGGATTTGAACACGCAACCTCATACTTACAAGAGATATGTTTTATCCACTAACCTATTTTCACTTATTGATACCCCATCACTTTTAATTAATACTTAACATAACTTTTAACACTCTCTTCACCTTATTTATGTATTTATTTATTATTTATTTAACACTCTTTTCCCTTTATTTATTTATTTATTTATAAAATACTCATTTATTTTATTTATTTTATTTATTTTATTTATTTATTTATCTATTTTGATATACACTATTGTTAAAATTCTTTTCATATGCTTAGTCCTAGGTTTTGGTCCTATATAAGGCCATGGACCCTACGAATAATATCGAGGATTTTGGTACATCACCCCTACCTAGGGTACCGATTGAGCAACAATTGGAGCTTTTGCAGGACGAACTCCAACATGCTCAGAATGACATAAAAGAACACGATGCTACACTCCAACAAATTCAGAGTGATGAAAATAACCTAGTTAGGGTGGTGAAGGCTATTATCACCACTCAAGAAGAAGGCACACATTCCAAGATTGCGGTAAAAAATTTCCAATTTTCTCGGTTCGATGGGCGAAAGGATGGTCAATTTGTTCTTTCATGGCTATCCCAATTTTGATGATTTTTATTAAAACAAATCATATTCTGAAAGTGAAAAAATGAGATTTGTTACTAGTTATTTGGTTGGTAAGGTCCAATTATGGTGGAATGTATTGCGGCATAGAAACTAACCACCCCACCACATGGATCACATTTCAATAAAAGATCAAGGAGTCCTTCCTTCCTCCCCAGTTCCACTTGCATGCATGTCGATCATGGACAACTTTTGGATGGAAAGACGGAGATACTGTGTCTACCTACACTGAACATTTTTGGCAACGACTACTAATTATTTTGCTTGAAACAGTTCCTGAAGATGCCTTTCAACAGAAGGATCAAGATGGTTTGGAGATGGAAATCCAAGCCAATCTCAACACACTACATCCCATGACCCTCTATGAAGCTATTTCTTTTGCACATGATGCTATGAAAGAGTTTCAGTCCATCACCAAGTCCATTCGCTTACAACAAATGCAACAATGAAAACAACAAACCAAGCCCAAGTTTCCTTTCAGGCATCCCTTCACTAATTTTTCTTCTCCTTCTTCTGAGCGCCCACCTACTTTTCAATGCCCTCCTCAATCCATTTTCTCACCACCACACAAGACAACACCTTTATACCCTAGCAAACCTCTAACCCTTCAAACTAGGACTATGGATGCTCAACAAAAGATGCCATGTATCACTTGCTAGCATTGTGGTAAGTTTGTTCATATTAAATCTAAATGTAGGTTGCAAACTAGCAATATGAAGCCTTTTGAAGCTCAAGTACATGACATAGAGCTGAGGTATTTCAATGGTGATGCACCATAGTGCGCTCTCCTTCTCAAGAGCTCCATGCTGATATCCTCGGAGTAGAAAACTGAGCTCAAAGTGCTGCACACGGTACTCTCTATAGAGGCTACAAAATACGTAGAAAAACATAGTACACATGGAGCACGAACACAGGCTTCTTAGGTTTTACAAAATGCATCAAACTTATATTCTGCGACTGACCAGACCACTATATGTTTTATTAAAGAACATATACAAAGGATTGTCCGGTGGTCATTTGGCCTTTCACATGGACACTAATGGTAACAATCTCCCACTAAAGGTCAATATGGCCAAAGTAAATAAGGGAGAAAAATAAAGAATGATAAAAAATACCTGAGTTTCAGTATACAAGCTATACCTCCCATCTGATGGGCATGTTACACAATATACAAGTGACTGTGTAAGATCATGAATCAAGTAATCCCCATCAAGTGACAACAGTGTCGAAAGCTATCCTATGGTAGAGCTTTAGTCAAAGCACCTGCAACATTATCTCGAGTATGAACCTTCTCAAGAATAATGTGCAATTTCTAATGAAGTGATACCTTACCTCAATGTGTTTGGTCTTTGCATGATAGACCGGATTCTTACCCAAAGCAATGGCACTCTGACTATCACTGAGCAAACGAGGCACATGTTGAGGTAAACCCATATCACAAGCAAGACAAGAAATCCATAATGATTCCTTACATGCCTCACTTGCTGCAACATACTCTCCTTCTATGGTGGAAACATTTGTACATTCTTGAAGACGAGATTTCCAAGAGATAGCACCTCCAGCAAAATGAAAAATGTACCTTGATGTAGACTTACGATTGTCTACACAACTAGCATAGTCAGAATCTATGTAACCAATAATGGATGCTTTCCCTCTACATAAGCATAGACACTTGTCCTTAGTGCCACGCAGATATCTCAAAATCATCTTGACTACTTCCCACTGTTTCTTGCCAGGATTAAACATATATCTACTCACAACTCCCACTACAAATGCAATGTCTAGTCTTATAGCTACCATAGCATATATGAGACTACCAATAGCAGATTGATAGGGAATTTTGGTCATGAATTCATTTTCCTCATCTGATTTGGGGAAATCATCCTTGCTCAATTTCACATATGTTGGTAAAGGTGTACTCAATGCCATTCCACCCTACATATTGAACTTGTGAAGTACTTTGGCTATGTACTCACTTTGAGACAAGTATATGCATCTTTTACTCCTATCACGAGTAACGCACATGCCAAGAATATGTTTAGCATCCCCCAAATCCTTCATATCAAATGTCTGACTCAACTTCTTTTTGAGAATTGACAAGTCATAAGAGTACTTCCCGGCAATCAACATATCATCAGCATAAAGTATCAAGCATATCAAGCTGCCATCTGAGCATCTCTTTGTGTAGAGACAATGATCCTCATTACTTCGAGAATAGCCTTGAGACTTCATAAAAGCATCAAACTTCTAGTACCATTGTCTAGGGGATTGTTTAAGTCCATACAAGCTCTTCTTGAGCTTACAAACTAGACTTTCCTTGCCAAGAACTACATAACCCTCTGGTTGTTCCATGTAGATCTCATCTGTAAGATCTCCATGCAAGAAAGCAGTTTTCACATCCATTTGGACTAGCTCTAAGTCCTTGATTGCAACAAATCCAAGCAACATGTGCAGGGTAGTCATCTTGACCATGGGAGAGAAGATTTCCTTGAAATGAACACCATGTTGTTGCTTAAAACCGTTTGCAACAAGTCGTGCTTTATACTTTGGAGAAGCACTATCTTATGTGAATTTCAGCTTATATACCCATTTACATGGGAAAGCTTTCTTGCCCTTTGGCAAAGGTACTAAATCCCAAGTACCATTCTTGTGAATAAAATCCAACTCACTTGTCATAGCATGCTCCCATTTGACATGATCCTCTGTCTACATAGCCTCTTTGTAGAAAGAAGGCTCACCTGCATCTGTTAGCATAACAAAATCTGAACATGGAACATATTTATCAGGTGGATGTGAGACACGTGCAGAGTGTCTCAATGGTTGCTGAATAGGAACATTTGTAGACTGATATGATTGGACATTCTCTTGAATATCCCTATGTGCAGCATTTTTATGCATGCTAATTGGAGGACTAGTATCCTCAAACACCACTCTTCTCACTTCAACCTCCTTAATGGGTTGTTTATGCATCTTAGATCATTGAAAATGACATCACTACTTCTAATCATTGACCATGTTTCAGGATCCCATAAGCGATATCCAAATTATCCTTCTTGACCATATCCAAGAAAAATACATTTCTTTGACTTATGGTCCATCTTTTGTCTAAGATTCTTGGGTATATAAACATATGCTTCACACCCAAAAACTCCAAGATGATCATAATATGGTGGCTTCCTCCATAACTCTTATGACACTTTCATACCTTTGGCAGTACTAGGTAAAAGGTTAATCACATGAACTAGAGTCAATACTAATTCTACCCAAAAGCCTTGTGAAATGTTTGCATGACGTAGCATAGAGACTACTCTATCCTAAATAGTTTTATTCATCCTTTCAACTACTATAAAATCTCTATAAATTCCTCTAGACTAGCAGAAAAGGTTGAATTCGTGTGAGATATACTCATCCCCATTATCTAAACATAAAGCTTTAAGCTTAGTTCCTTTTCCAATCTCATTTGAAGCAAGCCATTTTTTGAAAATAGGGAATACCTCATCCTTTGATTTGATAGGATACCAAAAGTTTTTAGTAGCATCATCTATGAAAGTGACAAAGTAAAGAGAACTAGCTAATAACCTTGTGGGCATAGGACCACACACATCTGTATGAACAAAATCTAAAGGCTGAATTGAAGAGTCAATGTGCATTCTATGCACATTGTTGGTAGTAGCCAGAGGGATAGAAGATGCGGAAGCATGTAAAGACAGAACAGGGAGCCAGTCGGATCATTTTTTCAAAGAATTATGTTTTATAAATACTTTTCAAAATCTCCAACAATGATTTTCATCACTTTTGTACCATATGTAACATAGAAAAACCTTTTTTGTAATTTATAGCTCCATTTTGCACAAGCCGAGGAGTCCTCGAGCTTGAGGAGCTTAGGTAGAATGAGGGTACCAATTTTGGTTATTTTTAGACACCGTTTACCCTTTCAAATAGCGCCTAGAACCTATTTTTTAACTATGCCGGTCACTAGATGTGAAACCGGTCAAAACTAATCTAGAATCTATAAAAAGAGCTAGAGAGCTCATTTTTGAGGTTGGTTGGTGTGAGCTTAGAGGTAATTTGAGCTTGTAATTGAGATCTTGAGCAATAGAGTTGATTTCCTACCTTCCATTGTGTCTTGCTTGTCTCTTCATATTGTGTGTGTATGTGTGTGTGGATCTCTATGCTTCTCACCTTCACTCTCACTTCATCTCACATTCACGATCTTCATATTACTCCTATCTCTTCCACAGATTGATATTAAGGAGGTGGAGCTTCTTAACGTGGTCATCACCATTGTGCTAGAGCAACACCAAATTTGGTGCCATTGCCGGGGATCGAGTCTAGGACGAATGTGTGATGGTAAGAGTATAGCAAGAAGTGGCGTTGGAAGGTAAAAATTTTCTGTTTTTGTTGTTGTTGTTGGTTAGTTTTGAGTGTTTTTCACCTCCCCCACACTCCTCCTTCACCACCGCATCATCATCTCCAACTCCAAAAAAAATCAGAAAATTCACCATATCCACCCATTCTCCTCATTTTCCCTCATTTGTGCATGCGAGAGAGAGAGAGAGCTTTTGTGCTTGCATGTGCTATTGTGTTTTTGAGTTTTCTTGCAGGTACAGTGCTCCAGTGCATCAGGAAAGCTTGCAAAAGGTAAAATTTCACCTTCTGTCAGAAATCTACCATGGGTGTCAGACCATCGCGATGGTCTGTCAACTTCGACATTTTTGGTAAGCAAGTTCTCCACGAGGTAGGCGACACCAGCGCATACACGGATCCACAAACGCTTTGTGAAAATTCATAGTTTGGTGGACCATCACGATTGGCTCACGCCATCGCGATTGTGTCACACCATCGCGATTGGCTCACGCCATCGCGACGGCTCGGTCGGACCATCGCGACGGTCTCACGCCATCGCAACGGTTCACTTGAACCATCGCGACGGTCCATGACCATCACGACGATCCCGTCGACCCCACGCCATCGTGATTGGCCCATGCCATCGTGCCGATGCTGCCACGTGGCAAGCTAGACCATCGCAACGATACCCTCAGACCATCGCGACGCCTCGATATTTGAACCATCACGATTGGCTCACGCCATCGTGCCTTGTGACCATCGCGACGGGCTCACGCCATCGCGATTATCCCGTTGACCGTTGACCGATGCCATCGTAATTGCTCGTGGATTAGATCATCGTGACGGTTCATTCACACCATCGCGATTGCTCACATTTATGCCATCGTGACAGTTCGCACCTTCGGACCATCGCGATTGTGCCACGCCATCGCGACGGTTCACTTGGACCATCGCGACGGTCCCAGACCATCACGATTGTTGCAGACCATCACGATTGTCCACCCCAAACGCAATTTTTAGGGTTTGATTTTTTGACCAAATTTGGGGATATTTTGTGAATCGGTGATTAGACTCATAGGAGACCCCTTAGCTCATAGGGAAAGAAAAACCTGCTTATCAATTTTTACCCCTGAGGACCTGAACGCTCATATCTTTTTCATCCAAAGTCCGTTTTTTGAGCTTTATAGCTCGTTAGAAAGCTCTTTACAAGTACTACGTGACCTCAGCTGTTTTTTTTTCAAAAAGAAGATGTTGCTTTTTAGAGAGGATAAATTGAGGTTGACCATCTTCGAGACTAAAAAGCCAGGGGGCATTGAAATTTTGGGCAAGGGAAGAAAGGGACCTTAAAAGGTGTATATATTCAAGTGCTTGATCATTCATTTGAGAATTGGTCTAATAGTGGATTTTTTCAGGTCTAACAAGGACAAGCAAGGGCAATCAAGGCAAGGCTGTTAAGAACACAAGGCTTGGGAAGCGCTGCTTCTTGGGCATCAGAGCACTCAAAGGAGCTGACTTGAGGTTGGAAGATTACTCAACCCCCTCAGTCAATTATTAGCTTAGGATAAACGGTAGCATACGAGAACTCAAAAGTACCACAGAAAGTCGATTCCTGACGCTTACAGAAAGATAAGACAAGAATTTAAAGAAATTAAAAAAGAACCAAGCAATTAAAAACAAGGAACATTAACGATCAGAGAGTGTTGCAAAGTAAATTCATCAACCTTAGATCGGGCAAACATATAGGTAAGTCAGGCCGACAAAGCCTTAGATCATCAGAAGCAAGTGTAGGAACTACTGCATGATCATGGGCACAACAATTGAATAATAGTTATTCCTACAAGTTGAGCTCAGACACGAGTGAATCAGAAATGGCTTTTAGCACGGAAAGACCAGAAGGAGGGTCAAACATAGCATACTTGGAAAAACCCGAAGGACCCTATAGGAATCAATTAGAATTTCTCCGAACCAACCGCTTAGGTGCTCGCCTCTATGAGGATGGTTTGTGAAGACAAGTGGTGCAAATGCACAACCCTGATCAACCCATTGGATTGGAACGTCCAGTGGTGAAATTCGAGAGAGACGCATACATAGACAAAGAAGGAACGATGTACATCTTAAGTACTCAGCCAAACAATACCAATGAGTTCGGTGTAATTCAGTTAGAGATGGAAGCAAGAGCCCAAGGAAAAGAACCATTAGAAGAACCTAGGACACCTAGAGGGAAGTCTCTACTGACACGAGTACTAGTTCTAGAGTGGATCCCTCAGGACAACAGAAGCATAGAATTATTCGTAAACAAAGAGACAAATGAAGCATTTTGGAGGTATAGAGTGGAACAACCTAGTGAGGTAGGCTTCATCATAGTCTACGAATTCAAGGACCCGGATACACCTGGAAAGGTTGTATACCTGGACGAGACTTCAGAAAGAGTATTTGTAGTGCCAGACCACACTAGAAATACCTACACATGGAGAGGTGAGTTGGTATTCCCTCCATCTCGAACAAACGTAAACGCGAGCCAACAAGGGGCAGGAACATCCTTAGCCCATGGTGCTCAAAGAGAGAAGAACAAAGAGAGACCTGAAGTAAGTTTCAATCATCCCATAGGGAGAGATATAACCACCATAGACACGGACAGAGTGGAAAGACAAAGAATACCAGGTGGTAGAGATGATTTTCCTCTACCTAGACCACGTGAACACGCAAGAATACTAAGACCCACTCAGTTAGTAAAATCCATGAAAAATTATTTTGATGGGACAGGAGATCCCTATGACCATGTTGCGAAGTTTAAGCAAGTGATATGAGCAGAGCAAGTAGAAGATATGTTTATGCAATATAACGCATTTGGACTAACGTTAAAGAACACCACTTTAACTTGGTTTCAACCATTGCAACAAAGGCAATTTAGAGATATCCATCACTTTTTAGAGTCATTCATCACGGAATTCTCTAAAAGTGGAATCAGACATGACACGTCTTCGTTGATTCATAGTTTTAAACAAACCCCTCAAGAAACAGTTAGACTAGCAGGACGTAGGTTTAGACAATATGTTGAAAGATGTCCAATGCAAGAGCTACCCTCACAGGCCAAGCAAGTGTCATTGTTTCTAGATGGCCTGTTGAGCTCTAAACTACGCTCCTACGTATACTTGAAGGAACCCAGAATGCTAGAGCAATGTGTAAGAATTTGTATAGACATTGAGGACTACTTAGGAGACGAGTTGAAAATCTCAAAGGTCTATAAGGACTCAAATTGCTCATCTCTAGCATCCACAAAATTGTCTAGTTCAATAGAGGACCTAGCAGAAAAAGTGGCCCAAAAACTAGGAGTTTCTAGTAAACAGATGCCTAAGTTAACAACTAACGTACGTTGTTACACCTGTGGTGGTGATCATATGGCAAATGTGTGTCCCAATGCAACACAAACACAAGCCAACCTTAGTGGCCAATACTGTACAATTGAGAGAAGATACACGAATCATACTGCTTAGGACTTCCCATACAATAAACAAGCAGTGAGACAGAACTACCCGCAAGCATACGCATAGCTAGGTAGGTATCAAGGTCAATACAATACTCACCCTCATTACTATAGGTCTCCTCAAAACTATCCTTATCAGGCTCAACAGAGACCTCAACCTGTCTTAGCTCAGCAGCCACCCCCACTAGCTAATGTTAAATGAGTTAAATATGTTGTTGCATAAGAGAACCTCAATAGGGCTTTAGTTCCCGTTTCACCCTTAATTATTGACAGTGATCCAAACTCAAACAGTTTTGACTCTACTCATGTAGATAGTCCACCCACGTATTACACAGAGTCACCAGAACATGTGGAGACATATTAATACGATAGTCCACCATTGGAACCTAGTTGGGAGCCCGATTACGCTAATGTGATGTACACAAACCCAAATCCACAGCCCCAATTGAGACAACAAAGACCACAGGGCCCTAGAGGACCATGCTTTAGGTGCCAAGGTGACCATTTAATAAAGGATTGTCCACATCCTTCGATAGCAAGACAGTCACAATACTATAACATACAATGCTTTTGTGCCGATTGTGGTAAAGAGCATGTCATAAAAGATTGTCCTAAGAACCCTGCTAATGCTTCAAATGTGACACCCATCAATGTGATAGGTATTGTACACAACACAGATGGATCCAACCCTACATACGTGCCTATCCAAGCTATAACAAGAGCCCAAGCACTCTTACAGAACCAATAGCTTAATCAGGAGAAAAGAACTGGAACTAGTGAAGTTAGAGAATCTAGCAGTAAAAAGACAAAATCTTGGAAAGATTCCAGAGAAAGGATTAAGAGAAAGTGGAGTAAGAGGATAACAGAATTGGAAGGAAGTCTCAAGGAATCGAGAGCCAAAATCCTAGAATTGACTTCACAGGAATCGAATCAAGAGAACCTAGCGCAAAGATCAGGATCAGTTTTAGCAGAACCCATACCTGAAAACCTAGACATGATGTTTTGTGCATACCAGGCTAGATTAAAAGAAGGACCTCAAATAGCTGAAATGAGTAAGAACTACCCTCGAGCAGATTTAGAAATTGAGAGGTCTAAACTTTGTATGAAGATGGTAGAATTAGCACAAGCAATGTTTGAAGCCTCTAGATATCTAACAACATGGCAAAACCAGAATTACACTTTCAAGGACTAATGGAGAGGCTAGAATACTTGATCGAAAGTAACGAGAAAAAGAATTAGCATAGGAACCCTATTGTCCCAGAGACACAGGAAAGGAATGCACAATCCCTGTCTCAAGTACCCAATACAGAGGGTCAAGACAACCTGTCTTCCATACATAGATACTCACATGAATTTCTAAGAGAAATCCAAGAAGAGAAATGGAGAAAAGAAAAAGGAACCCATCCTCCTATTCAAGAAATAGACAACTTGCAAGAACAATTTCCCCAAGACATCCCCTCTATCTATGATGAGGTAGAGGAAGAGCAATTGAGTGAACATACATGTTTTGACTCTAATTCTTTGCAAGAATTACCTCAATTCGCAGGACCTTGGGAAGCTAAGTCTATTAGCATGAGAGCACCCACGATAATAGTGAGGAATGAAGAATCAGTAATCCCTAGAAACACGGAAGTAATCAAAAACACCAAAGTACAATGTCACCTCACTCTAGAGGAATTGTTAAAGGTTAAACCAGAACTGTGGAAACACGTAGCAAATCAATTCCCTGAGCTTGCTACTACTCCCTCACATATAGGATCACATAAGAAGGTACCAGGAATACCCGTAGAAAAGATTGGAGATGTAAGCGAAGGAGAGGAAGGTAATACTTATCTTCCAATAACCCATCAGGGCTACACCACGAAATCCATCTTAGATTCAGGAGCCGGAGTAGCCATTGCTACTACCGCTTTATGGAAACGTTGGGGTAAGCCAGCATTGCCCTACCAGGATGAAGCTACAAATGGCTGATGGACATATAGAAAAAACATTAGGCTTACTTGAAGGCATATCTCTCACCACTTGTGGTGTGACATTTGAGCATACTTTCGCCATTTGTGATTTTGCAAAAAATCATGCTTACGAGATGATTTTAGGACGACCATTCATGCGACATTTGCAAATTGTACAATATTGGGGAACTAATTCTTTGTACTTGCAACATTTAAGAGTGACTACTAAAGTCAATCTTAAAGACTATTCACATCAAGATGTACCCCCAATACAATGGAATACCATCCATAAGATATAAGAAGAAACAGAGTCAGTACACTCATTGGAGTTAGATCCCTCATGGTTGCACGAGGACACTCATTTATGGATGTGTAAAGTAGCCAAACAATAGGAAGAATGGTTAGAAGCCGGGACTTTAGGTTCAGAACAACATCCACGAACTCTTCAAGACCCAGCTTACACACCTGTAGTATTTCCAGACGAGGAATTTGAACCCCATGGCTGGGCAGAAATCCTAGCAACCATGGATGTAGCCATCAATGAAGAACAATGGACACCCCACTGTGACGAGGATAGCTATCACATCTCAGTTTTCACAATAGAGCCAATCATGTGTGATTCGATTATTGAAGAATGTGAACCTAGCACTGATGCATTTGAGGATGCAAGTGACTTTGATTTAGAGTCAATTATTATGGACCCACCCTTTGCATCAGAGGAAGAATACTTCTACGAAGTAGAAACTCACCCTCAGAGACATGAAGAAATTATGAATGATGTGAGGTTAACAACACAAGTAACCGCTAGAAGTGAAGGCAAGAAAAGAAAGAAGAAAGAAACCATGTCAGAAAAAGAATAATCTTTGTTTGAGGTACCGGAGAACTTCAAGAAGTATGAGATAGAAGATAGACGAATCATGGTACGAATGCCTAACAAAAAAGCCAACGTTGGAGAAGTATATGATAATCGAGAGAAAACCAAAAAAATAATAGTGGCCATAGAAGGAGAAGAAGAAAAATGTACATACATAGGGCATGATTTGACGAATGAAGAAGAAGAAGAATTAGTTGCCCTATTGTGCGAATATAGAGATGTGTTTGCTTGGAGTTACAAAGACTTGAAAGGAGTAGACCCGGATATATGTTCTCATAGAATCTCTATGACTCCAGATGTGAAACCTATGAAACAGAAAACCATACACGTACAATGATAACTATGCTGCGAAGATTAAAGAAGAAATAGATCGTTTGATAGAAGCAGGATTCATTTACAAAATTGAGCATACCGAATGGGTATCCCCCATTGTGGTTGTGCCCAAGAAGAATGGAAAATTGCGTGTGTGTATTAACCTTAAAAAAGTTAATGCCGCCACGATTAGGGACAGTTATCCTCTTCCTATCACGGAACACCTATTGGAAAGAGTTGCGGGCAAGGAAGTTTATAGCTTTCTTGATGGTTTCTCAGGCTATAATCAAGTAGCCATTGCTCCAGAGGATCAACACAAGACGGCTTTTGCCACAAAATGGGGCATATTTGCATTTTGTGTGATGCCATTTGGCTTAACAAATGCACCCGCTACCTTCCAAAGACTCATGTGTCATGTTTTTAAGGAATCCTTACGCAAGAATTTGGAAGTCTATGTCGATGACTTATGTGCACACTCAAATATCAAACAGACTCATATCCCAAAATTAAGACAAGTATTTGACAAATGTCAAGAATATTAGGTTTGCTTGAACCCAGAAAAGTGCATTTTCATTATCAGACAAGGCAAAATTCTAGGACACATTGTGTCAAAGAATGGAATTTCGATAGATGAAGAAAAAGTGAAAGTAATTACAGAACTACCTAGACCAAATAATGTAAAAGAGGTACAGGCATTTATGGCCCATTGTGGTTATTACAGATGATTCATACACATATGCAATCATAGCCAAGCCATTATACTCTCTTTTGACCAAGTTTGAATGGACAGATGAATGCGAGAATTCATTCAATGAACTTAAATGGCATTTGTGCGCAGCACCTATATTGACAACCCCGGATTGGAATAAGCCATTCCATGTACATGTGGATGCATCCAATTATGCCATAAGATGTGTGTTAGCACGACCCATGAGGGAAGGTAATATAGATCTCCCCATAGCTTATGCCAGCAGACAGCTGAACGTAGCAGAAAGAAATTACACCACTATGGAACGAGAAGGATTAGGAATGATCTACACAATAAAGAAATTCAAGCATTATTTATTGGCAAACAAGTTCAAATTCTTTACAGATCATCAAGCATTATTGTACTTAGTCAATAAGCCATGTAACACGGGACGATTAATACATTGGTTTCTATTACTCATGGAGTATGATTTTGAAGTAGTAGTCAGGAAAGGAAAAACCCATCTTAGAGCTGACCACCTTTCAAGATTAACCACAATAGAAGCTCCTCAAGGAATAGCAGATGAATTACCAGATGCATACTTGTTTAACCTTGAGATAGCACCCGAATGGGCTAAGCCTATTGTCCCTATTCTCACATATGGACCCAAGAATCCTAGAATAAGGATCAAGGAAGGAGAGATTACCAAGTCTCAGAGATATCAAATAATAGCAGGAAGTATATATAAACAAGATAATCAAAAGATTCTTGCTTGTTGTGTAGATGAATCAGAACATGCAAATTGGTTGCAATTAGCACCAGACTCTGCATAGACTAGGAGTCTATTGGCCTTCTATGGAAGCAGATGTCTAAAAATTGTGTAAAGAATGTCATGATTGTTGTGAAAGACCACCAGTAGAACATGCTACATTATATCATGTGTCTCTCACACCAAAATGGAGTGAACCTTTATTGACGTACTTGAGGACGAAAACATTCCCTCAAGGAATGACCTTAGCATGACAACGAAGTCTTCCCCGGTCTTCCAGCAACGGACAAATGGGGATAATTGCAGGACAGATGGGGACAATCAACGGTCAGGTGGACTGCATCAGCAGCCAAATGGGCAAGATACCCTGCAGTGCCCATCCTTCCACACTTATTGCGGACTGGCCTAGATCTGTGGTACAAAATGCCTCACTTCCTAATGGGCAAGTTTCGCAAGTGTTGGACCTCCCTTCTTTTCCAAAGCAGAGTGTCCATCAGACCTCTCAACCTCAACCACAAAGGAGTCAACTACGACGAAGGAACCCAGACCGACGACAATATCAAATGACACAAAGAGGAAAGTAGCAGTATCAGTATCACAAAGCAAGAGGCACAAGACGAATATGGGTGCCAAAAGGACAGAAACCACCAACAGTTTGCAACAATGCAGACAAGGACAAGAAGAAGTTACGACAAAAGCAGAAGCAATATCCAAAGTCTTTTCGACCTTCTTCTATGAGTACGAACACTCGACAAATTTGGATCGCCAAGAAGTACCTTATGAATCGACCCACACCCACGTAGATTTGGGTACCTAAACAGTGTATTATAGCTCAACCCTCAAGCCATGTAATATATAACCCTCAGAAATCTCTTCACCCTTCAATACCACCACATCCGATATCACAGTTTATCCCTCAGCAGAAACATATCACCCGCTCAGAAACTCTTAGGAAATGGATACCGAAACGTATCCAGATGCCTTCTCCGACCCCCTTACCTAACATTACTCCCATCCCGACTAAACATTACCCTTGTAATAACTCATTCATGACTGAACCTTGTACAAATCCACACACTATAACCCAACATCACTTGTAATAACGTCCCATCAAGAAATGTATGCATTATCTAAAGCATGTAGGTGTCTAGAGACCTGTATTAGTTTTGCACAAGTCATTCCATAAACCACATCACAACACTCGGCTACACGGGTTAGACATCGGTTATGGAAAGGGATTGCGGTCTCACTTTAATGGGATCATGATTAATTTCCATACTAATGTGTCAATCTTTTGTAGCAGATCTGCTACACACTTGCATCATTCATCATGCAAGCAGAAGGACCATCTGAAGCTAGCCCCAATGTACCCATGGCAAATATTGGTGAATTATTGGCAGAGCCCCATCCTACGGCTCAACCACCTGAATTTCAAGGATTTCCAGGACCTATGCCAATTGACGACCCTCCTAGGGGATATACTGAAAAAATTCATCGCAACTCTCATTGGTTCCAAGGATTAGCAGGCCCATTGGCAGATGCAGATTTCATTTTTGAGGCCAATTTGGCATTTGATAATCGTACATGGGGCAAGTACCAATTTTTCTCAAGAGAGTTCGAAGGACTACAGAATACAGAGGACTTAAAGCATGTTTGGGGAAGAGCTGGCTTCATAGAATATTTCAGTGACCCTTTGCCTAAACCAAACTTCTACAGATGCTATTACTTAGTCACTACTTTGACAGCTTCTGAGAACAAGGATCTACCAGGCACGTTCATTTTGCCATCCTTGGTAAATGACCCTCCATTCAAAAGGTTTTATTTGAAAAAAGATTTGATTAGAGCTTCAATCAAGATACATGGAATGCATACTCCTACAGAGCGAGAAAGAATGATTCCAGAGCCCATGAAACGTGGAGATGTCATCAAGTGGGAAGATATTCCAACGATCACACCTGAGCTCTCTAAACCATTGAGGATATGCATGCAGCATTTCACTTTCCCTGCTCAGGATCGATTCACCATGCCCCACAAGTGCATCTGGTTTGGCTTATATTTAGCTTGTATTGGACCCTAGACAGTTGATCTTGCTAACTGGATCATTGATCAGCTATACTTAGCATAGCACCGTTGGGAGAGGAAGAAGGTAATCCATGGCTGCTTCGCTCTTACGAGAATTGTATATATGTGTTTGGCATACGACTTGCCAATCGAGCACGCAATGACAAGTGAGGAGTTGAAAGCATTTAAAGGGACAGCAAAGAAAGCTAGGAATCCTAGCAAAGGACGAGCAGGGAAGTGCATGAGAGGAACCATTCCATGCCTACAAGTTCCGGAATCACCGTCACCACAACCCTCTCCAGAACAGTCTCCGACAGAAGCCACTCCAACTGTACAACATATTTGCATACGGTTATCAAGACCAGTTACAATGGAGGGTACTACCATCGTAGTCGCTCCTCAAGCCGCCACAGCCTCAGGTCCTCCCACCACTACAGCAGAAGTTCCCACCACTATTGGTGCGGAAGCGTTTTCTTTTCCAATACCCAACATGGAAGTAGAGCCACTGGATACAACCTTTGATTTTGAAATGCCGGATGCTTTCTCCAATGAATTTCAGCTTTCTGAAGGCCAGATTTTCTCTCAGGAATACGAAGAGCCAAGCTACCCGACCACTCCCCCGGATCAACAGCAAGGACAAGTAGTATCTAGCTCGGATGGAGAAAGAACAGAGACAGATGATGATGAGGGCGATGATGAAGCTAGCCAGGGAACTCATGACTCCCAAGAAAATGTGCAGACAGATGGACAAGGACAGCAAACAGACACCCAAGGTGATACCAGTATGCATGAAGATGAAACCTTTGAAGCAGTAGTCTATACGCTGGCAATCAAAAAATTATATCGTACTATGGAAAAAATTTGGGCGCGTAAGAAGTTATCTGAGGAAGAGAGCCAAGCACTCATAGAACATGAACTTATCTCAGGCGATTTCGAAGAAGTATACATTAAAGGCTTCAGGGAACTTGTCAAATCAATGGGATCCAATGAAGCATTGAGATATTTGCAGAGAAAACCACTTCCGCAATATGACCCCTGACGAGTATGACTATTATCAAAGCCAGGTGAATACATTTGTGTACCGACAGGTGCCCAATCTTCAAAACAGGCCAGGGAAGCATGTCTCATCCCTGAAGGCTCATTGGTAGAAGACACCATTGTCATCGACTCCCCACCCCACACTACTACTGTACATACCACCGTTGTGATCAAAGTACCCACTACCCCAACCGCTCCTCTCTCACCTCCCATCCATCCAGTCTCCCCCATACACCCTCCTTCTCCCAGAACATCCACCTCCTTCCACGGCGAAGTAGCAGAAGCCATCCTCACCTCCATTCCTCCCACACTTCCCACACCCACCCAACCTCATTTTCCTCCTCGGACATCCACCTTTCTATCTAGTCCAATTCTCCTTCCATCTTTCCCATCCTTCCCCACACCTCCAAGACACCTTTTCCCATTCCCACCCCCATTAACTTTCTCCCCAGTCTCACCTCCCCGACCCACCACTTTTCCGCTTTCCCCTTTCCACCAAGGAGTACAAGAGAACCCTCTGTAAAC
Organism: Ceratopteris richardii; assembly: GCA_020310875.1. NCBI lineage: Eukaryota > Viridiplantae > Streptophyta > Polypodiopsida > Polypodiales > Pteridaceae > Ceratopteris > Ceratopteris richardii. Next base: position 33,722,818 of record CM035410.1, on the reverse strand, counting down.
TACTCTTCAACCTTTGTAAACCCTATATTTACACCCACGCATGCACCCACAATCACTCCACTATTCACAGTCACGGCACTAGACACCACGTCCAATGACATGGATATATCACCACCCACTGCACCACCACTCCCTTCATTCATTTCACCACCACACATAGGCACATCGCAATTTTCCACAATCACCACAGCATCCACTCTCCCACCCCCATTTCCATTACCCCTTGCATCAACACCCACCACATCTTCATTTAGCACACCATTAATATTATCACCCACTATAGACACCGCATTTCGCCAAATGTTCACATGCATGACTCAAGTGAGAGATGAATTTGCATCTCTTGGCAACAATTACCGGACGCTGCAGCAGACAACGCATGATTTACAATCGCAACTCAATTCACTATCCATCGAGAATGCCTCACTAAACACCTGCTACCAAGAACTACGAGAGGCTTATCATAAACTGGAACTAGAAAGTGAAGAAAAGACAAAAGAGGCCATCACTGACATAGACAACTTATTAAGGGCACAGATTTTCGCAATGTGATGCTCACCAGGAACATGGGATTACTCAGATGCCACTTGGCAGCAGCGAAAGAAGAAAACCAGCATTTACAAGAATAGAACAGAGAGAATTTAGAAGCTGCCCTAGATCAACCCAACCAACCATTGAGCCCCAGTAGCTTCAAGGCCGTGCCCTCCGAATCTATGCAAATGTTATTAGATGATCATGTCAGATTGTTAGATGAATACGACAATATGAATGAGGAGTTCCAGAAGCTCAAGGAAGAACACAAGATAGTACAGTTAAGAGCACTTGTACCACAAGGACTACTAGCCCCTGCGGACCCATCTCCTGACATCCTAGAGGAACTCAACGCATTACGGGCCCAGGTATCCACTCTTCAATCACGAATAGCAGTATATGAAGCACCACCCAGACCAGACTCCCCACCGGAACTACCAGCAGAGGAAGAAACAGTGACTATTCCGGTGGAAGAAACTTTTGAAGAAGCGTATGAACCCCAACCCATCCCAGGCGGACGAGTCAAGGCCGAAGGCCAGACAACTTTCGAACTTCCAACTCCCGCATGGATGAAGACGATTGAAGAACTTGGAACAACCCACTCAGCAAGGGTAGAGGCGCAGTTACACGACATGGCAATGATTGAAGGAAGAATTTTACAGTCTCCTTATTTCGCTCATTTGGCCCCACGCAGATACATATCTGGGCATGAGCTACAATATAAGCTGTATTTTATGTTACTGACGGAATATCAGTTGGCCATAGAAAAAGAAACAGGCAAAAAACCCTCTGACGCGACCTAGTTTGAGCCTGAAGATTTGCCACTAGATGCACAGAGAGGAGAGATCTATCAAGCAGATTGGTGCAAGGATTTATTACAAGCATATCCAGAGATGATGATTACTTGGGTCAAGGCACCACTACATTTAAAGTACAATCCATGATGGGGACCAGTGCCACGTCGCCGCTCTTGGAAGGCATTTTCCATTAAAGTACAGAACAACAAGCAATGCCAGGATTGGCTTAATTACCCATACTTCACCCCACCCACAAGACCACCAATAGTTGGATACATGATGGCAACGATTCATCACTGGCTCCCTTGCTTAAAACATATGGACGATGTAGCAGCGCACATGATTGTCAAGATATTTGACATGATGCAGATGGTTTTCAAAGTCTTTCATCACATCAAGGCACATGTAAACACCCCGGGTTTCGAGTATGGCAATCTAGATCTAGCATATCACATGAGCACGACACCATCGCTCCGGGTGTGTTATGCTTGGCACTATCGAATTAAATACTTACCAGCGTGCTATAAGCAGACCTTCAAAGAAATGTTCACAACCAGTTTCTGGGAATACCATTCAAAAGTGTTCATCAGTAGGCCTACACACCTCTTGCAGTTATTTGCCTGTGAACAAATGGTATATTCCACGCATTATCGACTCCCGCCATCAGATGAACCGCAGTCCATTGATTGGGAGAAACTCGAGGCAGATCTGGTCTGAGGAATTCGCATATCAGAACACACCCTCGCTTAAGAACTACTCCAGAATTATATCCGACGGACCTCACAACAAGGTTCTGTCGAGGACGACAGAAGCGAGAGGGAGGGGGGTGTTGGCAGTAGCCAGAGGCATAGAAGATGCGGAAGCATGTAAAGACAGAACAGGGAGCCAGTCGGATCATTTTTTCAAAGAATTATGTTGTTATAAATACTTTTCAAAATCTCCAACAGTGATTTTCATCACTTTTGTACCATATGTAACATAGAAAAACCCTTTTTGTAATTTATAGCTCCATTTTGCACAAGCCGAGGAGTCCCCAAGCTTGAGGAGCTTAGGTAGAATGAGCGTACCAATTTTGGTTATTTTTGGACACCTTTTACCCTTTCAAATAGCACCTAGAACCTATTTTTTAACTATGCCGATCACTAGATGTGAAACCGGTCAAAACTAGTCTAGAATCTATAAAAAGAGCTAGAGAGCTCATTTTTGAGGTTGGTTGGTGTGAGCTTAGAGCTATTTTGAGCTTGTAATTGAGATCTTGAGCAATAGAGTTGATTTCCTACCTTCCATTGTGTCTTGCTTGTCTCTTCATTGTGTTGTGTATGTGTGTGTGCATCTCTATGCTTCTCACCTTCACTCTCACTTCATCTCACATTCATGATCTTCATATCACTCCTATCTCTTCCGCGGATTGACATTAAGGAGGTGGAGCTTCTTAACGTGGTCCTCACCATTGTGCTAGAGTGTTGACAGTATACGGGAAGAAGCAAGTACGGACACACATGCAGATCTAGCACTAAGGCAACCCTTCATTTTTTTCAAAACCCTTACATCATTTTAAAGTGATTCTCATCACTAAAAACCCTTGTAAATATCATTTCACCTTTTTGTAGCTCCATTTTGTACAAGCCAAGGAGTCCTCGAGCTTGGGGAGCCTTAGAAGTAGTTGCCTGCCAATTTTCATAATTTTTAGATCTCGCTTGAGCCCTCAAATAAGCCCTGGAACCTAATTTTTAACTAGGCCGGACACTAGGTCTGGACAGGGCCAAAGCTAGTCAAAAACTATAAATAGAGCTAGAGAGCTCATTTTTGGCTAGCTTCTTGTAGTTTTGAGCTTGTATGAGAACTTTGTTGCAATAGAAGTGATTCCATTGTCTTACTCTCTTTGTTCTTGCCGTGTGCGTGCGTGTGCGTGTATGTGTGTGCATGCTTGTGTGCTTCTCACTCACGCACTTGTGCTTCCACTTGCTCGTGGTCTTCATACCATCCTCACGTCTTCCCGGATTGACATTAAAGGAGGTGCTACTCATCACTGAGCTACACCAAATTTTGGCGCCGTTGCCGGGGATTCGAGCTTTGAGGACGAGCATGTGATGGTAAGACGTAGAGAGGACGCGTTGGAATGGTAAGTAGTCGGTAAAATTCTGATTTTTTTTCCACCTCCATCTCCATCTTCACCTCCTTCTCCATCTCCACCTCCACCTCCTTCTCCACTACATATTCCCTCTTCCTTGTCATTCCCCTCATTTGTTGTGTGCGAGTTTGAGAGAGAGCGAGCGTGTGTGTTCTTGTTTTGTGTGTTTTTGCATGTTTCTTGCAGGTTGCAGCTCCATCATCATCTCCAGCAAGCTCAGCAGGTACGGAATCTGTCTGCACAGTCCCCGAGGCGTCGAGCTCGAGCTATCGCGACACTCCGAGAACTTCACCCAATCACGATTCTGAGTGCACCACGACACTGCGCAGGCCTAGAGCTCCCAAGATCACTAGACAGAACAGAAAAATTCACCATATCCCGAGCTATCGCGACACCTCGAGGTATCGCGACACTCACGACCTATCGCGACACCTCGAGGTATCGCGACACTCACGACCTATCACGACACCTCACGACCTATCGCAACACCTCACGACCTATCGCGACACTTTGACCTATCGCGACACCTCCACCTATCGCGACACTTCGACCTATCGCGACACCTCACGACCTATCGCGACACCTCGACCCGACCTATCGCGATACACGGCCTTTAACACATGAAAATTTAGGGTTATTTTTGAGTGAATTGAAGGGTAGTTGAGCTTAATTTTAGGCACCTTGGTATAACTTTAGAACCTTGGAAGTGGGCAAAAGACCTAGAAACCAGAGAGGGATCTCTTGAACCCTGAGAGCCTGTTTTGACCCTTTAGTGCCTGAATGGTCATAACTTGACCATACGAACTCCGATTGATGAGATTTTGGTCTCGTTGGAAAGCTTGTTGAGAATCCTACGTGGACCTTGACTAGTTTTTGTAAGAATCATACATGGAGTTTTAGAACATGTATTTTTAAGTTGACCTTTAGGTGGAACTAGGTGGTCCTAAGATTGAAGGGGTACAGTGAGTTACTCCAGGGGGACTGAAAATATTGATGTGTGTCTTTCAAATACTTGTGGTAATAGAGCTATACTGACTAGTGAGCTTTTGCAGGAACATTGTGTGCACTCAAGGCAATCCAAAGCAAGCTAGCAAGGGTGAGTACCAAGCTTGGGAGAAGGCTTCCTGGGCTTGTGTAGCAGTCTGGTCAACCAGCTAATTGAGGTTGGAAGATCTCTCAACCCCCCTTTGTCAATTCCTAGCCTAGGCTAAGTACGACTTAGGTGTGGTAATTAATTAAGGCAACGTTAGGCACGAATCAAGTCCAAGAGAATTAATCAACCAAGTGCAAGAATTAAATAGGTCTTAAGTGCGAAAACCCTAAGGGACAAAGGGTAAATTGGAGTCAATCACTTATCAAGTGCGAAATTCACTTAAGTACTCCTGACGACGCGATTTTAGACAAGATCATAAACATAAAATTCAACTCAAAAGAACAAAGTGATTGGTGCAAATTAACCTGCAATGAGAGTGTGCTTGGGTCCAAGGGGGTAGATAAATCAGGCATATGAACCTTAGATCAGGCAGACACTTAGGCCGAGACAGACAAAGCCTCAGATCTTCTGAAGCGAGTGTCAATCACACTGCCAGGTCTTGGGCCCAACAGTTGAGTGATTACCCATACACTCCCAGATCAGAAACAAGTGATTCTGAGATGTCCTATCACATGGAGAGACCAGTAGGTAGTTCAGGGTTGGCTTATCTAGAAAAGCCAGAAGGACCATACAAGACTCAACTGGAATACATCAGGACTAATCGTCTAGGTGCTCGCATCTATGAAGATGGCCTGAGAAGATCGGTGGTCCAGATTAAGAACCCCAATCAACCCCATGGATTAGACCACCCGGTAGTCAAGTTTGAGAATGGAGCATACCTAAACAAAGAGGGGACTATTTATGTAGTCACCACTCTTCCTGATAGAACAGACGAGTTTGGAAATGTGATTGCAGAGACCGACATGGGTGATATAGAACAAGGAAATTTAGAGAAAGAGCCGAGAACTCCCCGGGGTAAATCTGTCTTGACCAGAATCATGACTCCAGAGTGGATTCCACAGGATAATAAAAGCATAGATCTGCTTTTAAACCGAGAAACCGATGAGGCTTTTTGGAGATATAAATCTGCTCAACCTCAGGAAGTGAGTTCCCTCACAATCTATGAGTTTAAAGACCCTAATAGCCCAGGCCAAGTAACCTACCTAGACAATGCATCAGAGAGAATCTTCATGGTCACTGAGCATGGCAGACATGCCTACACATGGAAGGGTGAATTTGTTTTTCCCCAACCAAGGTCTAATGTGTCCTTTGGTCACCAAGGAGCTGGGACCTCCCAAGCTCATGGAGCTCAAAGAGATAGAAGTAGAGACAAACCTGAGGTAAGTTTTGCCAACTCCCTTGGAAGAGAAAGAACGGGAACGGAAAGGAATAGAGTGGAACCTGAGAGACATAGAACCCCATGGAATCAAAGGAATGTTGACGATTTTCCTTTGCCAAGGCCGAGAGAACACACTAGGACCCTGCGATCAACTCAACTGGTGAAGTCCATGAAGAATTACTTCGATGGCACTGGAGACCCTTATGACCATGTGGCAGAATTTTGACAAGTATTGAAAGCTGAACAGGTAGAGGACCTATTCACACAATATAATGCTTTTGGTCTAACCCTTAGGAACACTGCCCTTACGTGGTTTCAACCACTGAACGAGAGGCATTTCAGAAACATAGACCAGCTCTTAGAGGCATTTATCATTGAGTTTTCTAAGAGTGGGATCAGGCACAACACTTCCTCACTAATTCATAGCTTCAAACAAACACCTCAAGAGACGGTCAGACTAGCTGGAAGGAGATTTAGGCAGTACCTGGAGAGATGCCCGATGCCGGAGTTACCCACGCCAGCCAAACAAGTGGCCTTGTTCTTAGATGGATTGTTGAGCACCAAGCTCAGGTCATATGTGTATCTGAAGGACCCTAGAACGATAGAAGAGTGCATGCGCATGTGCATAGACATTGAGGACAATCTAGGTGAGGAATTAGAACTATCAAAAATCTATAAGGATTCTGATAGCTCTAGTAGCCTCACATCTGGTCAATCCACATCCATTGAGGAAATTGCAGAGAAGGTAGCTCAAAAACTAGGAGTCTCTAGCAAACAAATTCCGAGATTTGCCCCAGTTAAGCGGTGTTACACTTGTGGCGGTGACCATATGGCAAATGTATGTCCCATTATGGCCCAACCCCAGGCGAATCCTAGTAGCCAGTACTGCACCATAGAGCGCAGGTACACCAACCACACTGCACAAGACTGCCCATATAACAAACAAATTGTTAGGCAAAATTAGCCTCAGCCATATCCACAACAGGGTAGATACCAGAATCAGTACCCACCACAACAATACAACCGACCACAGCAAACTTATCAGCCACCTTATCAAGGGCAGCAGAGACCTCAACCAGTCCTAGTACAGCAACCCCCTGCCCCAACCAATGTGATCCCAGTGAAATATGCATCTGCTGAAGAAAATCCGAACAGAGCCATAGTCCCAATCACCCCATTGCTATCAGACAATGATCCAAGTGACCATAGTTTTGACTCCACACATATTGATAGCCCACAGGCTTATTACATGCAGTCACCCGAGCATAACGAGTCATACTATTATGAGGACCCAAGTGAAAATAGTGGGGAACCTGAGTATGCTAATGTCATGTACACAAACCCCAACTCTAGACCTCAACCTAGGCAGGTAAGACCCCCATTTCCTAGAGGATCATGCTTCAGATGTCAGGGAGATCACCTTATACGTGATTGTCCACTGCCTGTCCCTACACAACCTCAACCAGTAACAATTCAGGGTTTTTGTCAAGACTGCGGAAAGGAGCATCTCCTACGAGATTGCCCAAAGAACCCTAATAACATGCCTAAAATCACTCCTATCAATGTTGTTGGCTTAGTTGTAGACTCCACAGGGAGTGCGACTTCCACTGCACCTGTGCAAGTGATCACAAGAGCCCAAGCACTACAACAAAACCAAGGTGTTGGTCAGGAAAAGAGCCCCGAGGTGAGTGAAACAGAGAGCATAACCAAAAAGAGGACTAGAGCCTGGAAGGATAGTCGTGAAAGAATGAAAAGGCAATGGGCAAAAAAGATGAGCGAACTTGAAGAAAGCTTGAGAGAAACCAAAGCAAAAATCATAGAGATCACATCTCAACCGCACCCTCACACATTCCCACCGCTACCACCCCCATCACCCTCCATCCCTCCACCCTCTAATACACCCCACGTAACCCACCCACCACCCCGAGTAGGATCAGTATTAGCTGATCCCACTCCTGAAGACATAGACATGATGCTTAGAGCATATCAGGCCAGAATCCAAGAAGGGCCAAATGTAACAGATCATGACAAGTGCTACCCTAGAGCTGACCTAGAGATAGAAAGAACCAAGCTTTGCGTGAAAATGGTCGCATTGGCTCAAACTATGTTTGAAGCCAGTCGCCTTTTCAATTACTCGGGCTCAGCCAAGACACAATTACACTTGGATGGACTTCTAGAGAAGTTAGAGGGCATAATTGCAAGATCTGCCAAGGAAGAAAAAAATCAAGAAAGAAATAAAGCCAACAAAAACATGACTCATCCCCCACCAAAAGCTTATGTGCCCAATTCCACTGAACCAGACAACCCCCCCTCCCTAGAAAGAATAGAGAATCTAATGGCACAATCACAAAAGGGACTCGCCCCTCAACACCATGACAAGGCTAGTGAAAGAGCAGGTCTTCCTACCCAGAAAGCCTATGTGCCTGAGGCCTACGTGCCTAACTCTACAGAGCCAGGCACCTCTTCTTCTATGAATCAATACACACCAGAATTCTTGCGAGAGATTCAAGAAGAGAAATGGGCTAAAGAGAGTGAAGTTCCTCCTCCCATTGAACTGGTGGATGACACACACGATCAATTCCCACAAGACCTTCCTTCCATTTATGGAGAGCAGGAGAGTGCCCAATCTCAAGAAAGATTAGACTTCCAGTCTAATTCTTTACAAGAACTACCCCATTTCACAGGACCATGGGAAGCAAAGTCCACCTGTATGAGAGCACCTACAGTCATGGTAAGAAACGAAGATTCAGTCATACCTAGGAACACAGAGGTAGTGAAGAACACCAAAGTGCAGTGCAATCTCACTTTGGAAGAGCTGCTTAAGGTTAGACCAGAAGTGTGGAAACATGTAGCCAATCAAGTGCCCGAGATAGCAAAACCTCGTTCCCAGGTAGGATCACATAGGACGGTGCCAGAGATACCCTTGGATAAGATAGGAGATATGTGTGAAGGTGAAGAAGGGAACACCTATCTTCCCATTACCTACCAGGAGTACACCACCAAGGCAATTTTGGACTCAGGTGCAGGAGTTGCAATTGCCACCACTTCCCTATGGAAGCGTTGGGGCAAGCCAACACTCAGGCCAACGAGAATGAAATTGCAGATGGCTGATGGTCATATTGAGAGGCCCTTAGGATTGCTAGAAGGAATAACTCTCACCACCTGTGGTGTCGAGTTCGAGCATACCTTTGCCATATGTGATTTTAGCAAGAACCATGCCTATGAAATGATCTTGGGACGACCTTTTATGCGACAGTTGCAAGTGGTACAGGATTGGGGAACCAATTCTTTGTACTTGCAGCACTTAGGTGTTACAACCAAAGTCAATCTCAAGGATTACTCTCATAGAGATGTACCTCCTATCCAATGGAATCCCATCCATAGAGCCAAAGATGATACTGAATCGGTGCATTCCATAGGATCAGGATCCTCATGGATGCATGAAGACACCCACTTATGGATGTGCAAAGTAGCAGTAGAGGAAGAGAAGAGAGAAAAGGCCAGAGAAATAGGTGCAAACGAAACACATAGACCCATTCAAGACCCAGCCTATGCACCTGTAGTCTTTCCTGACGAAGAATTTGAACCCCACGGCTGGGCAGAAATCCTAGCAACAATGGATGTAGCCATCAATGAGGAACAATGGACACCTCACTGTGATGAGGATGGCTATGACATTTCAGTCTTCTCCATAGAGCCAATCATGGGAGAGTCAGTTTTAGAAGAATGCGAACCTAGCCCTGATGCATTTGAGGATGCAAGTGACTCCGATCTAGAGTCAATCATTATGGACCCACCTTTTGCATCAGATGAAGAATACTTCTATGAAGTAGAATTTCAACCCCAGAGGCACGGAGAGCTTACAAATGAGGTGACGTTAGCCACACAAGTAGCTTCTAAAAGCGGAGGAAAGAAAAGAAAGAAGAAGGAAGTCACTCGGGAGGCAGAAGAATCCTTGTTTGAGGTCCCTGAAAACTTTAAAAAATATGAGATAGACGATAGGAGGGTCATGATAAGAATGCCTAAACGTGAGGCACAAGCAGGAGAAGCCTATGATAGCAAGGAAATTACCAAGAAAATAGTTGTCGCCATCGAGGAAGGAGAAGAAAGATGCACATACATAGGTCATGACCTGACAGAAGAGGAAGAACAAGAGCTAATAGCCTTGCTAAGAGAATACCGAGATGTATTTGCTTGGAGTTATAAGGACTTGAAAGGGGTAGACCCTGATATATGTTCACATACAATCCCAATGACCTCAGACGCCAGACCCTCGAAACAGAAGCCCTACACATACAACGATAACTATGCTGCTAAAATCAAAGAGGAGATAGATTGACTGGTTGAAGCCGGATTCATCTATGAAATTGAGCACACTGAGTGGGTATCCCCCATTGTAGTGGTGCCCAAGAAAAATGGAAAGCTGCGTGTGTGTATTAACCTTAAAAAAGTTAATGCCACCACGATTAGAGACAGTTATCCGCTTCCTATCACTGAGCATCTATTAGAAAGGGTAGCAGGCAAGGAAGTGTACAGCTTCCTAGATGGGTTTTCGGGCTACAATCAAGTAGCCATTGCTCCAGAGGATCAACATAAGACGGCTTTTGCCATGGAGTGGGGCATATTTGCCTTTCGAGTAATGCCATTCGGGCTTACCAATGCACCGGCTACCTTTCAAAGATTAATGTGTCACGTGTTTAAAGAATTCTTGAGGAAGAATTTGGAAGTCTATGTTGATGATCTTTGCGCTCATTCCAACATTAGACAGACCCATATACCCGAACTCAGACAGATCTTTGATAAATGTAGAGAATATCGAGTCTGCCTGAACCCAGAAAAGTGTGTTTTCATGGTCAGGCAAGGCAAAATTCTAGGGAACATAGTGTCTAAGAACGGCATATCCACTGATGAAGAGAAAGTGAGAGCCATCGTAGACCTACCTAGGCCAAAGAACGTCAAGGAAGTACAGGCTTTCATGGGACATTGTGGTTACTACCGTCGGTTCATCCACATGTATGCCATCATTGCAAAGCCCCTGTACGGACTTCTGACAAACTTTGAGTGGACTGAGGAATGTGAGAATTCCTTCAATGAGCTTAAACGGCGATTATGTTCAGCACCAATCTTAACCACACCGGATTGGAATAAGCCTTTCCATGTTCATGTGGATGCATCCAATTATGCCATTGGATGTGTGCTTTCACAACCTACTGGTGAAGGTAATATGGATCTTCCAATTGCCTATGCTAGTCGACAATTGAATGCAGCTGAACGAAATTATACCACTACTGAGAGAGAAGGCTTAGGCATGGTATATGCAGTTAAGAAATTTAGACACTATTTGCTTGCAAATAAGTTCAAATTTTTTATTGATCACCAAGCTCTACTGTACCTGGTAAACAAGCCATGTAATACAGGCAGATTAGTAAGATGGTTTCTCTTACTAATGGAGTATGACTTTGAGGTAGTAGTGAGAAAAGGCAGAACTCACCTAAAAGCAGATCATCTCTCAAGGCTCACATCAAGAGAAGCCCCACAAGGAGTGTCAGATGACCTTCCTGATGCTTACTTGTTTAATTTGGAAGTGGTACCGCAGTGGGCTAATCCATTGGTACCAGTATTGACATACGGGCCTAACCACCCAGTAATAAACATGCAGGATAGAGAGGTAGTAAAAGCCCAAAAGTACCACATCATGGCAGGAAGTATGTACAAGCACACAGATCAAGGGATCTTGGCGTGTTGTGTGGAAGAAGATGAGTACGCTAAGTGGTTGCAATTGGCACATGTAGGTGCATTAGAGCAACACTACTCAAAACAACGAACCCTACAGACCCTGAAGAGACTAGGAGTGCATTGGCCAACTATGGAAGCTGATGTCCAAAAGTTGTGCAAGGAATGCCCAATCTGTGGCACTAAACCACCTGTGGAACATGCCACTCTTTATCAAGTGTCCATAGTGCCAGATTGGAGTGAACCACTAGTATCCTTCCTGAGGACGAAAACATTCCCTCCAGACATGACTCTGGTTAGGAAAAGAAGTCTAGAACAAGAAGCCCTAGAGTACTCACTCATTGGTGATAATCTCTACAAGCGTGGTAAGGATGGTTACCTGAGACTTTGTGTTCATGAGAGTGAATATCTAAAGATTTTGGAAACTGCTCACCAAGGTGTAGCAGGAGGACACTTTGGACCAGATCGGGTGATCAAGGCAATATTATTTGCAAGATTTTGGTGGCCCACCCTTCACATGGATGCACATACCTATGTGAAGAGGTGTGAGATTTGTCAGCGAACCCAGTATCCTATACGCAAAGATGAGATGCCCCTGAAGCCCATGATGGGTGGACGTGCATTCTCTAAGTGGGGAATAGACTTTGTAGGTCCTATCAATCCCCCAGCTAAGGGTTCCCATGCTGAGTATATCATCGTTGCCATGGATTATCTAACCAAGTGGATAGAGGTAAAAGCCACAACGAAGAACGACGCTCAGACAACTGCTAAATTCTTGTTTGAGAATGTATTCACAAGATACGGGCTACCCATAGAGCTAGTTAGTGATAGAGGCACTCACTTCTTGAATGAAGTTATTGAAAATCTGCTCCAAGAATTCTTGGTAGTGCATAAGAAGTCTGCCCCCTATCACCCTCAAGCCAATGGGCAAGCCGAAAGCACCAATAAGATCCTATGCAATGTATTGACAAAATTAGTGAACAATAAACGCTCTGATTGGGACAAACAGCTACACCATGCTGTTTGGGCATACCGAGTCGCCTACAAAACGGTACTCCAAGCCACCCCCTTTCAGATGGTATTTGGCCAAAACGCAGTGCTACCGTTGGACTTCTTAATACCTACATTGAAAGTAGCACAAGAGCACGAATGGACGGGTCATGAACTCTCCTCTAGACTTTTTGACCTTGAACGATTAGGAGAAACAAGACTGAGAGCAGCTGCAGGGATATATGCAGCTAAGAAGAGACAGAAGGCATACTTTGACGCCCATGTGAAGGATAAGGGCTTGAAAGCAGGAGATCTAGTTTTAGTCTACACATTGAAACAACACGCAAGGAAGCTAGAAAAGAGAGGCTACGGACCTATGATCATCAATAGGATCTCCACGAGTGGAGCAGTACAACTAGCCACTTTAGAGGGTGATGTTCTCCCAAACTATATTAGCGGATGCAGAGTCAAGCTGTATCAGGAACCCCTCACGGATGAAATGCTAAGTCGACTCAATACGGCTAAGCAACGTAAAGAGGAGGAAAAACGAATTCGAGAAGAAGCACAGGCAGAGGCCTTAGAGCGTATCAGATGAATGAAGTTGAGGAGACAAGGGAGGGATCAGCCTATGACTGACACTCAAGAGTCCCCAAGCTATCACATGGCCATATGTGAGGCTTCAGGTGAACGTACCCATAAGATAGTGGATCGACGACCTTTTGTGACCCTAGAAATAGGACAAAGAGACAGCACAACAAGCATGAGAGCTTTAATTGATTCAGGAGCAGCCACAAGTGCAGTTCGGCTTTCTTATTGCCAGCAGCTGCAATTGGAGGTAAAACCCCTAGAAGCATATCTGATAGGATTAGGAGGTGTTGAAACCCCTTGCATGGGAGAGGTGGATCTTCCCCTCTACATACAAGAGGTCCTCATGCCAGCAAAAGTGCTAGTGTGTGAAGACGAGGATCTGACCGAACCTCTTGTCTTAGGCCGAGACTGGATCTATGATCACGCAGTCAACCTTAACCTAAGAAGTGGACTTCTTCAGGCTTGGGTAGGCCAAAGCCGTCTGACGATTGAATTAGAAAATCAAGCACTCAAACCAATAGAACAGGCACCAACTCCTGGTCCCTCCAGGAATCCACATGAAGATAACAATGTTGTTCTTGTCCAAAATTCTATGGTGTAGAGGATTGTCAATCTTACTGAAGGTACAGGAACCAATAAGGAGTTCCTACCTGATCCAAAGAAGATTCTAAACGGGCAGACCGAACATCACTCGACACGAAGGAGGCCGCTGATCAAGAGGCAGGAGCGCCAACCCGTGCAACACGGAGCACCTCGTGGCGCGAAGCAGATCTGGATACGCAAGGATGGAAAACCCACCACTCTAATAGCAGACTCCCGAGGAGACAACAAACAAGCCACACCATCACGGACACAAGTGAAGGAGTACCCTAAGAAACCTCCTAGGCCCACCACACCTATTTGGGTCCCTAAGCGGGCAAGGAAGGCTAACCCCAATGCTAGACACATATGGGTGCCCAAGGCCTATTTACGAGCCCAAATAGCTCCAACTCTAGTTACTGGCATAATTCAACACTCTCAAGTCCGCTCGACTAACAACGCAGGAACTCTACCTAAAAACCACTCTGACCCACACTCAGTCACATCGAGGAATGCCTGGAAATGGGTACCCAAAAGGTCCCAAATCCATCACGACCTAGTTCATAAACCGTTGCCTATCTTTAGCTCTAAGAACTACGAATCCCCTATCAAAGTTTGGAGACCTAAACCATGTATCAAACCCCCAGACCCAATTTTTGTAAATCCATCCACTCTGACATAGGTGCATTCCGAGTCCACTGCATAACCAAAGTAGGCATCTAGGATGATACTGACCTCTAACCACCACTCACACCTATCACAAGCACTTCATCTCTGAGCACTAACCTTCGGGATTGTCATGTTAGTATTGTGAAGGGAACACCATTACATCCTGTTTCCTATGCAACACTAATGTGCCTTTCTTCTTCTAGCAGATAAGCACCCGATTCCCATGGCAGCAGTTGCAGGCACAAGCTCTCAGGCAGGCTCTGGTGCTCAAATCAATTGGGATGCCATGCCGGTGGAGGCCCCACCAACAGCTCGGCCTGAAGAGTTCGTGAATGTGCGGAGAATTCCTATTCCAGATCCACCAAATGGCCTAACCGAAAGAGTAAAAGGGCACTCTCATTGGTTCAATGAAATGCTAGGAGACTTGGGAGACGCAGATCATATATGGGAGTCCAAGATGGAGTGTGGAGGAGTGTGGTGGACCTTCCAGTTCTTTTCAAGAGAATTCGAAACCTTACAGAATGCAGCTCCACTTCAAGATATCTGGCAAAAAGCAGGATTACAAACTTATTTTAGTGCAGCTCTGCCTAAACCCGATTTCCTCAGGTGCTACTACCTAATTGCCACACTGAAGCCGACAGGTGATAAAGATCATTCAGGCACATTCTGGGTGCCCTCCTTGTCAAATCTGGAGGAAATAAGGAAGTTCGAATTGAATGTTACTTTAATAAGGGAAGCACTTCAGATGTATGGCATGCATGTACCTTCTGACCGCGACCCCTTGATACCTGAGTCGATGAAAAGCAACAGAATCAAGAAGCTAAAAGAAATGTGCACCCTCACCCCCAACATCGCCATACCATTACGGATGTGCCTCCAACACTTCGCATTTCTAGCTCAGGACCGTTTCACCCAACCTCACAAGAAAATATGGTATGGGTTATATCTAGCAGAGACTGGAAGCTTGCCCATTAAGATGCCTGTATGGATCTTGGATCAAGTGTATGAAGCAGGCAAGCGGGGCGTGAGGAAGCCTACTTTACATGGCTGTTGTGCACTTACAAGAATTATCTATCGATGTCTTGCATATGATGTGCCGGTTGCCAGAGCCCTAAAATATGCACAATTGGAGTTGTTCAAAGGACGGAAGTCAGGGAGCCAGCCTGCAAAGCGAATGCGTGGATCGCTCTCACAGGTAATGACCCCTCACGAAGCCACGACCGAAGTTTCCCCCAGACCAAAAGCTCAGGTCGCGCCTTTCAGGATCCATCTTCAAGGAGTTCAAGCTGGGGATGTGGTACAACCCGCTCCATCCGCCCCTCCACTACCTACCGATGCAGAGTTTGCATCTATGGCCACCTTCACAGAGGATCCAAACTTTGATTTTGAAAGATTCCTGCAGACGGTCCACCTATCAGAAAGTGAAGGTTCCCCTGACAATGTTGATCCGGGAGCATCAGTCCAAAGAGAACAGCCACGGGGCGAGACAAGCAGAGTACATGGGGAAGAGGTGGCACAACATCCTCATGACCCAAACACACAAGTTCGGGAAGGTGCACAAAGAAATGAACCAGAAGACAGTGAAGAGGAGGCCCCTGCCTACACGGCACAACTCAAATGGCTATACAAGACAATCAAGCAGGTACAGAGAAGACATAAGATGACAGAAGAGGCGAATAGAGCTCTAGTGAACCAAATGCTTCAAACCGAGAATGTCGACTCACATTTTGTTGAATCATTGAATCTATTGGCAGAGACATGTGGGATCGAGGAAGCATTGAGGACAATGGTCTATCAGGAAAACCCTACCTATGATCAACGAAGGATTGATACACGGCCACGACGAGGAAAAATGATTCAAATGGAAGTCTCTACCGCCTTGCCTACCACAATTTCAGAGGATGTTCACATGACGAGCCCAAGTCCCACTGACGAACAAGATGTAATTACACAGGTACCATCTCCACCATCACCTTCCATTCAACCCTCAGAACCCTTCTCCACTAGTCTTTCTGAACAACCGATATCCACCCATCATGAAACCATTGTACACACCTCTGTTTTTACATCCTTCCCTTTACCCACATCCATCACTTCCACCCAAATTTTTGAACCTCACACCGGTCATCCTGCACCGATCAAACCATAATGGGTCACCCTTCCTATCTCCCCGCCCTTGGACAACCACTTGCCACTAGCCAGACCTTATCCCATCCTTTTCCATTCACCCACACCCAAACCCTATCCACCACTTCCCTAGTAACCGCCCCATACTCAACCCAAGTCACACAATCGTCATTCTGGACAAACCTTGTAAATATACTCCAACAGGTGGATAATTATAATAAAAAGTCCCTTTCCCAACCCCACTCCCCCACATTCACTGCCACCACTATCACACCACCCACCATCCCTGTATTCACAGTTCACGAATCACACACTCTCACGTCTGATCCCATGGACATCTCACCATCCATAGGATCACCCACCACCACTGTTATTCCAACGTCACCACGTATCATTTCACTCACGTCACCATTTCCAAACCCTGTAGGCACAACATCCACTTTTCCCTTTCCCATCTCCCGACCCCTTGCATCTTCCACCCTTACCCCTGCACCCACCTCATTTAGTCATGCACTCAACACCATGCTCGAAGCTGCTGCCCAACTTAAACAGGAATACAGGTTATTAGAAGAAAACAATAAAGAGCTCTGTACTTTGTCATCCCACCTCCAGGCACGTGTCACTGCCTTGGAGTTGTCTAATACGAAATTACAGCAGGAGGTGACCACCCTCCAACAATACCAGGTGGAGCTCGAGTCCACACATACAGAGAAGAGTAGGGCAACGGAAGAACAACTTAGAGATCAGCTAGCCCGTAATGCTAGACTACAACGAAACATGGCCCTACTCCGACGCCATTTAGCGGCTGCTCAAGAAGAAAACAAAAGACTACAGCAACAAAATCAAGACAACCTCGAAGCAGCCATTGACAATACTCCAGGGGCACCCATCGACCCTGCTAAATTCCAAGCCATCCCCTCAGAAAACATACAACAAATATTGGAAACCTATGCCAATCTCTTAGAAGCACATGATCAGCTTGCTGATCAAGTCAAAGACCTACAGAAAGCCCAAGTGCCTACACCACACCAACGAGAACCTAAAGAGATGGCCAACGCTGCAACCTCACCATAGCCGGAATTATCAGTAACCAATGAAGTACTAGAGCTACGTCAGCAGGTGGCCGAGTTAAAAATTAAGTTGTTACAATATGAACGACCCCCCTCCCCACCTGATCAGCCAAGTGAAGAGGAGACTATTGTCATTCCAATGGAAGAAACATTCGAAGATAATTATGAGCCACAACCTCTTCCAGGTGGCAAGATCACTGAAGAGGGACAGGATACATATGAGGAACCCCCGTCAGCATGGATGAAGCAGGTAGAGGAGATGGGCCACACTCACGAAGAGCGTGTTGCAACTCAGATGCTAGCCATGAAAACCATAGAGGAGACCATACTCAAGTCTGAATATTTCTCGAACTTGGCTCCTAGGCGGTTGATAACTAGCTCAGAGTTACAATATAAACCTTATTTTGTATTGTTGGCGGACTACAATGCTGAGATCAAACGCATAACCAACAAGTACCCCTCTTTTGCAACACAGTTTGAACCCGAGGACATCCCAGAGGCAGCCAAAAAAGGGGCCATATTCCAGCCCATATGGAGGCAAAAGTTATTGGAGACCTATCCGGAAATGTTACGAACATGGGATCATGCTCCCATGCATCTGAAATATAACCCATGCTTTGGACCAGTACAAAGAAGACGCTCCTGGAAAGCATTCGCCATCAAGGTTCAGAACAATGTGAATTGCAAACAGTGGCTGAACTACCCCAAAATCGCACCACCAACAGGCCCACCTACAACAGCGTACATGATGGCTACCATCCGATATTGGCTTCCACGCCTCCACTCCATGCCAGATGTAGCTGCACAGGTGCTACTCAAGATATTCGATATGATGCAGGTGGTGCTCAAAACTTTCTGCAATGTATGCCATATTCAACCTCTGATTCCCGGGTTTGTTAATGGTAATTATGACCTGCTATATGATATGAGCACCACCTCGAGCATACGCGTTGCTTATGCATGGCACGCACGCATCAGATATCTCCCTGCCTACTATAAGCAAACTTTCGATGATATGTTCACCACAACCGGACATACCGGGTGCAGTCAATTGGGATGCCCTCCAGAGAGACTTGGTCCGGGGACTACGCATCAAGGAACAAGAAGTGGCAACCGACCTCATGCAGAAGTACATTGATCAAACAGTGGAGCAGAGGTCTGTCAGAGGCGACAGACGCTAGGGGGGGGAGAGTGTTGACAGTATACGGGAAGAAGCAAGTACGGACACACATGCAGATCTAGCACTAAGGCAACCCTTCATTTTTTTCAAAACCCTTACATCATTTTAAAGTGATTCTCATCACTAAAAACCCTTGTAAATATCATTTAACCTTTTTGTAGCTCCATTTTGTACAAGCCGAGGAGTCCTCGAGCTTGGGGAGCCTTAGAAGTAGTTGCCTGCCAATTTTCATAATTTTTAGATCTCGTTTGAGCCCTCAAATAAGCCCTGGAACCTAATTTTTAACTAGGCCGGACACTAGGTCTGGACAGGGCCAAAGCTAGTCAAAAACTATAAATAGAGCTAGAGAGCTCATTTTTGGCTAGCTTCTTGTAGTTTTGAGCTTGTATGAGAACTTTGTTGCAATAGAAGTGATTCCATTGTCTTACTCTCTTTGTTCTTGCCGTGTGCGTGCGTGTGCGTGTATGTGTGTGCATGCTTGTGTGCTTCTCACTCACACACTTGTGCTTCCACTTGCTCGTGGTCTTCATACCATCCTCACGTCTTCCCGGATTGACATTAAAGGAGGTGCTACTCATCACTGAGCTACACCATAGAGCAACACACATTTCTGGTTTGCTTTCCATATTGACAATGCTCACAAAATGAAAAATTGGATGAGGATAACATAGCTAAGTAGCCAAAATGCGAAAGATTTTCCATTCCACTACGAGATATATGACCCAAACGACCATGCCAAATACAAGACATAGGCTATTCAGTAATAGCTAACAAGTGTTCTTTCTGGGATACAAATAAAGGATAAAGTGAGCCAACTTTGCTTCCTTTTGCAATAACCATATTCCCCTTTGATATGCGAAAGGAATGAGCATAGAAGACCACCTTGTAACCAAGGTCATCAAGTTGACCAACTGACATCAAACTACATGATAATTGAGGTACATGGTGTACATTATGCATAGTAAAGTATAAACCATCACCATCAATGAACTACACAACACATCTCCAATCCCCACAATGTCACACTGGTTAGAGTCACCAAGTCTCATGGTACCAAGAGACTTTGTTGCATAATTAGAGAACCATTCTTTGTGTGGTGTCACATGGAAAGAAGCACATAGAATCTAGTAGCCATGTGTGGGAAAGAGAATCAGCCATAAGAGCCTTAGTCGGCACAATACTATCAAGTGTCAACACATCAGCATCATCAAAAATAGCCTTAATTTCTTCAATCCTCAGAGTCGAAGTAGATGGTGTAGGTAATTGTTTAACATGCCCATCAACATTCTGTCCTTCACGTTTAGCATTCTTTAATGCATAACGGTCTTTCTTCATGTGTCCTTTCTTATGACAATAAGGGCATTCAATATCCCTCTTCCTTGATTTACTTCTACTCTTATTTCATTGACCATTCTTTTCCTTGTTCTTGCTCCTACCATGTTGTTGATTCTTTCCTTGGTAAGAATCATGAACATTATATGCATCTCCACTCTGAGTGCCAACCATAGGTTTTCTACAAATCTCCCCACTCAAGAGTGCTCCACATATGTCATCATAGACCAGGTTATCACCACATGCACTATTGCTAATAGTTGTGCAAAACGTATCCCATGATGATGGTAAGGTGCATAACAACAAGACTGCTTTCATTTCATTATGCATATCCATTTTCTAAGCCTGTAAATGGGAGAATATAGCATCAAACTCATTTAGATGAGCAGAAACACTATCTGTGTCCATGCAAAGGTAATATAACTTTCTCATCAAATGCACTTCATTTGATGTAGTCTCTTTTTCATATGTATTGCATAACTTCTTCCAAAGATCCTCTGTACTTTCATAGTCTAATACTATAAAGTAAACATTATCTACCAAGTGCAATCAAATGGTAGACTTGGCCATTTCATCTAACTCATCCCAATCATCTGCATCCATGTCAGTAGGCTTCTTCGAGATTCCATTTACTGGCTTCCATTGCCTCCTTTGAATCAACACATCTTTAATCTAATTCTTCCATAGAGCAAAGTTTGTGCCATCAAATTTTCGGATCTCAAAATGGCCTTTGCCCTGCAAGTTATAGTTGCTCCTCGGAACATTGGTACTAGAGCCCGATCCACAAATGTGCATGAGACCTCTGATGCCATGATGGTAGACAAATGAATAGAATGATAATGGAGCTAGAAGAGTCCAAACACCTCTAAGGCTCAAAGAAGGATGACCAAGTGTCAGATGCTAGGAGAGAATTCAGCAATCTTCCCAAAAAAATGAATTAATGAACAATAATGAACAACCGAAAAGATTATGCGAGAATAAATATGCTCACACCAATAAGTGTATCAAGGAATAAATCGACTACTATATAGTTGACAAAACCAAAGAATCTTGAAAATTTTTGCCAAAGTATCCTCTACAAAATGGGCATATGACTAGTGTCAAAAATCTCATAAATCTACAACTACTAACATGTTTACCTGCATAGTGAATCACTCACTCCACTGCATATAATCAGTTACCCGAAAGAAGCCAACTAGGCTTATCGAGCATCTATGAACAACTATCATACATATCCTATGGCGAGACAGGGTAAGTCTTCCACTTGCATCACTAAAGAGACCCCAACATCTAGGTGTCTCGTAGTTAAGAAAACCTCACCACCACCCTCTTTATCAAACGTAAAAGGCTTTATGCAAAAAACATAACCGCTATATCAATGACCACATGGACATACATGAGCGATATCCACAGTAGCATACATAGTGTATATGTGCTCAATATATGCAGTAAAATGACACTGAAAGGCTGAATGCATAGCCCAAAAACCAGCCAACAACACCTACAAGTGTTTTTCAACTTTGTTGTTTATGTTAAAAAATCTGCATACATTTGCACTAGCTGCTCCCACCACAACTGAAACCCTTTCGAGAAACCTGTAGTTTTACAAGTGTGGCTGAAAAACATGGCCCCAAATATGAATACTTATTTTCAAAGAAGTACAAAGAACACTCTTCTTGATGTTATTGAAACTGTGTGAAGAGACCTATGCACGAAAGTACTCCAAAATGGCTCCAAAAATCACCCCAAAAATGCTTCAAAAATAGGCTTTGAAAGCAAAGAATGAAGCTTTGAGGGACCAAAACATGTTCAAGGTGATTTTAACCTTAGTCTTTCCCCTTCTTCAGACACCACAAGAGTGTAGCTTAGTGGCAAGAGATTGCCACAATTAAGTGAGCTCCGAGGGAACAATAGTGAAATGGGTGACCTCCCTGGAAGTACCGGGAACCTTTATCTTCCTTGATCATTGAGGTCCTCCCTCACGCGCAGCCAATGATGTCAATAGTGACTCAGATGACAAGGTATGCCAAGGTCTATGCCTTGGTTGCCACCTTACTTGTAAGCCTTGGAGGAAGCCTTGGGTGGGCGGGCAGGTGCTCGCTTCACTCGCACAAAAGGAACAAAGCTTATGCATCAAAATTCTCTGATATCGGTGAAGTATTTTGATGGCGATGCACCATAGTGTGCTCTCCTTCTCAAGAGCTCCATGATGATATCCTCGGAGTAGAAAATCGAGCTCCAAGCACTGCACATGGTACTCTGCTCAGAGGCTACAGAATACGCAAAAAAAAACATAGTGCATAGGGAGCATGAACACACACTTCTTAGGTGTTACAAAATGCGGTCAAACTTATAGTCTATGGCTGACTAGGCCACTATATTTCTTATTAAAGTACATATACAAAAAAGTTTCCAGTGGCCATTTTGCCTTTCACATGGACACGAACGGTAACAAGAGATGGTTCATGAAGAAACTCAACCTAATTGGACCGAAGAAGCATTGGAAAAGGATCTAAATACCTTGGGTAATGAAATTTCTATTCATTCTTTACTTTGCATGCAAGGTACTATTAATGGTAAAGTTGTTAGTATTTTACATGATGATGCTAGTTCTCATTATTTTATTTCTTATACATTAGTGCAAGATCTCCAATTAAAACCCCTTCCTTCTACATATAAAGTTAAGGCTGCATTTCAAGGAAATAGATATAATGTTACAAGTGAAGTGCATAATGTTCAAATTTTTATAGATTCAACATAAATCAATGCACATTCTTAATTGGTCCTTTGAAGTCCTATGGTGTTATACTTGATATTCCTTTTTTCATCATTATAATACATGCATTGATTACCATACATACACATTTAGTTTTAAAATTAACAATCAAGATATTTCTTTATCTACAATGCATTACTTCCAACCATTTCCATTAATTAGTCATACTCAAGTAAAATGTGCATTTAGGAAAAGCTACAATTCATGTATTGTTTTGTCAATAACATAGTTGATTATACACATACACTTAATAATGCACATAAATCATTTATGGATTCCTATTTATGGCTGATTTTCCTTCTAAACTACCACCTTCTAGGGATCTCTTCACCATAGCATAGACTTAATTCCTGGTAGTTCTCCTCCCCATAAAACACCTTATAGGCATGGATCTTTACATAAAAAAGAAATAGCTAATCAAGTTAAGGAATTACCCCACAAATGACTCATAAGGCCTAGTTCTTCTCCTTTGGAGCACATGTTCTCTTAGTGGAGAAGAAGAACAAGACTTATAGAATGGGCATTGACTATAGAGCACTCAATAGGATCACAATTAGAAATAGATATCATATTCCTAGGATAGATAATTTGCTAGATAAACTTCGTGGAGCACGTTTTTTTAGTAAAATTGATCTTAAATATGGTTATCATCAAATAAGAATGACCCAAAATGACATTTATAAGACTACCTTTGGAACTCAAACTCGTCACTTTGAATTAATGGTAATGCCTTTTGGACTCACCAATGCACCTGCTAAATTTGCACGTATGATAAATAACATTTTTCTTGATTACCAAGCTTTTGTTCTTGTTTTCTTTGATGATATACTTGTCTATATGAGAATGATAATGATCATGAAAATCATTTAGCAATTGTTTTTAATTTGGTATGCAAAAACAAACTTTATGCCAATCCTAAAAAGAACTATTTCTTTTAAAAAGAATTAGATTATTTAGGCCATATTGTTTCTAGTGAAGGAGTTCATGTAGATCCAAAGAAAATTAAAGTAATTGAAGAATGGCATGTACCTCAATATGTGAATGATGCATGCTCTTTTTTAGGGTTAGCTAGTTTTTATAGAAAGTTTGTAAAAGGTTTTTCTTATCTAGAACTTCCACTCACATTATTATTGAAGAAAAATTTAAAATTTGCATAGGGATTAGCACAACAAAAATCTTTTGAAAAACTCAAACATGCACTTTCTCATGCACCTATTTTGCGATTATCAAATTTTGCACAACCTTTCCATGTAGTTATAGGTGATAGTGGTTTAGGTATAGGTGTTGTATTAATGCAAAATGATCATCCTATTGCATTTGAAAGTATGAAACTTAAACCTTCTGAAAAAGAACTTTTAGTTGTTGCACATGCTTTAAAAATTTAAAAGCATTACCTTAGGGGTTTTGAAGTTCTAATCAAAATAGATCAATAGGCTATTAAGCATTTATTAAATCAACCATTAATTTCTGATAGACACATTCAATGGGCTTCATTCATACAAAATTTTCAGTCTACGATTCTATATCAACCTAGCAAAGCTAATGTTGTACTTGATGTCCTTAGTTACTTCCCATCCCCACAAGCAAATATTGTTTCAATAAAAATTTTGTTGTTCATATTCATTCATTTCATGACATGATTCCTACTTATGCATCTCATTTGTATTTCTAACAAACATGGAAAGCTTATAATAATTCTACAACATTTAGTGAGGATCACTACACTTTTCATAATGGATTCTTGTATTTCCAAAACAAGTTATGCATCACACAAGCTTTTAAAGAATTTTTTATGAAAGAGATGCATGAACCATCATATATGGATCATAGGGGTATACAAAATACTATTTCTACGTGTAAAGAATTCTTCTTCTAGGAAAAATATGGAAAAGGATATTGCACAATATGTTTTCCATTGCATGTGTCAACGTGTGAAACGACATTATGGTAAACCACTTGCATTATTAATGCCACTTTCCATATGTAATGGACCATGGGAACAAATTTCAATGGATTTAATTACTTTTCTTCCTACAACTTTATCTCATAATGCTATGATATAGACAATTGATGATAGGCTTAGTAAACAAGCATATATCATTCCTTGTAAACAGACTCTTTTTGCACCTCAAGCTACTAAGTTATTTATTAAATGTATTTTTCTACATCATGGTTTTCCAAAAGTTATTCTTTCATATCAAAATGCTCGTTTTTGTAATCACTTTTGGGTTGCGTTATTTCATCATGAAAGTAATGGGCAAAGTGAAGCTACAAATAGTAGTATTTTAGATTTATTATGTTGTCTAGATAATTCAAGTAATTGGGATGAAAAAATTCCTTTACTATAGTTTGCATATAATAACGCAACACATACCACTACTGGATGTGCACCCTATGAAATTGTGTATGGTAAAAAGCTTCCCACTCCCATGTCTATCACTCAAATAGATATATCTATGACTGATTCTTTTGTAGAAGATCATATTTCTACACTTCCTGAGGTTCATGAGCACATTAAAAAGAATCTTGAACGTTACATGTGTAATGTTAATAAGAAACGAGTAGCTAAACAATTTAATGAAAATGAATTTTTATGGTTATGAATAATTAAAAGAGGTTTGAAAAATATTTCACAACATCCTAAAGTTAAACTTGCACCACCTTATTATGAACCTTTCCATATTATTCAAAAACTTAATGAGAATGCTTCCATATTTGACATACCTTCTCATTGGAATATACATAATTATACTCATATTATATTATTGAAATCCTTTAAAGGAACTTTACCAATCACTCCTATTTTAGATGATCCACCTTTACCAGAAGAGAAAGCTGAAATTTTAATTCCAGAGAAAATACTTGATTATGATGTTACTACTACACACACTGGTAAGCAATATCATAGATATTTAGTAAAATATAAAAATCAATCACTTGAAGAATCTCAATGGATTCATAAGACATCATAAACTCCACATTATGATCATTTGATTTTTGCATATCATTCATAGTCACATTAAATTCCAGTTTTCCATTTCCATGCATGTGTTTTTACATGGAACATGCTTATGTTTGTTCAATGACTTGCCATCCATGTATATTTTATTCTTATCAACTGAGGTCAGTTGCTCATCAACTATGATGCATGTTAAAATTTATGGAACAATGGAATGTGATATCGATGTTAATGTCTTGAGGTTTTTAATGTGATTGTTTTTTTATTTATCAAGTGAAGACTCATGAGCGTGTGAATCTCTATGTGGACTCAGATATTTTTGAAGATAGTTAAATGCACTAGAGGAGTCCTCTAGATGCATAAATCCCAAGCAATGTATCATAATCTTTGTAAATAGTAGGAGATTAGGGTTTCTACAATAAAGTGCGGGTCTCTTGTGTGAAAGGACCATTTTTTAGGGCACATGTATATAAGTCATTTGATGACACTTTGTAAAGACTTTTTGCCATTGTGAGTAAGAGAGCTCTGAATTTTCGAATTTGCTCCTTCTTCTTCTTTCATCTCCTTGCTTGTGAGCTTGCATGTGTGTTTGTAGCTTGAAATGAGTGCATGGAAGTGTTGTCTACTGAATTCATTGCTTTTCTAAAGTGTGTAATGTGTGTGTGAGGCATGAGAAGGTGTGTGGTGAAACTAGGTGAATTGCACAGCTCTATTTTTGCCCATATCTTGAAGTCGATTTGTTAGAATCATACAGAAGTATGACCATTCGATGCGTCTCGTTGAGAGCTTTGAAATGAACCCATTATTGATCATATTCTGAGTTTGGAGCTAAGAGAAAATTCAGTTTTTGTGCTTACTGTTGTTTCATGTATCATGACCCCATTTCCACTTGTGAGAGTGATTATGTGCATGATGACACTTGCATTTCATAAAATTTATCATACTTCATTGATCATTGTGTAAGTGCACATCTTCATACACTCGCCTAGGTTCAAGATACTTCTTGGATTGATAATTAAAATGTGTGATCCCCACTATATGCACTTGTTGGTGATAGAGGAAGAGTCTCTTTCGTCACAAGTCCCTAAGTTCATGCTTAGGTACACACATTTTTTGGTGCCATTGCCGGGGAAGTACGAGTCCAACCGAGGTGCTTGCATGATGGTAAGAGCTCTTAGGAGAAGATACGAGTTGTGATGAGGTGAATGCTCTGCTTTGGTAAGTCAAATCTTTTTGCACTTATTACTTCGCACTTGGAAAGTCTGTGTAGTAAGTTAGTAGACTTAGGAGAGAGAGTGAGTAGGACTAGAGATAAGGAAGTAGAGAGGAGAAATAGTGTAGGTAGATAGATTTCCCAAAATCCCAAAAAGTTTCTTTTATTTTTGTACTTCTCAGCCTTGCGTGAGCCTAGGGTATAAAAGCCAATAAATTTATTTGCAAAATTCACTTGTCTATGCAAGTATCGTGGAGAGCAGAGGACCTGTATCATGGCCGAGTGATCACACACTCTTGTTGCCTTAAGCTAATCAAGGAGGGAATCAAGTGACAGCATTAGAGAGGTGAGAATACCTAAAATCTACTGAAAAAATCAAGTTAAAACCTTAAAAAACATGACCACAGACACGATCGATATTGCACGTTAGAGATCATGGGATAGAGGGAGTTTTTATTTTCCAAAGGCACATAGGGGGAAACAAGAGAGCACAAGGATCACATAAGTATAAGAAACTTCAAAAAATTCTTTAAATTGAGTGAGCTGAGCCCAAGTATCACCACCGGTCAAGTTCAAGCATGTAACGGATTTGAACCCACAACCTCACACTTACAATGATATATTTTACCCACTAGCCTATTTTAACTTATTCATACCCCTTTTAATTAATATTTAACATAACTTTTAACACTATCTCCACCTTACTTATTTATTTGTTTATTTAACAATCTTTTCCCTTTATGTATGTATGTATTTATTTATTTATTTATTTATTTATTTATCAAACACTCTCATTTATTTTATTAATTTTTTTAATCCACACTATTGTTAAAATTCTTTTCACATGCTTAGTCCTAGGTTTTGGTTTTATATAAATCCATGGATCATACCCATAATATCGAGGATTTGGTACATCACCCCTATCGGGGGTACCAATTGAGCAACAATTGGAGGTTTTGCAGCATGACTCCAACATGCTTAGAGCGAGATAAAAGAACGCAATGTTGCACTCCAACAAATGAAGATGATGAAAATAACCTAGTTAGGGTGGTGAAGGCTATTACCACCGCTCAAGGGGAAGGCACGCATTCCAAGGTTGGTGCCAAAAGTTTCCAATTTTCTCTAGTTGATGGGCAAAAGGATGATTTGTTCTTTCATGTTGATGATTTTTATTCTGATGAATCATATTCTGAAATTTAAAAAGTGAAATTTATTACTAATTATTTAGTGGGTAAGGCCCAATTATGGTGGAATGTATTGCGGCATAGCACCGATCACCCCACCACATGGATCACATTTCAAGAAAAGATCAAGTAGTCCTTCCTTCCTCCCTAGTTCCATTTACATGCATGTCAATCATGGACAACTTTTAAATGGAAAGATGGAGATATTGTGTATAGCTACACCAAACATATTTGGCAATGACTACTAGTTGTTCGTTTGCTTGAAACGGTTCTTGAAGATACCTTGCAACTGAAATATGAAGATGGTTTGGAGATGGGGATCCAAACCAAGCTCAACACACTACATCCCATGACCCTCTATGAAGCTATTTCTTTTGCACATGATGTTGAGAAGGAGTTTTAGTCCATCACCAAGTCCATTCGCTTACAAAAAATGCGACAATGACAACAACCAATCAAGCCCAATTTTCCTCTCAAGTGTCCCTTCACTACTGTCTCTTCTCTTACTTCTTAGTGCCCTCCTACTTTTCAACACCATCCTCAGTCCAATTTCTCACCACTACACAAGACAACACCCTTACACCCTACCACACCTCCAACCCTTCAAACTACGACTACAAAAGTGGCCCCATATCACTTGTTGGCATTGTGGTAAGTTTGGTCATAGTAAAGCTAAATATAGGCTGCAAACCAGTGATATGAAGCCTTTTGGAGCTCAAGTACACAACATGGAGGTGGTTCATGAAGACACTCAGTTTGATTGGATCGAAGAAGCATTGGAAAAGGATCTAAGTACCTTGGGTAACAAAATATCTATTCATTCTTTACTTTTTGCATGCAAGGTACTATTAATGGTAACATCGTTAATATTTTTACATGATGATGGTAGTTCTCATGATTTTATTTATTATACATTAGTGCAAGATCTCCAATTAAAACCCCTTCCTTCTATGTATAAAGTTAAGGCTGCATTTCAAGGAAATAGATGTAATATTACAAGTGAAATGCATAATGTTCAGATTTGTATAGGTTCATACATAGATGAATGCACATTTGTAATTGCTCATTTGCAGTCCTATGATGTTATACTTAGTATGGAGATTTTTTTCCATCATTATCCATGCATTGATTACCATACACCCATAGTTAGTTTTAAGTTTAACAATCAAGACATTGTTGGAAGAGGTGGATGGATACCTCAAAGAAAGTGAGGTGGTACTACTAAAACCGGCTTTGTACCTGCCCTATTTATTAGGCCCTTTTAACTTTCAAATGACACCAAGAAAGTACCTATGTACTGTGAAGAGAGATGGTGGATGCAATCCAAAGATGAGTAGGTGCTGCTACAACCAGCTTCACACCAGCCAACTGAGACTTCAGAGTTGATTAGTAGACCCTTTGAGCTTCCTAAATCCACCAAAATATCAGCCAAGTACTTTGGAACATGTATCCCAAAAGTTTAAGTCAAGACAGACTAGTTGCGAAATGACTAGCTCCCAAAACTTGCTATTTTTGGACATACACCTGCTAGAAAAAATGAACAGTGCTCTCAACCTGGTAGGAATTAGAAAAATTCCTTTTGGGCATAGCAAATAGACTTAGCAAGCTTCCCAATCCAAGTTAAAACACTTCAAATGATGGACTGAGCACTGAGAACAAATTTCATCAATTTCTGGAACATTCCCACAATTCTCGGGGCTCTGCAGAGATAGACCAGTGAGCAGTAAATTGCAGATATCTTCAAAACTAGTAATCCAATGACCTTGAAAATTTTATGCCCAAATTAGAGAGTACAAGCTATCCAACGCAAGTTAAATCACTGAAAAAGGTTCAGTAGAACTCGAGATATGACCTTCTGAAGTTACTGCTCTGAGTGAGTATAGCAGAGAACAAAACAGAGAAGTAGATGATGATAAATGTATAGATTCACATATGATTACAACCACATTGGCAATGAATCTTTGCACAATGGGAGTAGAATGATAGAGCTATGGAGTAAGCTCTTCAATCTCTACAAAATGACATGAAGTGGTCACGTACAAGGCTTGCTAATCGCCTCTTCCTTCTTGCTCCTTTTATAGCTATTCTTGGAGGGAGTTTTGAATTCGAATTCGAATGGCTCCACCTAAAAGTGATCCCCAAAGTTAGGAGAGATTCCCTCAGCTCAAAAATTCGTGATTTTGGTAGTTGGAGCCACAAATTTGCTTTTACATCATGGATGAGGTAAGCCATCCTTTTCCTTTTTTCTTTTTCCATTTACAAGAGATAAAATGTACTCTTTTACAAGAGGTGTTCACATGAATACTCATGTGACTTACAAATGAGGATAATATCAAATATATCAAGCATGTAGGCTTGGGTAAAATGCACCAACAGCTCCCCCTCAAGCCTAACATGCTTGGCCTCCAAATAAGTCTTCAATTGTCCTTGATTTCCTGCAAGCCAATCATCAACTTGAATCTACTTAACTTCATACCATCAGAGCTTTAGTCAACATGTCAGCACATTGCATATCTGTAGAGACATAGGATAGTTGAATATCCTTGCTCATTAGCTTCTCCCTTACGTAATGGTAGTGGACTTCAATATGCTTGGTTCTAGCATGGTATACCGGATTAGCTGCTAGATGTAGTGAGCTTGTGTTGTCACCAAAAATATGAGGTGTTGAAGAATGAAGTCCAAGATCTGTGTACAAAGACTTTAACCACATGATTTCTTGAGTTGCATTAGCCAAACCTCTATATTCTGCTTCAGTAGAAGATAATGCCACGGTTGGTTGCTTCTTCGATGACCAAGAAATGATTTTTGAACCTGCAAATGATATATACCCTGATGTGCTTCTTCTATCATCTTTAGATCTGGCCCAATCTGCATTTGAGTAGACCTTTAGCTCAATATCTGAAGTATATGAGTAGAACAAACCTTCATTCATGGTCCCCTTTAGGTACTTGAGGACTCGCTTGGCCGCTTCCATATGGGGTCTTCTCGGCTTATGCATAAACTAACTCAATATGCTAACACTATAGCATATATCCACCCTTGTGAGTGTTGCATAGTTCAAACTTCCAAGCAAGCTTTGATAGCTTGTGATGTCTTCAATTGGCTCTCCTTCATAAGCACTAAGCTTATGATTTTGCTCCATAGGTGTACCTGCACACTTGGTATTTTCCATCTTGAACTTGACAAGCATGTCATGGACATACTTCCTTTGTGTGATGTATATACCTGAATCTGTGTAGATCAACTCCAATCCAAGAAAATAAGTGAGTGGTCCGAGGTCACTTATTTTGAACTCCTTCTTCATTTGACTCTTTACATGTTTGATTCCTTCAAGATCATTGCCTGTGATAATAATATCATCAACATACACACATAAATAGATCACTTCAGATCCATTCCTCTTTATGAACAAAGAGGTATCCGCCTTGCTAGCTTTGAATCCTTGGTCCTGCAAATAAGTCACCAATCTGAAATTCCAAGCTCTTGGAGCTTGCTTCAATCCATACAAAGCTTTCTTTAGTTTGCATACATAGTTAGGATGATGTGCATCCTCATATCCAGGAGGTTGTGCCATATACACTTCCTCAAAAATCCATCCATTCAAGAAAGCATTCTTTATATCAAGTTGATAAAGATTCCAATTTCTAGATGCAGCAAGACTTATGAGAACCCTAATTGTAGGCATTTTTGCAACAGGAGAGAAAGTCTCCTCATAATCAATACCATGGGTTTGAGCAAACCCTTTAGCAACTAACCTTGCTTTGTGTCTATTTATACTTCCATCTAGATTCCTCTTGATTTTGTATATCCATCGAGATCCGATTATCTTCATAGATGGCTTCTTAGGTACAAGCTCCCAAGTGTCATTCTCCTTCAAGGCTTCCATTTCTTCATCCATTGCATCTCTCCAAGTTTTCTTGCTTTGTACTTCTTCGAATGTGGTAGGCTCTTCATTGGTTGAATCTTTTGCAATGTAGATTGAGTGCTTTGTGACCAAAGAAGTATCATAACCAAACCTCTCTAGTTTCTTCTTCTCCCTCGAAGACCTTCTAAGTGGTTGATGTGAGCTCTCGGGTCCATATGTAGCATCCTGCATCTTTGCTTTACCTTTGTTCTTCCATAGCTTTAGTCTTTCCAAGTCTTCTAGGTCAATCTCCGAATCACTTTCTTCAATCTGCTTTGGCTCCTTTGGTTGAAGTGATGGAAAATCTTCATCCAAGTCATATGGCAGCTTCACTTTCCTGTCATCATCAAACCATGATTTGTTTTCATCAAAATTACATCTCTACTCACAGAAAATCCTTTATTGGTTGGATTGTACAATCTATATCCTTTTTGGTTTTGATCATAACCAATGAATACACACTTCTCTGCCTTGGGATCCAATTTCCCTCTTACTTGAGAAGGAATGTGAGCATAGGCTAAGCATCCAAAGATTTTACAATGCTCTAGACTAAGTCTTCTTCCATTCCACACTTCATATGGAGTGGTTCCATCTAGTGACTTAGATGGAAGTCTATTTATGAGATATGTGGCTGTCGACACAGCCTCTGCCCATAGGTAGTTCGGCAATCCCTTTTCGTTGAGCATGGACCTTGCAGCTTCGACAATAGCTCTGTTCCTCCTCTCTACTACACCATTGAGTTCGGGTGTATACCTTGTAGTGACTTCCCTTTTAATGCCTCTTTCATGCAAGAAGGCATCAAATTCAGAAGAGAAGTATTCTCCTCCACCATCTGATCTGAGTCTTTTTAAAGTCCTACCTGTTTGGTTTTCAACAAGAGCAATATACTTCTTAAAGCAATTAAACACTTCATCCTTGTGCTTCATGAAAAACAGAATGGTCCACCTACTACAATCATCTATGAAAGACACATAATATCTTGAGCCTGATATAGATGGCTCCTTACTTGGACCCCACACATCCGTGTGCACTAGATCCAAAGGATTTTGATGCATATATCCTTTCTTATTAAAAGGTTGTCTATGAGCCTTGCCGAGTTAACAAGCTTCACACTTATAAATCATGTGTTGCCTTGTGATATTAGGCAAACCAAGTACACTTTGGTCCCTGCAAATCTGTTTGAGTGTCCTCTCACCAATGTGAGCAAGCCTTTTGTGCCATATCTCCAACTCTGTTAGAGTTTGAGATCCATAGCTAAACAAAGCTATGTTCTTTGTATCTTCCACTTCAAAAGTGAAAAGCCTTCTTGTCTTTTCTCCTTTGGCAATCCTTTGAAAGCCTTGCCTTGGGTCTTCAACATATGCTCCAAATCGGTTGAATCTAACCTGCAATCCTTTTTCAACAATCTGTCCAACACTTATTAAATTTTTGGTAATTGTAGGGACATACAAGACTTTGCTTAAGAGGTTCATATTCCCATCTGATGTCTTCACATTACCTATCTTCTCCACTGAGTGCTTTGTGTCATCTCTTGTCTGCACTTCATGCTTGTTATGAGGATCTTCCAAATCAGAAAGTAAAGCCACATTTCCTACTACATGGTTCGAGCATCCCGAATCAATGTAAAATATGTGATCATCATCCTTACCCTTCTTCGCTGATAGATTCATAATCAATAATGAATCTTCTTGACATTGGTCCTCTACATAGTTATTGTAATTTCTTCTTCCTCTATGGCCACTTTGATAGTTGTTGTTGTTGTAATTGTTGTTGTAGTAGTTGTTGTTGTTGTAGCCTCCATTGTATCTACCTCTATTTGATCCATAGCCACCTCTATTGAATCCTCTTCCTCTTGAGTTCCTCAGGTTCCTAAAACATTCTTCAGTAGTATGGTTAGATAAGCCACATATGTTGCAAGGTTGAGATGATTGGAATCTCCCCCTGCCTTGCTTTCCACTTCTGCCTCTTCCTCTAGCTCTTCCTCTACCTACAAAGTTTGCTTGGAAAGAGCTACCTTCATCTTCATTCTTCCTATTCTTTGACTTTTCCTTGACCTTAGCTTTATCAGAATATAAGGCAGAAGTTTGATTACCTCTTGAGGACTCACCACCTTTGCTAATCTTTGCTTCATGAGTGAAGAGTTGGCCCATGAGTGTGTTGAGGTCGGGTACATGCATATCCATGTATAAATCCATGGCTGTTGTGAATGACTCCCACTTGTCGTCTGCTTTGATTCCATTCATGATTTGTCTTATGATTTGCTCCTCTTCAATTACCTCTCCACTCCATCCACAATTGGTTCTTCCTTGCTCGAGTGTTGGAAGAGAAGAAAGAAGCAAGTGCATTCCAGGTTTCTCTTGATGTCTTGCATCCCTTGACATGAGGTAAAAGAAAATCAGAGATTGAGTTTAGAATATAGGACCTTGCAAGTGCATCTTTCGAACACCAATTCGAAAGTCCTTCCACTTCTTCATGTGATGGTTGCCCTTTGTTCCTCATGGTTGGCATTGCTTCATCTCCGGATATGAATCCATATAGATTCCTCCCTTGAAGGTAAGCCTCCATCCTTAGAGACCATGCCGGGTAGTTGTTTCGATCAAATTTGTCAATCGTTGATGGAAATCCATCTCCCATGTTGCTTGACTATGCTCTGATACCACTGTGAAGAGAGATGGTGGATGCAATCCAAAGATGAGTAGGTGCTGCTACAACCAGCTTCACACCAATCAACTGAGACTTCAGAGTTGATTAGTAGACCCTTTGAGCTTCCTAAATCCACCAAAATATCAGCCAAATACTTTGGAACATGTATCCCGAAAGTTTAAGTCAAGACAGACTAGTTGCGAAATGACTAGCTCCCAAAACTTGCTATTTTTGGACATACACCTGCTAGAAAAAAATGAACAGTGCTCTCAACCTGGTAGGAATTAGAAAAATTCCTTTTGGTCATAGCAAATAGACTTAGCAAGCTTCCCAATCCAAGTTAAAACACTTCAAATGATGGACTGAGCACTGAGAACCAATTTCATCAATTTCTGGAACATTCCCAGAATTCTCGGGGCTCTGTAGAGATAGACCAGCGAGCAGTAAATTGCAGATATCTTCAAAACTAGTAATTCAATGACCTTGAAACTTTATATGCAGAAATTAGACAGTACAAGCTATCCAACTCAAGTTAAATCACTGAAAAAGGTTTAGTAGAACTCGAGATATGACCTTCTGAAGTTACTGCTCTGAGTGAGTATAGCAGAGAACAAAACAGAGAAGTAGATGATGATAAATGTATAGATTCACATATGATTACAACCACATTGGCAATGAATCTTTGCACAATGGGAGTAGAATGATAGAGCTATGGATTAAGCTCTTAAATCTCTACAAAATGACATGAAGTGGTCACGTACAAGGCTTGCTAATCGCCTCTTCCTTCTTGCTCCTTTTATAGCTATTCTTGGAGGGAGTTTTGAATTCGAATTCGAATGGCTCCACCTAAAAGTGATCCCCAAAGTTAGGAGAGATTCCCTCAGCTCAAAAATTCGTGATTTTGGTATTTGGAGCCACGAATTTGTTTTTACATCATGGATGAGGTAAGCCATCCTTTTCCTTTTTTCTTTTTCCATTTACAAGAGATAAAATGTACTCTTTTACAAGAGGTGTTCACATGAATACTCATGTGACTTACAAATGAGGATAATATCAAATATATCAAGCATATAGGCTTGGGTAAAATGCACCAACATGTACTTTGGAGATGATTCTTCAAACAATTGAATCAAAACACATTACTCCATGAATTGCAAGTGCCACAAAACTTGTTATTTTTGTCTAGACACCTGCTAGTTCTTTTGCTCAGTGCTCACCATACAGTAACAATTGCTTAAATTCCTTTTGAGGGAATTTAAGTAGCTTAGATAGCTGATTAATACAAGTGGAATCATCTAAATGATAAACCATACACTGAGGAATCAATTTAGCAATTGAATGCTTACCCCCAACTTTTTAGGGATTGAGCAGTAATTGACCAAAAAGCACTTCGACGTAGATTTCTCCCAATCAGTTGAAGCAAAAGCTTTGAAATTTGGATAGCATATAATAGACTTTGAGCTTGTTCTAATAAGTTGTAGAACATGCAAAATTATGGAAAAATCACTGAGATATGGTCATGCAAAGTTCACTGTTCTGAGTAGTCATAGTAGAAAAGTAGACAGAGATTGTCAATGAAGTATATCTATTATGGCACATGATTTTACAAGTTCATTGGCATTATGATGATGCCTAATGATAGTGGAATGAGTAGGATATGGTGTAGGATACTCAAATCCTAAAAATGATCTATGGAAGAGCTCTCAATGAGGCCACACAACCGTGACTTTTACAAGCTCCTTTTATAAGGATTTTCTTCAAATTTGAATTTGGATTTCAAATTAGGCTCCACCTAAAAAGTAATTCCTCTAAATGAGAAGATATTCTCTCGTGAAAAACTTTTAGCTCATACTTCTCCTTACTCCATGAATTTTTTGGCTTTACAAGATTCTTAATGATTTAACCATTTACAAATGGTAAATGATCCAATGTTACAAGCAATGATTCACATGCTTCATCAAGTGGTTGCACAATTTTTCCTTCCATGCCTAGCCAAGTGTGAAGGCTTGGATATTTGCACCAATAGCTTCCCCTCAAGCAAAACATCTTGGCTTGTATAGCTTCATCAATCCTCTTGAATATCCTGCAATCCAATCATACTTTTAAACCTGCAAAGTTTAGTACCATCAAGTGCTTTGGTTAACAAATCTGCACATTGCATATTTGTGGACACATATGCAAGTTGAATCTCCTTGCTCAATAGCTTCTCTCTAACATAGTGATAGTGAACTTCTATATGCTTGGTTCTTGCATGATAAATAGGGTTGGCTGCAAGATGCAAAGAACTTGTGTTATCACCAAAGATCATAGGTGAATGAGTATGAAGTCCCAAATCTAAGTAGAGTAATCTAATCCAAGTAGCTTCTTGTGTAGCATTGGCTAATCCCCTATATTTAGCCTCTATTGAAGATAGCGCAACATTTGCTTGTTTCTTGGAAGACCATGAGATGGGCTTATCATCTGCAAAAGAAAGATATCAAGAAGTACTCCTTCTGTCATCCTTATATCCTACCCAATCTTTATCTGAGTATAGCTTAATGTCTAAATCTGATGTGTTTGGGAAGTAAAGACCTTGATTTCGAGTACATTTGAGATACTTCAAAATCCTTTTTGTAGCTTCCAAGTGAGGTGCTCTAGGTTTATGCATGAATTGACTTAGAACACTTACTCCATAAGATATGTCAATCCTTGTGAAGGTTGCATAGTTTAGACTCCCAACTATGTTTTGATATCCTGCAATGTCTTCAATCAAATCACCTTCATGAGCACTCAATTTTTTATTTACCTCCATAGGGTTTCTAGCTACCTTTGCATTCTCCAAGTGGAACTTCTTCAACATGTCCTGCACATATTTCCTTTGAGTGATGTAGATTCTAGAATTTGTGTAGACTAACTCAAGTCCAAGAAAATACTTTAGAAACCCTAGGTCACTGATTTTGAACTCCTATATCATTTGGTTCTTCATTTGTTTGATGCCATTGGCATCACTACCTATAAGTATGATGTCATCAAAATACATACATAAATATATCATTTTTGAGTTACTTCTCTTGACAAACAAAGAAGAATCTACCTTGCTCATCATGAATCCTTGGTCTTGAAGATAGGTTGTTCACCTACGGCTCCATGCCCTAGGTGCCTGCTTCAAACCATAAAGAGCTTTGTTTAATTTGCACACATGATTTACCTTGCTTGGATCTTCATAGCCAGGAGGTTGAGCCATGTAAAACTCCTCTCAAATCCAGCCATTGAGAAAATCATTCTTCACATCCAATTGATACATATTCCAATTTCTAGATGCAGCCACACTTACCAATACTCTGATGGTTGGCATTTTAGCCATAGGTGAAAATGTCTCTTCATAATCAACTCCTTGGGTTTGTGCAAAACCGTTAGCCACAAGTCTAGCTTTATACCTGTTTATGGATCCATCTGAGTTTCTTTTGATTTTGTAAATCCATCTAGAACCAATTACCTTCATTGATGCCTTCTTGGGTACTAGTTTCCAAGTATCATTTTCTTGGAGTGCTTCTATTTCTTCATCTAGAGCTTCCTTCCATTCTGATTTGGTGCTTGCTTCTTCATAAGAAGAAGGTTCTTCAAGTGATGAATCCTTAGCAAGATAAATGGAATGCTTAGTAACTAATGAAGTATCATACCCATATCTGATTGGCTTCTTACTCTCTCTTGATTATCTCCTCAAAGCTTGGTTGGATGATTCAAGTATGTCTTCCAACCTCTTCATCTTGGCCTTGCCCTTTGATTTCCATGATTTGAACTCTTCCAATGTCCTCATCATCTGATTTGATGTCTTCAATTGTGCTTGGCTCCTCCTTGGTGAGGCTTGGAAATTCTTCTTCCAAGTCATATGGCAATTTGACCTTCATGCATTCACTTTCAAACCAAGAATCATTCTCATCAAACACAACATCTCTATTGACCATAAATCCTTTATTGGATGGATTATAAAACCTATATCCTTTCTTATTTAAATCATACCCTATGAAGATGCATTTCTCTGCCTTAGGTTCTAACTTACCTCTGATTTGAGATGGAAAATTCACATAAGCAACACATCCAAATATTCTACAATGATCAAGTGATGGCCTCCTACCATGCCATGCCTCATACGGGGTCATCCCATCGAGGGATTTGGATGGAAACCTGTTAATAAGATGAGTGGCAATAGAAACACTCTCTGCCCACAAATAATTAGGCAATTTCTTTTCATTAAGCATTGATGTAGCTGCGTCCACAATCAATTTGTTTCTCCTCTCTGCTACTCCATTTTGCTTAGGATTATACCTAGTAGTAATCTCCCTTTTGATACCTCTGTCCTACAAAAATGCATCAAATTCATTGGAGAAGTACTCACCTCCTCCATCTGACCTTATCCTCTTTAGACTTCTACCTGTTTGATTTTCCACAAGTGCAAGATACTTCTTGAAAAAACTGAATAATTCATCTTTGTGCTTCATGAAATACAAGATAGTCCACCTATTGAAATCATCAATGAATGACACATAGTACCTTGAGCCTGAAATTGAAGGGTCCTTGCTTGGTCCCCACAATTTGTGTGGACAAGTTCCAAATAGTCCTCATGCATGTAGCCTTTCTTTGTAAAGGGTAACCTGTGTGATTTACCAAACTGACAAGCACCACATTTATAGATCATGTGTTGCTTGGATACATTAGGTATCCCAAGTACACATTTATCTCAACATATCTGCTTCAAGGTTCTCTCACTAATGTGTCCTAATCTTTTATGTCAGATCTCCAACGCAGACAAAGTTTGATCCTTATAATTGTAAAGTGTAATGTTTCTAGTGTCCTCAAGCTCAAATGTAAATAATCTACCTATTTTTTCTCCCTTGGCAATTCTCTTGAATCCATGTTGGGGGTCCTCCACAAAAGCTCCATATTTGTTGAACCTAACCTGCAAACCCTTTTCCACTACCTATCCCACACTCATCAAATTCTTGGTGATAGTAGGTACATAAAGAACCCTGCTCAACATATTTCTATTCCCATAAGAAGTTTTGACATTTCCTACCTTGACCACCGAATGCTTGGTGTCATCACCTGTCTGCATTTGGTGCTTTCCCATGGGCTCCTCAAGATCCGAAAGAAGAGCTACATTGCCTGCTACATGGTTTGAACAACCTGAGTCAATATAGAAGAGGTGCTCATCATTCATACCTTGTTTTTAAGTCATATTCATAATGAGGAGAGAATCCTCTTGATCCTCTATATAATTGTTGAAGTCCTTTCTTGATTTGTATCCTTCTTGATAATTGTTTTTGTAATTTTTGTTGTAGCACTTGTTGTAGCCTTGATTGTGGTTGAACTTCCTCTTGATTGTGAGTAGCCACCTCTTTGAAATCCTCTTCCTCTGTGATTCTTGAAGTTCCTATAGCACTCATCTGTTGTGTGATTAGACAATCCACATATGTTGCATGGGGAAGAGTTGAAAGATCTCCCCATACCTTGCTTACCTCCTCTGCCCCTTCCCCTTGAGTTCCTACTTCTTCTTGCATAGTTAGCTTGAGAAGTAGTACCTTCATCTTCAACCTTTTTGCTCTTTCCTTTGTCTTTAGACTTTCCTTTATCTGTATATAGGGCAGAAGAATTGTTACCTTTTGATGGTTCTCGATTTTTGTTGAGCTTGGCTTCATGGGTAAAAAGTTGTCCCATGAGTGTGGTAAGATCTAGAATTTGCATGTCCATGTAAAGGTCCATAGCAGTTGTGAAAGCTACCCACTTATCATCTGCCTTGATGCCATTGATTATTTGTCTCACTATTTGCTCCTCTTCAATCTCCTCTCCGATGCTTGCCAATTGATCAGCTACATCTTTAACCTTGGTCACATACTCTGAAACATTCTGCTTGGGTTGCTTCCTTTGAGTGGTAAATTCAATCCACAATTGTTTTTTTCTAGCTCTTGTGTTGGAAGAAAAATATGAAGATAATGTATCCCAAGTCTCTTCAGATGTTTTACAATTCCTAATGTGAGGAAGAAGGAAGTTAGAAATAGAGTTAAGTAGATATGACCTTGCTAAATCATCTTTGGCACACCATGAGTTGAGTCTTTCTAGCTCCTCTCTTGTAGGTTGGCCTTTGCTTCTGAATATGGGCATCTCCTCATCTCATGATATGTATCCATAGAGACTCCTTCCTTGTAGATAGGTCTTCATCCTCAAGGACCATGCTGGATAATTGTTCTTGTCCAGTTTATCAATTAAAGAAGGGAAACCATCTCCCATTTTACCTTAACTTGCTCTAATACCATAGTTGGAAGAGATGGATGGACCTCAAGAAAGTGAGGTGGTATTGTTAAAACCTGCTTTGTACCTGCCCTATTTCACTTCAGAGTTTGATAGTAGGCCCTTTTAATTTGCAAATGACACCAAGAAAGTACCTATGTACTTTGGAGATGATTCTTCAAACAATTGAATCAAAACATATTACTCCATGAATTGCAAGTGCCATAGAACTTGTGTCTAGACACCTGCTGGTTCTTTTGCTCAGTTCTCAGAGTACAGTAACAATTGCTTAAATTCCTTTTGAGGGAATTTAATTAGCTTAGATAGATAATGATTACAAGTGGAATCATCTAAAATGATAAACCATACACTGAGGAATCAATTTAGCAATTGAATGCTTACCCTGGACTTTTTAGGGACTGAGCAGTAATTGACTAGAAAGCACTTCGATGCAGATTTCTCCCAATTGGCTGAAGCAAAAGCTTTGCAATTTATTAGCACATAATAGACTTTGAGTTCGTTCCAACAAGCTATAGAACATGCAAAA
Source organism: Ceratopteris richardii (assembly GCA_020310875.1). Taxonomy (NCBI): domain Eukaryota; kingdom Viridiplantae; phylum Streptophyta; class Polypodiopsida; order Polypodiales; family Pteridaceae; genus Ceratopteris; species Ceratopteris richardii. Next base: position 33,681,229 of record CM035410.1, on the reverse strand, counting down.
TGATTGAGAAATCACTGACATATAGTCATGCAAAGTTCGCTGTTTTGAGTAGTCATAGCAGAGAAGTAGATAGAGATGATCAATGAAGTATATCTATTATGGCACATGATTTTACAAGTTCATTGGCATTATGATGATGCCTAATGATAGTGGAATGTGTAGGCTATGGTGTAGGCTACTCAACTCTTGCAAATGATCTATGGAAGAGCTCTCAATGAGGCCACACAACCGTGACCTTTACAAGCTCCTTTTATAGGGATTTTCTTCAAATTTGAATTTGAATTTCAAATTAGGCTCCACCTAAAAAGTGATTCCTCTAAATAAGAATATATCTCTCATGAAAAACTCGTAGCTCTCCTAACTCCATGATTTTTTTGGCTTTACAAGACTCTTAATTATTTAAGCATTTACAAATGGTAAATGATCCAATGTTACAAGCAATGATTCACATGCTTTATCAAGTGGTTGCACATTTTTTCCTTCCATGCCTAGCCAAGTGTGAAGGCTTGGACATTTTCACCAACAAACATTTCTTTTTCTGCAATGCATTACTTCCAAACATTTCCATTAATTAGTCATACTCAAGTTAAAACATGCATTTACGAAAGGCTACAATTCATGTATTATTTTTGTCAATAACATAGTTGATTATACACATACACTTCCTAATGCACATGAATCATTTATGGATTCCTATCAAGATTGCTTTATGGTTGATTTTCCTTCTAAACTGCCACCTTCTAGGGATCTCTTGACCATAGCATAGACTTAATTCCTGGTAGTTCTCATCCCCATAAAGCACCTTATAGGCATGGATCTTTACATAAAAACAAATAGCTAATCAAGTTAAGGATTTACTCCACAAAGGACTCATAAGGCCTAGTTCTTCTCTGTTGGAGCACCTGTTCTCTTAGTGGAGAAGAAGAAAAAGACTTGTAGAATGTGCATTGACTATAGAGCACTCAATAAGATCACAATTAGAAACAGATATCCTATTCCTAAGATAGATGATTTGCTAGATAAACTTCATGGAGCACGTCTTTTTAGTAAAATTGATCCTAAATATGGTTATCATCAAATAAGAATGACCCAAAATGACATTTATAAGACTACCTTTAGAACTCAAACTCGTCTCTTTAAATTAATGGTGATGCCTTTTAGACTCACAAATGCACCTACCGAATTTGCACATATGATGAATAACATTTTTCTTGATTACCAAGCTTTTGTTCTTGTTTTCTTTGATGATATACTTGTCTATAGTGAGAATGATAAGGACCATGAAAATCATTTAGTAATGATCTTTAATTTGTTATGCAAAAACAAACTTTATGCCAATCCTTGAAAGAGTTATTTCTTCCAAAAAAATCAGAGTATTTAGGCCATATTGTTTCTAGTCAAGGCATTCATGTAGATCCAAAGAAAATTAAAGTAATTGAAGAATGGCATGTACCTCAATCTGTGAATGATGTATGCTCTTTTCTAGGGTTAGATAGTTTTTATAAAAACTTTGTAAGCGGTTTTTCTTATTAGCACTTCCACTCACATTATTATTAAAGAAAAAGTTAAAATTTGCATGGGGATTAGAACAACAACAATCTTTTGAAAAACTCAAACATGCACTTTCTCATGCACCTATTTTGCAAGTACCAGATTTTGCACAACCTTTCCATGTAGTTACAGATGCTAATGGTTAGGTATAGTTGTTGTACTAATGAAAAATGATCATCCCATTGCATTTGAAAGTAGGAAACTTAAACCTTCCGAAAAGAATTACAATACATATGATAAGGAAATTTTAGGTGTTGTACATGCTTTAAAAATTTGGAAACATTACGTTATGTGTTTTGAAGTTCTAATAAAATTAGAACAACATGCTATTAAGCATTTATTAAATCAACCATTCATTTCTAGCATACACATTAAATGGGCTTCATTCATACAAAATTTTCAGCCTATGATTCAATATCAACGTGGCAAAGCTAATATTGTACCTGATGCCCTTACTCGCTTCCCATCCTCACAAACAAATATTATTTCAATCACTAATATTTTTGCTATTTATATTCATTCATTTCATGACATGATTCCTCCTTATGCATCTGATTTGTATTTTTCACAAACATGGAATGCTTTTAATAATTCTACAACATTTAGTGAGTCACTACACTTTTCATAATGGATTCTTGGATTTCAATTACAAGTTATGCATCACACAAGCTTTCAAAGATTTTTTTATGAAAGGGATGCATGAACCATTATATATGGGTCATAGGGGTATACAAAGTACTATTTCTACATGTAAAGAATTCTTCCTTTGAACACATATGGAAAAGGATATTGCATAGTATGTTTCCCATTGCATTGTGTCTCAACATGTGAATGATATCATGGTAAACCATTTGGATTATTAATGTCGCTTCCCATATGTAATGGACCATGGGAACAAATTTCTATGGATTTTATTACTAGCCTTCCTACAACTTCATCTCATAATGATATGATTTGGACAATTGTTGATAGGTTTAGTAAAATAGTGTATTTCCTTCCTTGTAAAAATACTCTTTCTACACTTCAAGCTACTAAGTTATTTATTAAATGTATTTTTTTGCATCATGGCTTTCCAAAAGTTATTCTTTTAGATCGAGATGTTAATTTTTGTAATCACTTTTGGGTTGCATTATTTTAGAATTTAGGTTCCAAAATAGACTTTAGCTCTGCATTTCATCCTGAAAATAACGGGCAAAGCAAAGTTATGAATGGTACTATTTTAGATTTATTATGTTCTTTAGATAATTCAAGTAATTGAGATGAGTAAATTCCTTTACTACAGTCTGCATATAATAACACAACACATACCACTACTCGACGTGCACTGTATAAAATTTTGTATGGTAAAAAGCTTCCCACTCCCATGTCTATGACTCAAACAGATATACCTATGGCTGATTCTTTTGCAGAAGATCATATTTCTACACTTCATGAGGTTCATGAGCACATTAAAAAGAATCAAAAAGGTTACATGTGTAATATTAATAAGAAATGAGTAGCTAAACAATTTAATGAAAATGACTTTGTATGGTTACGAACAATTTAAAGACATTTGAAAAATATTTCACAACATCCTAAAGTTAAACTTGCACCACATTATTATGGAACTTTCCGTGTCATTCAAAAAATTAATGAGAATGATTTTAGATTAGACATACCTTCACATTGGAATATACATAATTCTTTTCATATTAGCTTATTGAAATCCTTTAAAGGAACTTTACCAATCACTCCTATTTTAAATGATCCTCCTTTACTAGAAGAGGATGTTGAAATCTTAATTCCAAATAAAATACTTAATTATGATTTTACTACTACATGAACTTGTAAGAAATATCATGGATATTTAGTAAAATATAAAATCACTCATTTGAAGAATCTCAACGGATTCATAAGACATCATTAACTCCACATTATGATCACTTGATTTCTCCATATCATTCACAGTCACATCGAATTCCTGTTTTCCATTTCCATGCATGTGTTTTTACATGGAACATGCTTATATTTGTTTGGTGATGGGACATGTGATTGGCCATCCATGTCTATTTTATTCTTATCAACTGAGGTCAATTGGTTGTCAACTGGGAGGCATGTTAAAATGTATGGAATTATGGAATGTTATATGGATTTTATGTCTTGAGGTTTTTAATGTGATTTTGTTTTGATTTAGTAGGTGAAGACTCATTAGGGTGTGAACATGTGTGGACATATTCATATATTTTGAAGATAGTTAAAAGATAGTATTTTAAATATTCTTTGTTAAAATAATACATCGGTTTAGAAAGCGATATTTTTATAAAGATACTAGATCGCTTGAAAAGTGATGATTTTGTAAATAAATCAGATTGTTGTAAACGCACACTTTTCAAAGTTCCACCCTCATGTATCTTCTATTCAGTACGTAATGAGAAATACCTATAAATACATATACTCTGATAGACCCGTCTATCAGAGTATGTGGGGGGAGATTGTACCCAATCTTGTGTTTAGTCTCTTGTCTCTATCTATTCTGTTTATGCTTTTGTGAGATTACGTGCATCTACAAGATCGGGCCAACAATAACATTGGGAAATTGTGGGGATGGGTAGAAAATACATCCAAGAAGACATCATATGCCATAAACACACAAACAAGATCACGAAGAAGGAGATAAGAGAGAAAGAAGAAGGAGTTATGAGGTTTGCTTCAAGCTAGTCTCTTTACAAAATGGCAAAAGCCTCTACAAATGAGTCACCAACTGGCTTATATATATGTGCCCTTGTTTTGGTCCTTCCACACAAATGGATCGGCACTTTGAGGTAATTCTTATAGAAACTAATAATTTACAATGATTTCTATACAATCTTTAGGGAGTATCTTAAAACAATTTGTAGGCCCCTACTGTTCTTCCCTTCTTTACTTCTAAGCCTCTAACTCTCTACAACACTCAATCTGTTTGGTTTTTCTTGTGATGACTTAGGTTTTGCACATGATCAATGGCTCTAGGCTTCTACGAATGGACTCTAAAATATGCCTTAGCTTCTCACACAAGGTCCTCTACTCTCTCCCTTTGTATTTCCCAAAGGTTAGAAAGCCCAAAAAAAACACCGAAAGCACACAAAGGTCACAATGTGCAGGCAAGCGGTTGCTTTTCTAGAGCAAGCACTCGTGTGCAAAAGTGGATTTTTCGGAGGTTTTTAATTTCTTTCCAATGTACTTGAGCTTATAAGATCCCTTAGGTCTTCTTCAGATGATATTATCTATGGAATTCCCCTTTGCACATATCCAAAGGCTCTAGAAAATTCACTACCAATCCCAAATTTTGGGACTAGAAACCTACAAAAATTTAAATGGTCACTCCTTGTTGAATCTCTATAGGTACTAGAGTTATTGACTCCCATTTTGGTATCTCTATCCCCATATTTTTAGGGGAGCAATTGCTCTAGCTAGAGCCATCACTTTGATGCAAATGGGGTTTTTCTTAGTTGCTTGGACTCTTTAATGTTGTATTTAGCCTTGCCCATGCCCTTGATATTGAAGTCTTTCCTAAGCTAATTTGCTCTTGGATACTAAAATTTACCACTAAAAATGGCCCTAGGCCTTGTACTCTCAAAATGTGGTATTTCCTTATTCCAACTCCTCGAAAGTGCTTAGAACAATCCACTTGCTTCTTGCTAGTGTTTGGACAATCCTTTGGCTCTCTTAGGCTTTTCATCAGGTTGCACCAATTGTTTTGTCAAAGCAATCATTGGATCACAAAGTGGGTTTTTGTAGAATTTAGAGTCGTTTTCCTTTGTTCCTACACATCTTGAACTTGACTTTTATGAGAATTCCCTTTTAGCTAGATCCTTGTAGGTGAGCAACTTTCCTAGACCCTTCAACAATTGATGGAGTGAATTGTATTCTAATTTCCCTCAACATGGTCAATGACGCTCTCCTTAATCCCCTTTATGGTGCGATTGGCGAACAAGTGCAATTGGTTACAAGTACCCTTCTTATGAAAGCAAGTGATTACTCTCCTAGAGAAATCTCTGCAATGCAAGTGATGCGTATTTGAAGTTCTTTTTAACCCTTAGCTTGATCTTCGCTTCCACACTAACTGAAAGTGTGATCCTTGCATGAAATTTCACTTAAGATTGTACTTTCACCCTTTAAACTTTCCTACCATCTAGGGTAGTATGAACCTTGCAACCAAAGATGTTTTGGGCTTTACATTATACAAATGACATTTTTTACATCATTGGTGATGTCTTAGCCACCTAACCCTCCTCCTACAATCACTCCCCACTTCAAATGCAACCAAGAAATTTCCCTATGGGAAAGCCCACTTTAAACACACTTTTTATTTTCTCCACTTAGTCCCATATTCCTCCTATCTTCATAGCAAACTACTATGTGTCTCTCAATGCTTAGTGGAGTCCCTACTTTTTCTTTATAGTATCCAACCAATTGCCCTACAATTACCACTTTGCAAATTCAATGTCTTGGCATTTTATCACCCTTTATTGAGAAAAAACATTTCATATGCAACTCCCAATGGCCTTACGCACCTATTGCCCTTTTCTCTTTACCTACATCAATTGAGTGATGGCTCGAAGCATGCATATCCATTTTTTTACAAAAGATCTCTTTTTCAATGTGCAAAAATGCCTATTCTTCCCTTTAAATTCTTTCATCTCCCAAAGATGACGCATTTTACCCCACAAACTCTATCCTCTAACTACGCTAGCATGATGGCTCTTCTAATAACCCTTGGAACACCCACTTTCTAATTCTTCTAAGCTCCCTCAAAGTCTCCTCAATGAGAAATGACAAGAATGCCTTGGAGTAATGCAACTACCCAATCTCTGCAACACTCTGATTGCTCTGTTATGAGCCTCATTGGTATGAGTGAATACACTTTCTTCCTATCCTTAATGGCTTTTTCCCATCATCTCATGGAATGAGATAAGACTTGCAAAATCGAGAACTACACCTATATGTGATCTAATCTGTAATTCCCATGGCACTATCGATTCCAATGTGGATACTATCAGCCTCTCATTGCTTTTAAAGGTTCAAGCCTCCTCTTGTAATCCTTACTTGATTCTGCAAAATACACAGCATAGCAATAAAGCTCCCCAATCTCCTTTGCATGCATACAAATACTCAAGTCAACTACTCTTCATGCTTGAATGAATGACTTCAAAGTCAAATACACACTAAAGCCTTTGATTTTTCCTCTATTGTTTTAGTTTTCTTGAATATCAAGATCTACTAGAAATGGGAAACCTAAATTAAAAAATTGAGAGCTAACCCTAGTTTTGGAGATGATGATGGAACATGTATATACATAACTCCTGCCCTATGTCTCATGAGTGTTACAATAGGTAGAACATGCAAAAAATGAGCAAAACACCCTTCACAAATGCAATAGGACAAACCAAAACCTCAAATAAACCTCTCTTACCATCTCTCTCAAGGTTCAAGCTTCATTGGAGACATTGAACAGTAGCACATTCCCAACAAAGATGCCAAAAATTATTGTAGACCCACTAGATTGAAGGCTAGTTGGCATCAAATGGTGTAGATCAACTTTAAAATTGTCTATCTAAGTATGTTCAATTGTTCAAGTGTATGGAGATGTGTCTAATGAAGTTACTAAGTTCAACACATGCTTAAGAAGAAAATCATCCCACATAAATACACTTAGAAACAACAAAAACACACCAAACGTGCATAGAAACACTCATGTTAGGTGGCTATGGAGTTAGGACACCTTAAGCATGCCATGGAAGCTCCAAATAAAAAAAGAGATGGAAGAAAAGAGCTCAAGAAGAGAGATGCACAGAATTCTATTGCCAAGAAATGAAGAATTGTGTAAGAAGCATACAAGCAAAGTGATCAGGGAATTCTAGCTCATTGTGTGGAAGAACAAGAGCATGATAAATGGTTGCAACTAGCACACATAGGTGCATTAGGGCAACATCATTCAAAACATAGAATCATATAGACATTGAAACAATTAAATGTATATTGGACAACAATGGAAGCTAATGTCTATAGGTTGATTAAAGAGTGCCCAAATTGTATTAGTAAACCCCCTATTGAACATGCTACTGTATACCACATGTATCTAGTACCTGAGTGGAGTAGGCTGATAGTAGACTTCCTAAGGACCAAAACATTTCCACAAGAAATGAAGTTAGCAAGACAAAGGATTATAGAGCAAGAAGCTCAAGACTATACTCTCATTGGAGATCATTTGTACAAAGGTGGATGAGATGGATATCTAAGACTATGTGTCCATGGGAGCCAATACTTGAACATTTTAGACACTGCACACCAAAGTGTTGTAGGAGGACCCTTTGGGCCTAACTGAGTGATCAAAGCCATACTATTTTCAAGACTATGGTGACCCACTCTTCACATTGATGCACATATCTATGTGAAGAGATGTGACACATGCCAGTGAACTCAATATCCGGATCGCAGAGATGAGATGCCACTAAGACCCATGATGGGAGGACGTGCATTCTCTAAGTGGGTTATAGACTTTGTGGGAAACATTAACCCCCTTCCTATAGGCTCTCATGTTGAATACATAATTGTAGCCATGGATTATCTCACCAAATGGATAGAATTGGGGACCACAAGAAATAATGATGCACAAACGATGAAAAAATCCTTGTTTGAAAATGTATTTATAAGATATGGGTTGCTTTTCGAATTGGTGACCGACTGAGGAACTCATCTCCTAAATAAAGTAATTGAATATTTATTGCGGGATTTTATGGTGATACATAAGAACTCAGCACCATGTCATCCACATGCTAATGGACAGGCAGAGAGTGCTAACAAAATCCTATGTAATGTACTGACCAAGCTAGTAGACAACAAACACTCCAACTGTGACAAACATTTACGCCATGTTGTTTGGGCATACGTAGTGGCCTACAAAACGGTACTCAATGGAACTCCCGTTCAGATGGTCTTTGTTCATAATGGAGTGCTTCCCTTGGATTTCTTGATAACCACTCTCAAGGTCACAGAAGAGCATGAATGGATAGGCCACAAGCTATTTTCTAGGATTATGAACTTAGACACTTATGAGAGACTAAGCTAAGGGTAGCAGCATGAATATATGCAACCAAGAAGAGACATAAGGCTTATTTCCATGCACATGTGAAAGACAAGGGGTTGAAAATTGGCGATTTAGTATTGTTCTATACTCTGGAGGCAACATGCTCATAAATTAGAGGAATGCAACTATGGATCTATGATTATCAATATACTTTCAACGAGCAGAGCAGTGCAGTTAGCGACCTTAGAAGGAGATGTAATGCCAAATTACATTTATGCATTAGAGTTTCAAGCTTTATCAAGAACCATTGATAGAAGTAATACTTAGACAACTCACCTTGGCTAGGAAGCGTAAGGAAGAAGAGAAAAGAATTCGAGAGGAAGATCATATTGAAGCTCTAGAGCACATTATACGTATGAAGCTAAGATAATAAGGTATAACTAGACAAAAATGCTAGAATGGAAGAGCTTCATCTCATGAGTGACATCGATCAAATAGGTCACACTAGATACCACATGGCAACATGTCAAGCAAGGGGGAATGTTTCTCCTAGCATAGTTGATAGACAACCCTTAATTACAGTCAAGCTAGGGCAAGGCACTACACTCACGTCAATTAAATCCCTAATCGATTCTCGTGCAACAACTAGTACAATTAGATATTCCTACTATCAAGATATGGATCTGAAAATAAATTTGATTGAGGCTTACCTCATAAGATTAGGAGGCATGGAAACCCCTTGCATGGGCAAGGTGGAAATTCCACTTCTCCTAGAAGTTGTCGCCTCGATAGTAAAGCTCTTAGTAACCCCTCATCACTAACCAAATTTGTAATAATCACCCTCCAAATATCTCGTAAATAATGTTCAAACCAACTATGCATACAAGATCATGCACCATCCAAAGTATGCATACAAAAAATCTAGTGACATGAATTAGGCACAAAGGCATCATCAATATCACCCCACATCACCAAGCTACATGGGATGCATATCAGTATCGCAAAGAGATTGCGGTCTCACTCATTTGTTCTCCTTTTGTAGAAGATCAATATAATACACATAAAAGTTCACAATGCAAGTAGGAGATCCATCTGTGGTAGGTCCCAGTCAACACTCGATGGACTATCACAACCTAATAAAAAAAGAATACCCTTTACTACATCATGCGAGTTCCTTAACTTTCAGGGTATCATGCCCATTGAGGATCCACCACACAGATGAACCGATTGAATCCATGAAAAATCTCATTGGTTCCAAGGACTCATAAGACCCTTGCCAATGTAGAATACATATTTGAAGCAAAGCTAGAGTATTATACCACATGGGGAAGAAACCAGTTCTTTTTACAAGAATTTGACCCACTATAGAGTATGACATGCACTACTACTCCAAGCTTATGATAAGCTAACCAAGAATGTACCACTTTGAGGAACAAAAGGACAACTGCACAACCTCGTGAACATATAGAACGACCACCCCAATAGACAGAAACCCCTCCGTAGGTATTGAAAGAGCTTAACAATCTACGAGAACAAGTCGCTACCCTCCAGACTCAACTAGCAGAACATGCTATAATCAAAAGGCTTGCTTCCCCACCTGATCTTCCCAAGCTCAACGAGACCGTGACTATTCCCATGGAACCCTCATTTGAAGAGTATGAGCCACAGGCAGCCATTGGTGGATGTGTAATCAAAGAGGTTCGAGATACTTTCAAGCTACCAAGACCCACTTGGATGAAGCCAATTGAAGAATTAGGGAAAACACACATATAGAAGCTTCGCTACAAGACATGGCAATGATAGAGGAGACAATCCTAAATTCCCCTTATTTCATGGAACTCATGCCATGGTAGTACGTACCCACTAAAGAGATCTAATACAAACCATATTTTATGTATTTTCTCGAGTACAACAAAGAGATTTAGAGAATTACAAGGACGTTATCGACTCATGCTATGTAATTCCAACCACAGGACCTACCTCCACAAGAAACTAGGAGCACTACTTTTCAACCAAATTGGAGATATGACCTATTACAAGAGTACCCAGAGATGATTTACACATGGTCCAAGGCCCCCATGCATATTATGTTCAATCCATGTTACGATGCCAGAGATAATTTCTCTCCGACAACCTTCTCCAACATTCAAACATTAGATTATTTTCATGAAAATCGAGAAGCCAAGCCAAAATCAGCAAAAGTTAAAAGCATTAAGTATGTGGAGGATGGGGGTCAAACTCAAAACCCCTTGGAGGATGGGCGTTCATGCTTGCTATCTCTACCATCTCCTCATGCTCTAAAGTGAATGTGATACTCAATATAAACTTGGCCATGTCAAAGATGGAGCTTGATGCCATAGCAATAGATTCAAAGAGTGACAGCATACACATGCATAATAGCTACTTGACATTAGAAGGTACTATTTACATGCTTCTCTATGAGTTTTCATGCAACTATATTTAGAAATGAGAATTTTAAATAAGGTTATCCAAAGTGCAAGTATGAAGATTCGAAGGCTCAAGAGAATCAATTTTTCATTGCTTCTAGGATGGAAAAATGTGCATGATAGTGCAAACAAAAGTATTAATTAAGTAGACTCTAATTAGATGGAACGTAAAGGGACCCTCAAACATGGAGAGATTGGAAGTATGTCAATCTTGAATCAAAATTATAAGTTTGAACTAAAAATAGTTCATCAAGTCTTATAAGACATGAATGACACAAAATTCTAGAGTGTTTAGACATAAAGTCTCAAAGATTTGATCATACTTTATTCACAAGGATTGTTGTCATATAAATTATGCAATTGATTAAGTCAAGATTTTTTATGTATTATTGCATAAAGATAAGTATATGGTCTATACTTAATTATGGAATAAATACACAAAACGTTCAAAGATTTACTTTAAGTATTTAAAATACGTAAAGAAGGTTGTTTTAAAATCATGAATAGACCACAAACTTGGTCTCAAGTCAACTATAGGTAGTTTCATTGAAAGTAAACCCCTCCAAAGAAAGGCTAGCACTTTGGAAGATTATAACTTTCAACGGTATAGAAACTAAAGTTGGAGAGTGAAAAACTTATGGTTAAGTTGTTTACCAAGTGTCCCCAAAGAAAAAACTTTGGTAATTCTAACTCACGATCTTCAAGCTTAATGATCCAAGGAGTTAGAATCTAATTGGTATTCTTCAATAAAGTATCATTCATACTTAAACATTCAAGAATATCTATTACACAATAACTATTTCAACATTAAGGCATGTTGAAAATTCAAAGTAATATATTCTTGGATAAGACAAAGAGATCCAAACATGTTATGCTTAGAACAAGGTACATGTACGAGCAATGAAGCATTCACTTTCATGATGTTCAAGTAAGCATGCACTAATTCAAAGTACCACTTTGAGTTAGATTGATACATAAGTAATCCAAAATTGATTCTTTGAATGATCCAATGCAGGATATGTCAACCTTCTTAGCAATTATATAATGATTCATAGGTCAATCTTACATATAATTGAGTTTTACGAAAAAAATCAAAGTATAAGTTATAGCTTGGTTTGCAAAGATACAAAAGATGATTGGACAATTGTATCGTTTGGACAAGCTCATGTGAAGCTTAATCATTGAGATCTTGTAAGGTATTAGCAAGCTATCACTTCTAGTAAAGAATCCAGATGATTATCAAGTGATAAAGAAGATAGTGTTATGTTCATATTATAAGTATTGTATGTTGGTCCAATCACCAAGAGAAGCTTGTACTTTAAACTATGCAACCACAATAGGGTTGTCAAAATACATTTAAGGTACACAAGAAGCAAAGATAGATTGACCAATGATAATAATTTTTGAGTTCAAAACTCAAGAAAATGAATAAATATCACATATAAATGAAACTTCAAGTCAAACTTTCATGATGGAATGGGAAACCATATCCTAGGCTATATTTATCCTTTAGTTTGACACTTAAGAAGTGAACACGACTCAAGAATTAAAGCTTCAGAGTATTTTCCAAAAGCCTAGAATCCCTTTCAAGGATTGTTTAAGAGGTGTGGGATATTCCAAAATGAATCCTTTGCTCATGTTTTTGATTACTAAGGAGTTATCTCAAGTAGTTGAAGAATAAAATTCTCCCTGGTAGTGAGAATAAAAATCTTCAAGATAGTTAGTCAACATGTTGTTCCCAAGGAGTCCCATACCATCGATGCTTAAAGTCTAGTGATTGATATAACCAATAGGTTTATCAACATGAAAGAGATTCTTAGCTTTAGAATCTGAAAGGCATTAGCACATGCTTGGACTTGAGTTGTGGGAAAGATCTTTAAACAATCCCATGGGTAAGCTGGAGCTCTAAGCAATTCAAGAGCTCTTAAAATCAAAGGCTACGTCTTTATTATTGTCACATGATCAAACAAGAATTGATCAGGCTTGGCAAGGTCTATCTAAGAACTTGTGACTGTAATTAATATGAATTTTGTCCAAGTATTGGCAATAATACATTACTCATGAGTGTTTCCTCTTTAAGCATTAAATCCTCATTCGGATTAAAATTTGGAATAAGGTTTTTCCAAAATCAAGGCATAAAGAGGTAAAAGGTTCTAGACATACCCTAGATGTTTGATCTAAAAGTTCTTTGCAAGACCTAGTAAGTTTATAAATAGAATATAACACCTCCATCTTAGCTTTCAATATTGGCACCAACAAGGGTTTGAGAAAGACTTATAAATGATCATGAGAACATTTATAACACATAGAAAGAAGTCCAAACTCACGATGTATTTTTGTGGATTGAAGAAAGGATCCACTGGTATGGGACACTAGAATGCTAACTCCTTTTGAGAATTTTTCTTTGATGGCCAAAAAGAAAAAGAACTCATGACTCATAAAAAGCATCAATCAAGTTATATCTTTCTTGGGAAAGTGCATTAATTTGATGGACTTAAACCAGCGGAAAGAAGGATAAAGAATTGAAGGAGAGTTTTTACTCTCGTAGATGTGAATTCTATAAAACTTCATCAAGTCCAAATTTTGAATCGAGTTTAGGATCAAAGGTTCAAGGTTTGATACATTTAGTACCAAGTTCCTATTGAAACTTGTTAAAGTCAATCTCTTGACTCAAAGTAATGCACAAGAATTGCATTTCAAGAAAGGAAGGCAAAAAGAGATTAAGTAAAAGAAGTATTACCTTAGTCCTAGTGAAGCATAGATTTTCTAATCAAAGAATAAATGTCATCAAATGAAGCTTAGTGGTTCAATACACTAATGTTGGATACCACATTAGTATCTTGTCGTTGGATGAGGTTTATCTTTACTCCATGAATGTTTTGGAGAATCTAGTTTCTTTCTCTTAAGGATAGATAAAATGCTTCAAGACCTTGATGGAATATATTTTCAAAAAGTTGAAGTCTTGAGCCATCTAGATTTTGACTCACAAGTTCAAGTATCTTCGAAGTTTGAATTGGTTGTAAAGGGTTTTAGGTTTTTCTTTGTGCTAGATTTTGTATTTGATTAAAATAGAGTATCTTATTCCTTTCAAAGACCATGGTTAGCAAGTTGGAACAAACTAAATCAAACATCCTAGATAGATATTATGTACAAGAACCTATTCATTCTTCAAAAGGTGCTAAGTCTAAGTTGACTTATTCATTTGAGTTTGATTCAAGTTACATAGCATAACTCTAATGACTTTCATAGAGTTCAATACACTCTTGAAAAGAAAAGTTATGAATTTCTCATAAGATTAACAATTTCCTCCAAGAACTTAAAGCTAACATCTTTGAGAAAAATTTCCTAAGTTGGACAAATTTCATTTTTTATTTGACTTGGTCAAGTTAAAGTGAGCTTGACCAAAAATAAATGGCAAAATTTCTCCTACATTCTACATAGGATTTGTGTAGCCTGTTAGGACAAAGTACTCCTCCAGTCGAATAATAAATCAAGTAAAATATTTGTTGGAAGTGAACCATATTACAAACACCTAAGCTAGATGTTTCAGTAAACCAAGCTTCGGGTTTGACTTCCATATCAAAATCAAGTGAACCAAGAGTTCTCAAAGTCTTTTTAGGGATAGATATCCCACCTTAGTTACTAAGTCCATGCACCAATGATGCTCACAAATGGACTAGTAATTTGAATCCACCCATTTCTCATGTCAGTGCCAAGATAGCACATAGTGAAAACAATGAACTAGCCAAGGACGTTTTTTGATCCACTCTTATTATTCATACCTTACTTTGCACTCAAACTAGTTTATCAAGTGCAAATCTAGACAGTGTCTTAAATTACTTGGGTAGTGATCAACCAATAGATTCTCCTCTAGTCATTTGGAATACTAGGTGAATCCCACCACCAAGATGAAAACATGTTTTGCTAGCTTAGAACATGAGGCTTGGGGGATGCCTATAGTTACGATGTGTAGCTTTATTTTCAAGGAAGTAAATCTTTCCCAAGGGGGAAAAATGTAATAATTAAGTCTATGATTTGAGTGTCTATCCAATTCAGATATATTTGAAATCAAACATCGTTTCATCACTCGTGTGCATGTCCAAAGATCTCCAAACTAGAATTAAACATAAGTCCATGTGCTCTTCAAAAAAAATAATCCACTTTGCCTAGTGTTTAAGTCTCAAGGTTGTGAAGGAGGAGGTCTTGGGTTCAAACCCCATGGAGAGCATAGGGAGATATTTTTGCCAAAAGAGATCTAGAGCTTTCGAACTCAAGTTAACATGAGTTAACTTGAGTCTAGAGAGTTTTAACTTGAGCGACGAGTACACCTACCAGTAATAGACTCCAATGGAAGGTGCTAAAGCATTGGTGGAGGTCACATCAACCACTAGTGGACTCTAGTGGAAGTTATGAACGGAGTGGTGGAGATTGCATATGCACTTGTGGACTCTAGTTCCATTTGTGGTCCTTGATGATTTGAGTAGTTATAGATAGAGGTATAAGATTGGGAGGAGAGTCATCTCTCTAGCATGTGGTGGTCCTTCTAATCTTAGTTTGTTACAAGTACCACCCAACTTATCCTCAACAACCAACATACAAAATACATCATTGCTTTCAACCATGGCCAATGATTGAATACCTGTTGGGGATTCTTGGACAAGAAGGAGTTTGAGGGTTTGTAGGAGAAAAAGGAGATAATGAAAATGGAATAACCTTGAAAACTTCTACAGAGGAGTACGCCTGGAAATCTTGAATGTTGATTATATTGAAACGATTACAATGACTAAATACAATCCAAGTCAATAACTAAATACAACTATAGAGAATGCTCAGTTGCAGAAGACCAATTATCTCAAGTCTTCTGGCAGCGGCCTCTTCTGCACCAATCCTTCACTTGCTTCACGCTTCCCTTGTGCACACCTTGCACTACGTCTCCACCAAGCTGAGGAATGGATATCTTCGTGGCGCGCACACACAACAGACCTTGGGACTCTTGGAGTATATCTTCGCCTTCTCTGCACACCTTCTTCTTTTCCCTTCTTGCACTCTTCACTTCTACCTCTCAGTGCTGTCGCACACTAGTGGCTCTTCACTTCCCTTTCTTGCTTCCTCTGAAGCTCTCCACTCTTCACTATCAATGTGTGTGTCTAGAATAGCCTTTGCCTTTTCCTTTTGAATGCGTCGGTCGTGTGATGTCTAACTGCCATAGACTCTTGGGCTTCCTTTGATGACCCAAGATTGTCTTTTCAGTTGGCGGCCAACGACTTGCTCCTTTTGTCCTGTAGTGACTTTAGACAAAAAGAAAAATTTTGATTGGTTGGCCATATTCCCACATGTGTATACTCGACCGCTTCACATACCTTTACCTTTTCCCTTTTAATTCGTCACTTTTGTACCCAAGAGGGGTTCACCTGGACCCTCCACCTTACTTTAAAAACACCCTTTGACTTTAAGGGAATTTAGAAAATACTTCTGCAATATTGCCAAATGAACAATTAAAAGTCCTCTTTTTATGACAATTGAGGGTGCACTACCGTGCACTTTGACCCTAGAATTTAACTTTGACCTTGACTTGCCGGTTTCGACCTTGCCAGGGCTCAACAGAGATGCCCACCACCTAATGTACTCTCCGACCCGGAGAGATAACAACAATACGAGACAGGGAGAACAGAAGAACAGAAGGGATTGGCAGAAGCAGAGAGGCAATTGAAGTAGGAAAATAGAAAAGAGTGCTTTTATTGATGATGTGAAAGAAAGTGGTTAAGCACGCTACAATTATTAGTGAATTCGATCATGACAAAAATCAGATGAAAAGATATGTATATGCAAATCTATAATGGAAGTTGAACTATGTGCAATTTATTTGAATTTGGCTAGCCCAATCTGAAACTGTTGAATGAGACTATGGAGGAGTAGGATTGTGATCCGCAGCGGAGGGTTGAGGAGAGGATGGCAGGGGAGTAGAAGCTTGTTCAACCATGTGCTGGAGAGAACTTAGACACTGCCGAAGGTGGTCCCGTTCGCGTTTGATACGTCGGCATGCAGCATTATCGCATAGTCCTAATTGAGAACGATTTTGAAGATCTGCCAAGGTCTGTAGAGCAGAATCAGCCAGGTCTCTATACTTATCCCTCTCTTCTTTGAGTAATCGTGCCGATTCAGTGAGGGATTGCCATTGTGTTGTAGCCTTTCGATTGATATTGTCGATGGTCGAAATATACTGCTGGTGAATCGTAGCTGCAGCTGAAATTGAATCCAAGGACACCTTGGATGCATGAGCACTGCCATGTGCAATGTCACTTTCTTCACGAAGCAAGTGGAAAAAGGAGGGAGACGTCGGAATATCCATTGTAGGAGTAGGGGCTGCAGGCTGAGGGGAAGAATGGGTTGGAGGGGTCGAGGAACCGGGTTGGGTAGGTGTATGCGAGGGAGTGGGTTGGGTGATGGGAACGGCACTGGTAGATGGGAAAATGGGGACAGGAGGGCGAGGGGGTGTACAGGTCGGGTTTTGCGGGTTGAGATGGGTTTGAATGAGCGGGCGGAAAGAGGCTGCTGAGGAAGAACCATGGTGGAGAATAGGGTCAGGGTGATGAACGGTATTTGTAGTCTGAGGGGTGGTGATGATAGGGGAAGAAGATTGTGGTGGAAATGCAGGGATATCAGGGGGGTCAGGGGGCGGTGTGGAAACTGAAGTGGAGCCAATGGAGAGTGTAGGGGAGGGGGGGGGTTTGGTTATGGAGGTAGGCAGGGGATCACTGAATTGCTGGTCAACAGAGATATTAGGTGATGGTTGTAGAGCAGAATAGTGTGCGGGGAGTTGATATAGCCATTCTAGTAAGGGAGCGGAATATATGGAAAATGAGTGCGATCGACGAGGAATAGCCTCACGGAGGCGACGGGAGCGCCCGTTCAATGAACTATAGAGGAGGGCGGCGTAAGGGTAGGGGCGGCTAGTGAGGAAGCAGTAAAGTGGATCTGCAATGCGAATGTCGGACAGGGGAAGCGGAGAGGTGGGGCTCCGAAGTAAAAAGAAAAAAATGAAGGAAGTAAGGATGGATTGCATACGGATAGAAAAACGCGCATTATGGTCAAAGCGTTGATTACAAAAAGCAATTGTTTCCGAGGGTGACACTCCAGAATATAAAAATGGAGGGCTGTTGAAGTGGATGAGGGAGGATCCTATACTGGCGGCAATGTCAGAGATGGTCAGAGTGCCGGTACGAAAAATGGGGAACAGCCGAAGAGCTTCATAGACATTATTAAGGTTGGAGGGTTCCTGGAAGAGAACGTTCGCCAAGCCCAAAAGACCGGCATGTTGAAGATTTTCTACTGAGAAAAGATTGCGGAGGTCAATGGGGGGAAGAGATAAGTGAATACGGATTTGGAGATTTAAATCAGGTGGGAGAAAAAGGCGCACATAATCACCGGAAGGTGAATTAGGTAGTGAGTTATGAGAAGCAGAAGTAGACAGAGAAGGGGAAGGGGGGCGAGGGAGCGAAAGTGGAGAATAATCGGTGGAGTCCGAGTGAATTGAATAAGTAGGAATATTTATACGTGGAGGATGAAGAGGGGAAGTCGAGGCATCTGGTGGGGGGTAATGGGAGTCGGTAGAGATAGGGATGTGTGGGGTAAGGGAGACAGGCAATGTCGGGACCGGGTAGACGAGGGTGGTAATGGGTTGGGTACACGCCGGTTGAGCAGACTCGGAAGGAGTGTAAATGGGATTGGGGGTTGGTATCGCCGAAGGCGTGAAGTCCGAAAGAACGTCCTGCGGGGGAGGATCGGCCATGGAGGAATGGTTGATAAGATGATGAATGCGAGAAAGGTCCTGGATAGAGGAAGTGATTATGTGGTAAGTCGCCTCGTTGATGTGATGTTGGTTTGCTGTTGAAGAGCCGCCTTGGATTCGTACTCACGTGGGAAGGGTGGCTGTGGGGAAACTTGAGGGGGTGGTGGAGGGGCGAGGCGGAGGTGGAGGGGGAGGGGGGTGGTGGTGGAATGGAGGGGGTGGTGGGGGTTGAGAGGAGGTGAGGGGGGGCGGGGGAATGGTGGAGGGGGGGGCCTACGGGAAAAGTGGAGGGGGCCTGCGGGAGAGTATGGAGGGGGGGAAGGCGGTGGGATGGAGGGAATGTGTGGGGTTTGAGAGGAGGTGAGGGGAGGCGGGGGGATGGTGGAGGGGGGGGGCGGTGGGATTATGGAGGGGGGGGGAGGCGGTGGGATGGAGTGGGGGCCCGCGGGGGATTATGGAGGTTGGGGAGGGGTGGGAAGGAGGGGGGGGCGGTGGGATGGAGGGGGGGGGGGCGGTGGGATGGAGGGGGGGGCGGTGGAATGGAGGGGGGGGAGCGGTGGGATGGAGGGGGGGGGGGGCGGTGGGATGGAGGGGGGGGCGGTGGGATGGAGCGGGGGGGAGCGGCGGGATGGAGGGGGGGGGGTGCGGTGGGATGGAGGGGGGGGCGGTGGGATGGAGGGGGGGCGGTGGGATGGAGGGGGGCGGCGGTGGGATGGAGCGGGGGGGGCGGTGGGATGGAGCGGGGGGGAGCGGTGGGATGGAGGGGGGGGGGGGGGCGGTGGGATGGAGGGGGGGGGCGGTGGGATGGAGGGGGAGCGGTGGGATGGAGGGGGGAGGCGGTGGAATGGAGGGGGGGGGAGCGGTGGGATGGAGAGGGGCGGTGGGATGGAGGGGGGGAGCGGTGGGATGGAGGGGGGGGAGCGGTGGGATGGAGGGGGGGGGCGGTGGGATGGAGGGGGGGGAGCGGTGGGATGGAGGGGGGGGGCGGTGGGATGGAGGGGGGGGGCGGTGGGATGGAGGGGGGGGGCGGTGGAATGTAGGGGGGGGAGCGGTGGGATGGAGGGGGGGGGGGGCGGTGGGATGGAGCGGGGGGGGAGCGGTGGGATGGAGGGGGGGGCGGTGGGATGGAGGGGGGGGCGGTGGGATGGAGGGGGGGGCGGTGGGATGGAGGGGGGGGGGCGGTGGGATGGAGCGGGGGGAGTGGTGGGATGGAGGGGGGGGGCGGTGGGATGGAGGGGGGGGGCGGTGGAATGGAGGGGGGGGCGGTGAGATGGAGCGGGGGGGAGCGGCGGGAGGGAGGGGGGGGCAGTGGGATGGAGGGGGGGGCGGTGGGATGGAGGGGGGGGGGGGGGGGTGGGATGGAGGGGGGGGGCGGTGGGATGGAGGGGGGGGGGGGGGCGGTGGGATGGAGCGGGGGGGAGCGGTGGGATGGAGGGGGGGGGGGCGGTGGGATGGAGGGGGGGGCGGTGGGATGGAGGGGGGAGGCGGTGGAATGGAGGGGGGGGGAGCGGTGGGATGGAGGGGGGGGGAGCGGTGGGATGGAGGGGGGGGCGGTGGGATGGAGGGGGGGGCGGTGGGATGGAGCGGGGGGGAGCGGTGGGATGGAGGGGGGGGGGGGTGGGATGGAGGGGGGGGGCGGTGGGATGGAGGGGGGGGGCGGTGGAATGGAGGGGGGGGGGAGCGGTGGGATGGAGGGGGGGGGGGGTGGGATGGAGGGGGGGGGCAGTGGGATGGAGGGGGGGGGCGGTGGGATGGAGGGGGGGGGGGGGCGGTGGGATGGAGGGGGGGGTGGTGGGATGGAGGGGGGGGGGTGGGATGGAGCGGGGGGGAGCGGTGGGATGGAGGGGGGGAGCGGTGGGATGGAGGGGGGGGGGCGGTGGGATGGAGGGGGGGGGGGGGGGCGGTGGGATGGAGGGGGGGGGAGCGGTGGGATGGAGGGGGGGGGGGGGCGGTGGGATGGAGGGGGGGGCGGTGGGATGGAGGGGGGGGCGGTGGGATGGAGCGGGGGGGAGCGGTGGGGAGCGGTGGGATGGAGGGGGGGGGGGGGGCGGTGGGATGGAGGGGGGGGGCGGTGGGATGGAGGGGGGGGCGGTGGAATGGAGGGGGGGGGAGCGGTGGGATGGAGGGGGGGGCGGTGGGATGGAGGGGGGGGCGGTGGGATGGAGGGGGGGGCGGTGGGATGGGGCGGGGGGAGCGGTGGGATGGAGGGGGGGGAAGTGGGATGGAGGGGGGGGCGGTGGAATGGAGGGGGGAGGCGGTGGAATGGAGGGGGGGGGGGCGGTGGGATGGAGGGGGGGCGGTGGGATGGAGCGGGGGGAAGCGGGGGGATGGAGGGGGGGGGCGGTGGGATGGAGGGGGGGGCGGTGGGATGGAGGGGGGGGGGGAGCGGTGGGATGGAGGGGGGGGCGGTGGGATGGAGGGGGGGGCAGTGGGATGGAGGGGGGGGGGAGGTGGGATGGAGCGGGGGGGAGTGGTGGGATGGAGGGGGGGGGCGGTGGGATGGAGGGGGGGGCGGTGGGATGGAGGGGGGGGCGGTGGGATGGAGGGGCTTGAGCCTTCCCCTTGCTTCTTGTCTGCACTGTAAAGGATTCAAGTTCTTCTAATTGTACCACCCTGGTGGACGGTGAGGGCTCATCGACCTGAGGTAATTTTTCCTCCTTGTATACAGAGATCAATTGGAGATGGGGTCCGGAAGTAGAAGCTTTATTCTTAGGACAACCGTTTGTATAATGGTCCCTGGCTTCTGGACAGTTCCTGCAAGGAGGTGCATTTTCTGGGAGAGTGCACCTAGATTGGTAGTGCCCGCATTCTCCACATCTGAAGCAAATAATTGGCCTTCTAGGCCCATTTGCAAAGTTAGTTCTCGGTCTAGGATTATAGTTGTTACCTTGATTCGTTGCAGCTGCCATCACATTTGCTGGTGGCAAAAGTCCTCCTTGTGTCTAGTATGTCGTTGTAGGCATTCCTCTTACTTGGCATTCATGGGCCTCATGCCCAATTTTCCTGCATAATTGACAAGTCACATTTAGCAGAGGACATTCACTTACTATGTGCCCTTGCTTGCTGCACATGGAGCACCAGAGTCCATTCTTAATGCCGCCTCCTTTGAGTTCCTGCAATTCTTGTCTCAGCTGAGCTAATTCTTCTGCTTGGGCCTCCTCTTCCTTTTGGAGCTTGAGTGCTTCAATCTCTCTTCTCAGCTGAGCTACAACAGTCTCCTCCTCTGTGTAGGGCTTATTCCTTTTCAAGCCTTCCAGCTCCCTTCTTAACTGGATCACTGAGTCCTCCAGTTCTGTACCATAGGTTGGTTGGGAAGAGGTTGCACCATATTGGTGCCTTATCTGCTCCAAGCGTGTGGCCGTATTGATGAATTCCTCAACCGGGGCCGTAGGTAACACTAACTCTTTTATTTTGCATTGGGTGACCACAGGTAGGGGTTTGGCTAACCACTTCTTGACAAAGAAGTCGTGTGGTGGATCCGGTAGTTTAGCCATTAGTGCTTTGGCCCTGGTCACAAACTCTGGGAACTTTTCTCCTGGACCCAATTTCAAGTTTTCTAACTCTTCTATAATGATCTCCGCCGTGTTGCCATGCTGAAACTGATTTTTGAAAGCATCTTTCATCAAATCCCAAGAGGTAAAGTGGTTTTCAGCAAACTGGCTAAACCACTTGTCTGCCAGACCTTCCAATGTGGCGGGGAAGAGTATCAAGAAAGCATCTTCCCTACCCATTAGACCTCTAGTCTTGCATAATGCAAGAAATCTTCAAATGTGCTCCTCTGGATCCTCATGGGCTAAACCTCTGAAGGAGGGGAATTTTATGTTTAATCTGGAGAGTAAGGTTTCTAGGTCTACTTGTCCTGCCATGCTTCCTACAGATGAAGTTGATGAAAGTGGACTCGATGATCCTCTGACTGCCCTTCTTCTTGTCTGCTTGCACTTGACCCTCAAGGTTTGTGACCAGGTTGCGGTCATGAGCTGGTCATAGTCTACTTAATATGAGACACTTGATATAAGTATGTACCTATTAGTAGTCCACTGGAGTGTTAATGTCGACACTGGAGTATTGGTCTCCAATTGCAATTGACCTTCTCCTAAGCTCAAATCTCCTTGGATGTCCCACCGTGCGTGCCAAATTTGTTGGGGATTCTTGGACAAGAAGGAGTTTGAGGGTTTGTAGGAGAAAAAGGAGATAATGAAAATGGAATAACCTTGAAAACTTCTACAGAGGAGTACGCCTGGAAATCTTGAATGTTGATTATATTGAAACGATTACAATGACTAAATACAATCCAAGTCAATAACTAAATACAACTACAGAGAATGCTCAGTTGCGGAAGACCAATTATCTCAAGTCTTCTGGCAGCGGCCTCTTCTGCACCAATCCTTCACTTGCTTCACGCTTCCCTTGTGCACACCTTGCACTACGTCTCCACCAAGCTGAGGAATGGATATCTTCGTGGCGCGCACACACAACAGACCTTGGGACTCTTGGAGTATATCTTCGCCTTCTCTGCACACCTTCTTCTTTTCCCTTCTTGCACTCTTCACTTCTACCTCTCAGTGCTGTCGCACACTGGTGGCTCTTCACTTCCCTTTCTTGCTTCCTCTGAAGCTCTCCACTCTTCACTATCAATGTGTGTGTCTAGAATAGCCTTTGCCTTTTCCTTTTGAATGCGTCGGTCGCGTGATGTCTAACTGCCATAGACTCTTGGGCTTCCTTTGATGACCCAAGATTGTCTTTTCAGTTGGCGGCCAACGACTTGCTCCTTTTGTCCTGTAGTGACTTTAGACAAAAAGAAAAATTTTGATTGGTTGGCCATATTCCCACATGTGTATACTCGACCGCTTCACATACCTTTACCTTTTCCCTTTTAATTCGTCACTTTTGTACCCAAGAGGGGTTCACCTGGACCCTCCACCTTACTTTAAAAACACCCTTTGACTTTAAGGGAATTTAGAAAATACTTCTGCAATATTGCCAAATGAACAATTAAAAGTCCTCTTTTTATGACAATTGAGGGTGCACTACCGTGCACTTTGACCCTAGAATTTAACTTTGACCTTGACTTGCCGGTTTCGACCTTGCCAGGGCTCAACAATACCCTTATGTGGAACATTGTTTGTATTTTAAAAATTTGAACAGAAACACCTTGTCAAACTCTACTAAACTTGTAGTTGACTTTGAGGAGCCTGTATTGACAAATCAAAACCTCTATATATATTTGACATGAAAAGATGAAATTGCCTAGATAGTCATTGGCCTAGTGCAGTTGGAGGCCAAATGGACTCAAATCAAAATTTTGACATCACAAAGCAAAGTCGTTTTGAAGTCTTAATCTACCCATCAATTTTTGTATGATTGTGAGACTATGACCAAAAGGGTGTTGATGATGCCTTGGATGAAGCAATGACCTGCTTTGATACCAATTATTTGTTGATATATTTAGGTAGTGATGTGTGTGAACACTCTAGGACCGCCGGGGCACTTTTTTCCCTCTTTAGGAGGTTTTTTTCCCCCGGCTTGTATATACGCCTATTGCCCTAATGGGCTACTTATCTTTGTACATTCTCAAGTAATACATTCAGTCTTGTGTGTTGTGCTCCAAGCTTCTTCCTCTTCCTTGTGCTGTTCGCGTGCTTCCGCAGACGTCTAACTCCAACAATTGGTATCAGAGCAGGTCGTTGATTCTTCTAGGGCGCCGTCGACACTCCTCCGTTTGCAGTCTCAGATTCGCACAAAATTTGGTGAGCATATGTAGCTCAATGATGAGTAGCACCTCCTCTAATGTCAATCCGGGAAGACGTGAGGATGGTATGAAGACCTCGAGCAAGTAGCGGCACAAGTGCGTGAGTGAGAAGCACACGAGCATGCACACACATACACACACACGCGCACACACGGCAAGACAAAGAGAGAGAATCAATGGAGTTCTTTAGATTACTTTCAAAAGCTCTTACAAGTTCGTTTCAATTACAATCTAGCCTCAAAAATGAGCTCTCTAGCTCTTTTTATAGTTTTTGACTAGCTTTTGGCCCTGTCCAGACCTAGTGTCCGGCCTAGTTAAAAATTAGGTTCCAGGGCTTATTTGAGGGCTCAAACGAAGTCTAAAAATTATGAAATTTGGTACGATGGTACTTCTAATACTCCTCAAGCTCGAGGACTCCTCGGCTTGCACAAAATGGAGTCTAATCTACCAAAAACGGGATTTACAATGTTTGTGTAGTGATTAAAATCACTTGGGTTGTACATAATCTATGGGAAAAAATGATCTGGCCTTGTTGCCGTATTGTGCATGACTCCTTTGTTGCTTTGTATGCCAACACTCCCCCCTTCCTAGCGTCTATCGCCCCTGACAGACCTTTGTTCGCGCGGGTGGTCGATGTAATATTGGATGACATTGGTGGCCAGTTCATGTTCTCCTATCCTTAAGCCTCTTGCTAGATCGGCTTCCAATGCCTCCCAATTTATTGCACCGGGGGTTTCTGGTTGCGGGGTGGTGTAGTACTCTGAATACATTGCTTGTTCACAAGCAAACAATTGAAGCAGATGTGTCGGCTTTGGTGCGAAAATCTCCGAGTGGTACTCCCAGAAACCTGATCTGAACATTTCTTCGAAGGTCTGTTTGTAGCAGGCGGGGAGGTACTTGATGCGTGCATGCCAAGCGTAAGCCACACGGATACTGGGGGTGGTGCTCATGTCATACACCAAGTCGTAATTTCCATTGCTAAACCCCGGAAGACGTACCTGTGGTGCGGCTGCATTTCTAAAGGTCTTCAGCACTACTTGCATCATATCTAAAATTTTAAGAATCATTTGCGCTGCTACATCTTGCATGGGCTTCAAGCGCGGCATCCAGTGGCGAATGGTTCCCATCATATATGCTACCGATGGTGGTCCTTGTGGTGGCGCGATGTACGGGTAGTTCAGCCATTCCTTGCATTGCGCATTGTTCTGTACCTTGATATTGAATGCCTTCCACGACCTGCTGCGGGGGACTGGACCGTAGCATGGGTTGTACAGGAGGTGCAACGGCGCGTTGTTCCATGTGCGTAGCATTTTTGGATAGGTCTCTAAAAGTTTCTGCCGCCATGTTGGTTGACGAATCTTGCCTTTTCGCACCTCTGGAGGAAGGTCTTCGGGTTGAAATTGGGTCGCAAAAGTAGGAATCTGACCCGTGACTCTTTGTATTTCTGCATTATAATCAGCCAAGATAATAAAATACGGCCTGTATTGGAGTTCCGATGAGAGAATCAGGCGTCTCGATGACAAATTCTTGAAGTAAGCTGATTGTAACACAGTCTCCTCTATGACCCTCATGGCCTGATTTTGCACTACGGTGCGCTCTTCATGTGAAGTCCCTATTTCCTCCACTTGTCGTAACCATGGCGGCCGTGGTGCCTCGAACGTGTCCTACGCTTCTTCTGTTTGTTGGCCTCCTGGGAATGGTTGCAGATCATATTCTTCATCAAACGTTTGTTCCACAGGAATTTGCACAACTTCTTCGTCCGTGGGAGCCTCCGGAGGGGAAGATGGTCTCTCATATTGCAGTAGGCGTGTTTGCAATTCAGTTACCTGTTCCTAGAGATCTTTTATGGCCTCTGCGTTGAGAAGCGAAGCCGCAGAGGGGGTGGTTGGAGGGGCAGCTGTTGGTCCTTGTTGGTGTTCCTGCTTCAGTTGTCCTAGCTCCTCTGATAGCTTATCATGTGCTTCGAGCAGCATGGCGTAATCTTCCAATATAATCTTGATATTATCGGGGGTCACTGCTTGAAACTTGGATGGGCTGATGGGTGCCCCCGGTGTGCTCTCAATAGCTGCCTCCAGGTTCTCTTGATTTTGTATTTGCAGACGTCTGTTCTCTTCCTGAGCAGCCGCAAGATGGCGTTTAAGTAGCGCCATATTTCGCTGAAGTTTTGAGTTACGTTCCAGCTGTGTCCGTAGGTGACCTTCTACCACCTGCACTGCTTCCTGATCTACGTTCTGTAGCTGTACCTCCAATATATTATGGGCTTCTTGGAGGGTTTGGAACTGTGTGTGGAGGCGAGCGTTCTCCTCTTCTAGTGCCGCAAGGCGGTGCTGTAGTGTCGTTGAGTGCTCTTGCAGGCGTTCGTTTCGTTGCTAGAGCTGAATGTAATCTGTTCTTAAATTTGATATACAAGCCAACATGGTGTCCAATGCATTTCCTATAGATGAGTGTGTGTTGTTTATCGTGGGAGATGCATGGGATGGGAATTGGGGAAGGGAGACAGTGAATGATGTGTCTACGGAAGTTGTGTGTGTGGGTGAAATTGGTGGAGGGGGAACGGGAGGAGGTGAAACCGTGGGTGGAGGTGCCGTGGGTGGTGAAATGTCCATACCTTCAGGAGTGGGTGTTAGTGTGGGGCCTGCCATATACATTGGTATGGTAGGTGGTGTGTGTGTGGAAGTGGTGAATAGATGTGAAGTGGGGTGGGGAGCTGGAAAGGCAGGGAATGGTTGAGAGCCTGGTTGAAAAGCCCTAGCAAAGAGGTCATGGAGGGATTGTAGGAATGGAGAGAGGGATGTCGGGGGTTGAGGGCGTAAATTTGAGGAGGGCTGAAAGGGTTGCGTGGTAGCAGGGAAGCCCATGAATGTGGATCTAGGGTCAGGATGACCCGTGGCTGAGGGCGTTGGGGATGGTTGCCCTAGGGCAGGCTCTAGGAGGGGTTCAGCGGATTGTGTAGTATTGGGGTTTGCTTCGAAGATTGGATTATCAGTGGTAGAGAATAGGGTGGCGCTAGAGATGGGAGTACGGAAGATGAAGGTTGGGTCAGTGGGTTGAGTTGTCGATGGGATTTCCACTGTCTCTGTTCGAGGAGGTGATGGTGGGGGAGTAGGCGGTAATGGTTCGGTGGACTCCTCATGGGTGGCGGGGTGCTGTTGACTAGCTGTTTGGGAGGTTGGTGTAGTAGTTGGCTCTTCTGCAACTGTAACGGGGATTTGGATATTTTTACCTGAGCGAGGTCGTGTCTGGAACCTTCGTGGGTCATATTGAACTGAAGGCCTCTGAATGGCAGTACGCACAGCTTCTACAACTCCATATGTTTCTGCCATTAATAAGAGACCTTCCCTGTACTCTGAGTCAATTCCCGCTTCTTCCAACAACTGAGTCATAAGTACTCTGCTGCTCTGTTCAGTGAGTAACTGCTGCGATCGCACTCTTTCCATAATCTGATACAGCCTTCGGAGTTCTGCTGTATATGCTGGGGCTTCAGTGGTCTCTTCTTCATACGCTTCTTCTTCTTTCGGGTGTCCGTGTTGTTGACTTTGCTGAGCGTCACTCCAATGGACATGTCTACCGTCTGTAGACTTTCTTCTTCTTCGTGAGGATGTGCCCTGCTCCTCTGCTTCTGAATAAAACTCCACATCAGAGAATTGTGTGCTTTGTAGGAATGCTTCGAAATCCTGGGGGTCCAGTCCTTCAGCCTCTCCAGTGGCAGCAAGTTCGAATTCAGGTGTGACAGGAGGAGCCGATGGGGTAGGTTGTGTCGTAGTGTCGGATTCCGACCTGGGTATCCTAATGGTAAAGGGAGGTACCGTGCCCTCTCTTAATGGTGATGCCTCAGGAGTAGTCAGGACTTCCCTTGTCTGGACACAAGGGATCGCGCCCCTCATGCGCTTGGACTGATGTGTGGATGTCTTGAGCCTTTTAAACATTTGTAATTGTGCCCAAGTTAAGGCACGCTCAATGGGGACATCATATGCCAAGCATCGATAAATGATGCGTGTGAGTGCACAGCATCCGTTCACCACTAATTTCCTAGATGCCCGTTTGTTTGCTTCATACAGCTGATCTATAATCCACACTGGTAGCTTAATAGGTAACGCACCTGCTTCCGCCAAGTAGAGAGCAAACCAGATCTTCTTGTGTGGTTGCGTGAATCGGTCTTGACCGGGGAAGGCGAAATGTTGCATGCACATTCGGAGAGGGATGGACACATTTGGGGTGAGTGCTGCCATGTCCTTCAGCTTCACTAGTTTCCTGTCCTTCATGTTGGTGGGGACGAGAGCATCCTTTTCTGAGGGTACATGCGTGCCATGCATATTTAAAGCATCACTCACCAGCTCCACAGTAAGTTCAAACCTCTTCAACTCGTTGTTGCCCAGCAATGAGGGGAGAACAAATGATCCGGGTTGGTCCTTATCTTCATTAGCTTGTAATGTGGAGACCAAATAGTAACATCGGAGGAGATCGGGTTTAGGTAGTGGGGCTTCAAAATATTCCGCCAACCCTGCTCGTTGCCATATGATCTGTAGATCTTCTGTGTTCTGTAAAGTCTCGAACTCCTTGGAGAAAAATTGGAATCGCACCCATGATCTGTCATACTCGCATTTAGACTCCCATATATACTTGGCCTCACCTAATGGACCGGGCATGCCATTGAACCAATGAGAATTCGCATGAACTCTTTCCGTGATTCCTGTAGGTGGATCTGGCACCGGGAGTTGCTGGAGGTGTTGCATCTCCACTGGTCGTTCAGTCGGGGGCACATCCACGGGTAGGCTATCCACATCAATTCCTGCAGTAAGTATCCCTACTTGTGAGCCCGAACCTGTCGCTTCTGCCATTTTTCTTCTTGCCTTCTGATTCTGTGAGAATATAGAATCATGTGTTAACATCGTAATGGACAGAATAAATCCGTTGTTGTCCCCGTTACAACATTAACATGAGGTAGATGGTGAGTTAGTGGTTAGTAAGTGCACGAAGACAGTGAGTGTAGTTAACGTTTGTGTATTCCTAGGAGACTAATGCCGTTAGTAAGTGGGGTGAATTTACAAATCGGGGTCGGGGGGTTTATTACAGATCTTAGACTGCCAAATGCAGTGGATGGGCTTTGCTTTCGGTTTCGTAGAGACTCCAGAGAGCTGTGTCGGTGTCGCTGTTTGGGAATGGGGCCTTTTAGGGACCCACTTATAAGTGATTACATGCATACTCATGGGTCTTGGTGTGTTCCTAAGTGTTGAGCACGAGGGCATTCTGGTGGTACTCGTAGATGGGTTATGCTGCATAGGTTGCGGCCTTGGCTTAACTACTTGTGCCCTCAAGCAAGCCTTAGGCACCCAAATTTGTCTAGATTGTGGGCTTGCCTTCATCGACTTCTTGGGCACCCAAATAGATTTTACTTTAGCAGAAGAATTTCTGAAAGACTCCTTATTAGTGTCGTGTTGTTGGTTACTAATAAGAGGCTTTGCCCGCGTAGTTGAAGGTGGTGCACCCGGTCGTTCGCCTTTCCGCACCCATACCTGGTTTATTTGCTGGGACATTCCGCTGCGCAGATATTTTTGATCTCGGACATAAGTAGTACTCTGCTTCTTCTGCTTGTGATCCGCCTTTGGTTGCTGCCTCCTTCTGGCCTTTGGAAAAGAAGGGAGATCCGTTGCATCCCTGACTCCTTTTTTGCAAATGTCATTCCTCTGCAACACAGGGTTTTGAACAAGAACAGTATGGTCATCTTCATGTGTACCCCTGGAAGGACCAGGAGTCTGTGCCTTTCCTAGTTCCTAGAGTGCTCCATTGTCTAATTCTACTGTAACTCGACTATGATTGACCCAAACCTGGAGAAGTCCACTTCTTAGGTTTAGATTGACTGCTTGGTCATAGATCCAATCCTGACCCAAGACGAGAGGTTCAGTGAGATCCTCATCTTGGCACACTAGTACTTTAACGGTCATTGCCTCATCATGGATGTGGAGGGGAAGTTCCACCTCGCCCATGCAAGGGGTTTCCACGCCTCCCAATCCTATGAGATATGCCTTCACAGGGTGGACAGTTAACTGTAACTCTTGACAGTAAGACAATTTAATAGCACTAGTGGCTGCACCTGAGTCAATCAAAGCTCTTATGGTCCTTGCACTCTTTCCTTGTCCTATATCTAAGGTTACGAAAGGACGTCTATCAATTATTCTATTCGAGCTTGTTCCTGCAACTTCACACATGGCCATGGGATATCCTTGATCTGCATGGTCAACTATTCTAGTCTGATCTCGGCCGTGTCTGCGTAACTTCATCCTTCTGATGCGTTCTAAAGCCTCTGCTTGAGCCTCTTCTCGAATGCGCTTTTCTTCCTCTTTGCGTTTCTTAGCAGTGTTTAGTCGGCTGAGCATTTCCTCCGTGAGGGGTTCCTGATACAACTTGACTCTACAACCGCTGATATAGTTTGGGAGAACATCACCCTCTAACGTGGCTAGTTGTATTGCTCCGCTCGTGGAGATCCTATTGATGATCATAGGTCCGTAGCCTCTCTTTTCTAGCTTCCTCGCGTGTTGTTTTAGTGTATATACTAAAACTAGATCTCTTGCTTTCAAGCCCTTATCCTTCACATGGGCATCGAAATATGCTTTCTGTCTCTTCTTGGCTGCATATATTCTTGCGGCGGCTCTCAGTCTTGTTTCTCCTAATCGTTCAAGGTCAAAGATCCTAGAGGAGAGCTCATGGCCTGTCCATTCGTGCTCATGTGCTACTCTCAATGTAGGAATCAAGAAGTCCAAGGGTAGCACAGCATTCTGGCCAAATACCATCTGAAAGGGGGTGGCTTGAAGTACCGTTTTGTAGGCGACTCGGTATGCCCAAACAGCATGGTGTAGCTGTTTGTCCCAATCAGAGCGTTTAGTGTTCACTAATTTCGTCAGTACATTGCATAAAATCTTATTAGTGCTCTCAGCTTGTCCATTAGCTTGAGGGTGATAGGGGGCAGACTTCTTGTGTATTACCAAGAATTCTTGGAGTAGATTTTCAATCACTTCGTTCAAGAAATGAGTGCCTCTATCGCTTACAAGCTCTATAGGTAGCCCGTATCTTGTGAATACATTCTCAAACAAGAATTTGGCAGTTGTTTGAGCATCGTTCTTGGTTGTAGCCTTTACCTCTACCCACTTGGTGAGATAATCTGTTGCCACAATGATGTATTCCGCATGAGAACCCTTAGCTGGGGGATTAATAGGACCTACGAAGTCTATTCCCCACTTAGAGAATGCACGTCCACCCATCATAGGTTTCAGTGGCATCTCATCTTTGCGTATAGGATACTGAGTCCTTTGACAGACATCACACCGTTTCACATAGGTATGTGCATCCATGTGAAGGGTAGGCCACCAGAAGCCCGCAAATAGTATCGCTTTGATCACCCGATCTGGTCCAAAGTGTCCTCCTGCTACACCTTGGTGAGCAGTTTCTAAGATCTTAAGATACTCACTTTCATGGACACACAGTCTCAGGTAACCATCCTTACCGTGCTTGTATAGATTATCACCAACGAGTGAATAATCCTGGGCTTCTTGTTCCAAACTCCTTTTTCTAGCTAGAGTCATGTCTGGAGGGAATGTGTTTGTCCTCAAGAATGATACTAGAGGTTCACTCCAATCTGGCACAATGGATACTTGATAGAGAGTGGCATGTTCCACAGGTGGTTTAGTGCAACAGATTGGGCATTCCTTGCACAACTTTTGGACATCCGCTTCCATAGTTGGCCAATGCACTCCGAATCTCTTTAGAGTCTGCAACGTTCGTTGTTTTGAATGGTGTTGCTCTAACGCACCTACATGTGCTAATTGCAACCATTTAGCGTACTCATCCTCTTCCACGCAACAAGCCAAGATCCCTTGATCTGTGTGCTTGTACATGCTTCCTGCCATGATATGGTATTTTTGGGCTTTTACAACCTCTCTATTCCGTGTGTTTACCACTGGATGGTTAGGCCCGTATGTCAATACTGGTACCAATGGCTTAGCCCACTGCGGTACAACTTCCAGATTAAACAAGTAAGCATCAGGAAGGTCATCTGATACTCCTTGTGGGGCTTCTCCCGATGTGAGCCTAGAGAGATGATCAGCTCTCAAATGAGTCCTACCTTTTCTTACCACAACCTCAAAGTCATATTCCATTAGCAAGAGAAACCATCTCACTAATCTTCCTGTATTGCATGGCTTGTTTACAAGATATAATAATGCCTGATGATCAGTAAAAAATTTAAACTTATTTGCAAGCAAATAGTGTCTAAATTTCTTAACTGCATATACCATGCCTAAGCCTTCTCTCTCTGTAGTGGTGTAATTCCGTTCAGCCGCATTCAATTGTCTACTGGCATAGGCAATTGGAAGATCCATATTACCTTCACCAGTAGGTTGTGCAAGCACACATCCAATAGCGTAATTGGATGCATCAACATGAACATGGAATGGCTTATTCCAATCTGGTGTGGTCAAGATTGGTGCTGAACATAATCTTCGTTTAAGCTCTTGGAAGGAATTCTCACATTCATCCGTCCACTCAAAGTTTGTCAGAAGTCCGTACATGGGCTTTGCAATGACAGCATACATGTGTATAAATCGTCGGTAATAACCACAGTGCCCCATGAAAGCTTGTACTTCCTTGACATTCTTTGGCCTCGGTAGCTCTGCTATGGCTCTCACTTTTTCTTCGTCTGTAGATATGCCATTCTTTGACACTATGTGTCCTAGAATCTTGCCTTGCCTGACCATAAAAACGCACTTTTCTGGGTTCAGGCAGACTTGATATTCTCTACATTTGTCAAAGATTTGTCTGAGTTCAGGGATATGGGTTTGTCTAATGTTGGAATGAGCACAAAGATCATCAACATAGACTTCTAAACTCTTCCTTAGGAACTCCTTAAACACATGGCACATCAGCCTCTGGAAGGTAGCTGGTGCGTTGGTAAGCCCAAATGGCATTACTCTAAAAGCAAAAATGCCCCATTCTGTGGCAAAGGCTGTCTTATGCTGATCCTCTGGAGCTATGGCTACTTGATTGTAGCCAGAAAATCCATCAAGGAAGCTGTACACTTCCTTGCCTGCCACTCTTTCTAAGAGATGTTCTGTGATGGGAAGCGGATAGTTATCTCGGATTGTGGCTGCATTAACCTTTTTCAAGTTAATGCACACACGCAGCTTGCCATTCTTCTTGGGCACCACTACGATGGGGGATACCCATTCAGTGTGCTCGATTTCATAGATAAATCCAGCTTCAACCAATCTATCTATCCCTTCTTTGATCTTAGCAGCGTAATTATCGTTATATGTATAAGGCTTTTGCTTAGAGGGTTTGGCATCTGAGGTCATGGGGATGGTGTGCGAGCATATGTCCGGGTCAACCCCTTTCAAATCCTTGTAACTCCAAGCGAATACATCTCTGTATTCTCTTAGCAAGGCAATCAATTCGTGCTCTTCTTCTTCTGTCAGGTCATGGCCTATATACGTGCATCTCTCCTCTCCTTCTTCTAGGGCCACTACTATTTTCTTGGTGGTTTCTTTGTTATCATAGGCCTCTCCTGATTGTGCCTCTCGTTTAGGCATTCTTATCATGACTCTCCTGTCATCTATCTCATACTTCTTAAAATTTTCTGGGACCTCAAACAAAGATTCTTCCTCTTCTGGTAAGGCTTCTCTCTTCTTTCGTTTCTTTCCTTCTTCCTTAGGGGTCATATGCGTTGCTAATCTTACATCATTTGTAACCTCTCCATGCCTCTGGGGTTGAAATTCTATTTCATGGAAGTATTCTTCATCTGATGCAAATGGTGGGTCCATAATGATTGACTCTAGATCGGAGTCACTTGCATCCTCAAATGCATCAAGGCTAGGTTCGCATTCTTCTAAAACTGCCTCTCCCATGATTGGCTCTATGGAGAAGACTGAAATGTCATAGCCATCCTCATCACAGTGAGGTGTCCATTGTTCTTCGTTGATGGCTACGTCCATTGTTGCTAAAATTTCCGCCCAGCCATGGGGTTCAAACTCCTCATCTGGAAAGACTATAGGTGCATAGGCTGGGTCTTGAATGGGTCTATGAGTTTCGTTCGCACCTACCTCTCTGGCTTTCTCTCTCTTCTCTTCTTCTACTGCTACCTTGCACATCCATAAGTGAGTATCTTCATGCATCCATGAGGATCCAGACCCTATGGAATGCACCGATTCTGTATCATCTTTGGCTCTATGGATGGGATTCCATTGGATAGGAGGGACATCTCTATGAGAATAATCCTTGAGATTGACTTTGGTTGTAACACCTAAGTGCTGCAGGTACAAAGAATTGGTCCCCCAATCCTGTACCACTTGCAACTGTCGCATGAATGGTCTTCCTAAAATCATCTCATAGGCATGATTTTTGCTGAAGTCACATATGGCAAAGGTGTGTTCAAACTCGACACCACAAGTGGTGAGAGTTATTCCTTCCAGCAATCCTAGGGGTCTCTCTATGTGACCATCGGCCATTTGCAATTTCATTCTTGTTGGCCTGAGTGCTGGCTTGCCCCAACGCTTCCATAAGGAGGTAGTGGCAATTGCAACTCCTGCACCTGAGTCCAAAATTGCCTTCGTGGTGTAGTCCTGGTAGGTGATGGGAAGATAGGTGTTCCCTTCTTCACCTTCACACATATCCCCTATCTTATCCAAGGGAATTTCTGGCACTGTCCTATGGGATCCTACCTGGGAACGAGGTTTTGCTATCTCTGGTACTTGTTTGGCTACATGTTTCCATAATTCAGGTCTAACCTTGAGTAGCTCTTCTAACTTGAGATTACACTGCACATTAGTGTTCTTCACTACCTCTGTGTTCCTAGGAATGACTGAGTCGTCATTCCTTACCATGACTGTGGGTGCTCTCATACATGTGGACTTTGCTTCCCATGGGCCTGTGAAGTGGGGTAGCTCTTGTATGGAATTCGACTCAAAGTCTAATCTCTCGTGAGACTGAACACTCTCATGCTCCTCGTAAATAGATGGGATGTCTTGTGGGAATTGGTCGTGTGCATCGTCCACAAGTTCAAAAGGAGGGGCAACCTCGCTTTCGTTATCCCATTTGTCTTCTTGAATCTCTCGTAGGAAGTCTGGTGCAAACCGATTCATAGAAGAAGAAGTGTCTGGCTCCGTAGAATTGGGCGCATAAGCAACCTGTGAAGGAGGGCTGATTCTATTGTTGACTCTCTCCTCGTTCTCGCAAATGACTGGAGCACAAGCTTCTTGGGGAGGATTACTTATTCTATTACTTTTCCGAACAGGCTCACACATTCCCTGAGAAGGAATGTAGGCAACCTGTGGAGGTACTTGAGCTTTCGAGGGAGGCTCATCTGCCTTTTGGGGGGGAAGATAAGCTTCTTGAGGAGGCACATGGGCTTCCTGAAGAGGCTGGCTTATCCGTTCTCTTGCCCTTTCCTTCCTTTGAGGGGTAGGTTCCTTTTCTGACTGTGCAATTAGCCGCTCTATTCTTTCTAAGGAGGGGAAACTGTCTGGTTTAGTGGAATTGGCCACATAAACTTCCGATTGGGAATGATTCATGTTTTTGCTTGCTTTTTCTTGGTCTTGATTTTTCTCTTCCTTGTCAGATCTTGCAATTATCCTCTCTAACTTCTCTAGGAATCCATCCAAGTGTAATTGCGTTTTGGCTGAGCCTGAGTAATTGAAAAGGCGACTGGCTTCAAACATAGTCTGAGCCAATGCGACCATTTTCGCGCATAGTTTGGTTCTTTCTATCTCTAGGTCAGCTCTAGGATAGCACTTGTCATGATCCGTGACGTTTGGCCCTTCTTGGATTCTGGCCTGATATGCTTTAAGCATCATGTCTATGTCTTCGGGAGTGGGATCAGCTAATACCGATCCTGTTTGGGGTGGTGGGTGGGTTGCGTGGGCTGTCTTAGAGGGTGAAGGGATGGAGGGTGATGGGGATGGTAGCGGTGGGAATGTGTGAGAGTGCGGTTGAGATGTGATCTCTATGATTTTAGCCTTGGTTTCTCGTAGACTTTCCTCAAGTTCACTCATCTTCTTTGCCCATTGCCTTTTCATACGTTCGCGGCTATCTTTCCAAGCTCTTGTTCTCTTTTTATTTTGGCTCTCAGTATCGCTAGCATCTGGGCTCTTTTCCTGGCCTACCCCTTGGTTTTGCTGCAAAGCTTGAGCTCGAGTGACTACCTGTACTGGTGCAGTGGAAGTGACACTTCCTGAGGAGTCTACCACTAACCCAACAACGTTGATAGGGGTGATTTTAGGCATGCTATTGGGGTTCTTAGGGCAATCTCGTAAGAGATGCTCTTTTCCGCAGTCTTGGCAAAAGCCTTGGATAGTCACGGACTGAGTTTGTGTAGGCGGAGGTAAGGGACAATCACGAATGAAGTGATCTCCCTGACATCGGTAGCACGGTCCTCTTGGGAATGGAGGTCTTACCTGCCTAGATTGAGGCCTAGGATTGGGGTTTGCATACATGACGTTCGTGTAATCTGACTCCCAACTAGGTTCGTTTGTCTCTTCGCTATAATAGGACTCACCATGTTCTGGAGACTGCATGTAGTAAGCCTGGGGGCTATCCACATGGGTAGAATCAAAGCTATGATCACTTGGGTCATTTTCAGAGATCAAGGATGTTACAGGGACTATAGCTCTATTCAGGTTCTCTTCTGCAGCAGTATACTTTACCGGAATCACATTAGCTGGGGTTGGGGGTTGTTGTGCTAGCACAGGCTGAGGCCTTTGTTGGTTTTGATATTGAGGTTGGAAATTTTGTTGTGGCCTGCCATATGGTTGTGGAGGGTACTGGTTCTGGTATCTGCCTTGTTGGTAGGGTTGCGGGTAGGGTTGCCTAACTGCCTGCTTGTTGTATGGGCAATCTTGTGCGGTGTGATTGGTGTATCTCCGTTCTATGGTGCAGTACTGGCTACTAGGGTTTACTTGGGGTTGAGCCATAATAGGGCAGACATTCGCCATGTGGTCGCCACCACAAGTATAGCATCTTTTCACAGGGGCAAACCTAGGAATTTATTTGCTAGAGACGCCTAGTTTTTGTGCCACTTTCTCTGCGAGTTCCTCAATTGATGTGGATTGCGTGGAAGAGTGACTAGAAGCACTATCTGAATCTTTGTAGATTTTGGAAAGCTCTAGTTCCTCCCCTAGGTTATCTTCAATGTCAATGCACATGCGTACACACTCTTCTATAGTCCTAGGGTCCTTCAGATACACATAGGATCTCAATTTCGTACTCAGCAATCCATCAAGGAATAAGGCTACTTGTTTAGCAGATGTGGGTAGCTCCGAAATAGGGCACCTTTCCAGATATTGTCTGAATCTTCTTCCTGCAAGTCTCACGGTCTCTTGAGGGGTTTGCTTGAAGCTGTGAATCAATGATGAGGTATTGTGTCTTATGCCACTCTTAGAGAACTCTACAATGAAAGCCTCTAGGAGTTGGTCTATGCTCCTGAACTGACGCTCATCCAATGGTTGAAACCATGTAAGTGCTGTGTTCCTAAGGGTTAGACCGAAGGCATTGTACTGCGTGAACAGATCCTCAACCTGTTCAGCTCTCAAGACTTGCTTGAACTCCGCCACATGATCATAGGGATCTCCTGTGCCGTCAAAGTAATTCTTCATGGACTTAACTAGCTGGGTGGGTCTCAAAGTTCTTGTGTGCTCTCTAGGTCTCGGCAGAGGGAATCCATCTACATTTCTTTGGTTCCTGTGGGCTCTAAGCATCTCAAGTTCTACCCTATTCGTCTCCGTTCTCGTTCTTTCTCTGCCCACTGGGTTGGCAAAACTTACTTCTGGTCTCTCTCTACTTCTGTCTCTTTGCGTACCCTGAGCTTGGGAGGTTCCAGCCCCTGGGTGACCATAGGATACATTTGATCTTGGTTGGGGGAAAATGAATTCGCCCTTCCAAGTGTAAGCATGCCTATCATTTTCTGTCACCACAAAGATCCTCTCTGAAGTGTGGTCTAAGTAGGTCACTCTACCTGGGCTATCTGGATCCTTAAACTCATAGATCATGATTGTTCCTATATCAGTTGGGTGATCCGGTTTATATCTCCAAAAGGCTTCGTCCGTTTCTCGATTGAGAAGCAAATCTATGCACTTGTTATCTTGGGGGACCCACTCAGGCGTGATAATTCTAGTGAGAACTGATTTACCTCGAGGGGTTCTAGGTTCCGCACCCATGTTCCCTTGTTCCAGGTCACCTAAGTCCGCTTCTGAGATTACATTCCCAAAGTCATCTGTCCTATCAGGATGACTAGTGACTACATATATAGTTCCTTCTTTGTCCAGGTATGCACCATTTTCAAACTTGACAGCTGGGTGTTCTAGTCCAATGGATTGATCAGGGTTTTTAATCTGGACCACAGATCTTCCTAAGCCGTCCTCATAGATGCTAGCACCTAATCGGTTGGTCCTCAGGTACTCCAGCTGTGTTTTGTAAGGGCCTTCTACCCTGTACAAGTAGGGCACACCTGAACTTCCCGTAGGTCTGTCCATGCCTTGAGACATTTCTGACTCACTGGTATCAGAGCTAGGGTAATGAGAGTGGCGACTCAACTGCTGGGCCCAAGACCTTGCAGTGTGATTGACACTAGCCTCTGAAGACCTAAGGCTTTGTCTCTCTCTTACTAGGTGTCGTCCTGATCTAAGGTTCATATGCCTAACGGATTAGCCCAATTTTTTTTTTCAGAGTACAATCTCGTTGCCGATCAGTTGGTATCAGTTACTTGATTCTTTTTAATTATTCCTCGTGTTTAAAGTCTTATCTGTTATTACGTCGTTAGGAATACTTGAATGTTCTTCGCACTTTCAGGTTGATCGTTCCACGTTAGGTTCTTTCCTTTATGTTGTCGACAGTACAGAGATTAAGTTTTTAGCTTGAACTTGAGTTTTTAGGTAGTCTTCAACTTGATAGTGGCCTATCGTTGCCCTGACTTACTCCTACTTCTAATCGTTCTTAGCCTAAGCTAGGAATTGACGAAGAAGAGTTGAGAATATTCCGACCTTTCTTGCCGAACCTTTGCTCTTTAGTGCTCGAGAAGTTGATTCTCAAGCGTGCGCCACACCCTTGCTTGGATACTCTCAATTGCTTCTCAATAGGCCTGCATAAATCCCAAGATTAGCTCCAAGTAGACCTTTCAATTGCATAAATCCCAAGATTAGCTCCAAGTAGACCTTTCAATTGACAGACAATTTATTTCAGACACTTTTTTAATGACCCTTGTTCCCCCTTTTGCATTGTTAGAAATTTACTCTAGAGCTCCCTTGGTGTTCCTACCCCTCAGTGTGTCAACTTCCAAATATCCTATCTGAAAATCAACGCGTTATTCTTATAAAAAACAGTTGAGGGCGTGTAGTATATGTCACGAGCTTTCCGACAAGCCCTAGAGCTCAGAAAATGGATTTCGTATGAAAAAGTTATGACCGTTCAGGGTTTAGGGGGTTAACTAGACAAACAGAACCTTTCGGGGGTTTTAATGCATTTTCTAAGGCCTTCGTAAGTAGATGAGTACATGAAAGTGCAATTATGCCCAAAATTTAGCCTAAATTTCCAAAAATTCACTCCTTAATTTTTTGCCGAAAATGCCTGTCTATCGCGATAGACGGTGTCTGTCGCGATAGACACAATCTATCGTGGGGGCTGTCTGTCGCGATAGACGGTGTCTGTCGCGATAGACGCTATCTATCGTGGATTTCTGTCTGTCGTGATAGACGGTGTCTGTCGCGATAGACGGTATCTGTCGTGGATTTCTATCTGTCGCGATAGACGGTGTCTGTCGCGATAGACGCTATCTATCGTGGATTTCTGTCTGTCGCGATAGACGGTGTCTGTCGCGATAGACGGTATCTGTCGTGGGTCTCTGTCTGTCGCGATAGACGGTGTCTGTCGCGATAGACAGTGTCTGTCGCGGATTTCTGTCTGTCGCGATAGACGGTGTCTGTCGCGATAGACGCTATCTGTCGTGAAATTCGGTCTGTCGCGATAGACGCTGTCTGTCGTGGGTCTCTGTCTGTCGCGATAGACGGTGTCTGTCGCGATAGACAGTGTCTGTCGCGATAGACTGAAAAAACGCAAATTTTTGAAAAACTTCTAGTGATCTAGAGTGCCCTCAAGGTGTAGGTTACAGTGCTAATCATGCATTCACAAAATGTTAAGATTTTCTGTCTGTCGCGATAGACAGAGATCGTCGTCTCGGGACCTGTGTAGAGCCTGTCGTACCTGCGCACACTGCTGGGGATGATGGTACAGCAAAAAACCTGCAAAATAGCTCAAGAAACATGCAAAAACAGCGCATGCAAATTCGCTCTCTCGCTCTCTCTCACAAGTGAAATGAGGGAAATGAGGTGGGGAAGGTGATATTGTCAAAAAACTGAAATTTTCGCGATGATGGAGATGGACGTGGGAGATGGTGATGATGACGATGGTGATGAAGATGGTGAAGAAAGTAAAAGAAAATCGATGAGAGTGAAGAAAATACCTACAACTCCAACGCGTCAACTCTACGTCTTACCATCACACGCTCGTCCTCAAAGCTCGATCCCCGGCAACGGCGCCAAAATTTGGTGTAGCTCAATGATGAGTAGCACCTCCTCTAATGTCAATCCGGGAAGACGTGAGGATGGTATGAAGACCTCGAGCAAGTAGCGGCACAAGTGCGTGAGTGAGAAGCACACGAGCATGCACACACATACACACACACGCGCACACACGGCAAGACAAAGAGAGAGAATCAATGGAGTTCTTTAGATTACTTTCAAAAGCTCTTACAAGTTCGTTTCAATTACAATCTAGCCTCAAAAATGAGCTCTCTAGCTCTTTTTATAGTTTTTTACTAGCTTTTGGCCCTGTCCAGACCTAGTGTCCGGCCTAGTTAAAAATTAGGTTCCAGGGCTTATTTGAGGGCTCAAACGAAGTCTAAAAATTATGAAATTTGGTACGATGGTACTTCTAATACTCCTCAAGCTCGAGGACTCCTCGGCTTGCACAAAATGGAGTCTAATCTACCAAAAACGGGATTTACAATGTTTGTGTAGTGATTAAAATCACTTGGGTTGTACATAATCTATGGGAAAAAATGATCTGGCCTTGTTGACGTATTGTGCATGACTCCTTTGTTGCTTTGTATGCCAACAGCATACTCAGGGTGTTTTCGAGATCAAAACAGCTTCGTTCTGTGGTGCCGAAATCGCGATCTGAGCTCGTTTCGGCCTCCGAACGCACTATCGCAGTGCTTGTGCAGGCTATTTCGTCCTTTTGTGCCAAAGGTATATACCAGTTTCTGTTCGCCAGTTTAAGCGTCTCGAAGTCTGCTACAGGTCTAGCAGAACTCGTCTGGGCAGTTTTGTTCAACTTTTTGAGATACAGTCAATTTTCTGCATCAAGGTATTTTAGTCACCGGCCATGGCTGAAAGCAGTGATGTATTCCGTATGTTGGCTGTTGAGGATAAGTTGGATGGTACCAACTACCCATTATGGGCTTATATGATGCGACATGTACTGGTTGCAAAAGGATTGTGGAACATTGTGCAGGGTGTTGAAAGACGTCCTGTTACACCTGTAACGACAGGTACTGCAAATACAGGTGTTGGAGCTGATGAAGATGGTGTCGAAGATGATATTCCGCAGATTCCTGTTCGTGCTGCTGTTTCTGTTGCACCTACTGCAGAGCAGATTCGTTGGGATGGCAGAGATGCCCAGGCACATGCATTGATAGCTTTGTCTGTCAAACGTGCCATTATTCCTCATATTCGCTCTTGCAGAACAGCAAAGGATGCTTGG
Source organism: Ceratopteris richardii (assembly GCA_020310875.1). Taxonomy (NCBI): domain Eukaryota; kingdom Viridiplantae; phylum Streptophyta; class Polypodiopsida; order Polypodiales; family Pteridaceae; genus Ceratopteris; species Ceratopteris richardii. Next base: position 33,638,855 of record CM035410.1, on the reverse strand, counting down.
GATACACTTACCACTTTGTACCAGGCTAGGAATGAGGCTCGTGTTGCTTACCTCCGAAAACAGTTGGAGAGTGAGCACATGAATGAAGGTGATTCGATGGACAGTTTTCTTACAAAGATCAAAGACCTGAAGGAACAATTGATTTCTGCTGATGAGGTTATACCAGATAGCTCACTTGTGCAGACCGTTCTGAATGGCCTTCCTGATTCATATTAGAGTTTTGCCTCTACTCTTCAATTGATGATGAAAGGCAATCCGAATGCCTTGTCATTTGAGGAATTAGTCTCTGTTCTGTTGCAGGAAGATCAGTCTAGGCAGAACAGGTCCATTATGCGTGTTGCAGATCAAGCTTTCCTGGCTAGTCAGAAGGGCAAAGGAAAATGGAGCTCTTCTACTAGTAAGCAGAAATCTGCAAATGCTGCACAATCGAAGAACCAGGATAAAGATGAGAAGAAATCAGAAAAGCAGAAATTGTTCTGCAAGTACTGTAAAGGAAATGATCATATTATAAAGAACTGTCCAAAACTGGCTGTTAAAGAGGCAAAGAAGAAAGAGGCTGGAATGGTTGTTGCAGAGGCCTCTACACCAAAAATAGAGTCTGCAAATCTTGTGCAGGAAGAAGAATGGGCGTTTACTACTGTTTGCAGTTTTGACCCATCTTCTCATGATCAGTGCATGTCTGCAGTAGACTCAGATGTTTGGTACTTTGACAGTGGGGCAACCAAACATATTACCTCGCAGCGCAGTTTCTTCTCTTCACTCGAGCCTGCCCCTACAGGGAATACTGTCACATGCGCCAATAACTCCTCTTATCCTGTTATGGGAGTTGGTAAGATCATTCTGACTACTGCTGATGGTAGTTCTTTCACTTTGTCAGATGCTTTATTTGTGCCAGGGATAAAAAAGAACCTGTTATCAGTTTCTGCATTAGCCAAGATTGGCTTGGTTGTGGAATTCGTTGATGACAGGTGTACAGTCCATGATCTCTCAAATGGCGATGTGATTATTGCTTCTGGCATTTTATGTCGTGGGCTGTATAAGCTCATAGACTATGAAAAATCTGTGAATGATTCGGCATGTGCAGTTCATGATTCTCAGGCTATGTCAGATGCAAAGCTTTGGCATGCACGCTTTGGTCATCTGAATTTTGCTAGTTTGTTACGCCTGCAGAAATCTGAAATGGTGTCCTCTTTGCCCAAACTTGAGGCACCTGGAAAACATGTTTGTGAAGGCTGTATTTTGGGCAAAATGCAGCGTTCTTCCTTTCCAAAAGATGGTTCAGTTCGGGCTATGCAGAAATTGCAGCTTGTACATAGTGATGTCTGTGGTCCTATGCAGACACCCTCTTTTGGAAATTACCTTTACTTCGTGACTTTCATTGATGATTTTTCCAGGCATGCATGGGTATATCCACTCAAAGCAAAGTCCGAAGTGTTCATGTGCTTCAAACAGTTTTTGGTTTTGGCTGAAAATCTGTCAGCATGTAAAATGGGCACCCTCCGTTCTGATCGAGGGGGGGAATATATGTCTTCAGATTTTAATGCATTTCTGGTTGAACGTGGGATAAAACACCAGTGTACAGTGCCGTATACACCTCAACAGAATGGAGTTGCTAAACGAAAGAACAGGTCACTCATGGAGATGGCGAGGTGCATGGTCAAAAGTCAGGCTTTACCACATAGTTTCTGGCTTGAGGCTGTCATGTGTGCAGCATATATACTGAACAGGTGTCCCACGAAAGCGTTGCAGTCTATCACTCCATATGAGGCTTGGCATGACCGCAAGCCATCTGTTGCTCATCTGCGTGTTTTTGGTTGTTTGGCATATGCATTAGTGCCTGAACAACATCGCAGAAAATTGGATGATAAGGCAGTAAAATGTATTTTTGTTGGGTACAGTTCTGAAAGTAAAGGCTATCGTCTGTATCATCCACAGACTAAACGCATTTTGGTTAGCCGTGATGTTGTCTTTGTGGAAGATGCTATTCAGCCATTGCTTTCATGTACTAAGGAGACATATGTTAGCTCCAAAGACATGTATGATACTTTGATGCCTCTTTTTACAGGTGGACAGGCTAGCGCTGGTCCTAATGAGGCAACTTCTCAGCCTTTGCAGGTTTCATATGATGATGCAGATCATGCCATTTCTGATGCAGATTTACATGATGCACTTGTTGATGAGAGAGTTGATATTGAACAGGCAAAAACTATGCCAAAATGGCTGGTGCAGACTTTGCGTGACAGCAAATTAGATGCACCTTTGTCATATCGTACTCGTTCAGGCTCTCATAGTACCTCCTTTGCATCAGATTGCTATGCTATGGCTGCATCTAGTCTCTGTGATGAGAATGAGCCTGTTTCTTTTGATAACGCACAAAATTCAGAAAATTGGATGGCTGCTATGCAATCTGAATATGATGCTATAATGAAGAATGGTACATGGTCTTTATGTGACTTGCCTCCTGGCAAGAAGGCCATTGGCACTAAGTGGGTATACAAGCTGAAGCGTAAACCTGATGGTACAGTTGACAGGTATAAGGCTAGGCTTGTTGCAAAGGGTTATGCGCAGGAAAGAGGCATTGATTTTGATGAGACCTTTGCACCTACATGCCGTATGACTACTGTTCGGAGCATTTGTGCACTTGCAGCCCATCATGGTTGGAATGTACATCAGTTGAACATTAAAACAGCATTTCTGAATGGTGACTTGCATGAAGAAGTGTATATTTTTCAGCCCCGTGGCTTTGTGCAAAAAGGGCATGAAAACCAGGTGTGCAGGTTAAAGAAGGCGTTATATGGTTTAAAGCAAGCACCACGTGCTTGGTATGAGAAAATACATGCCTATCTGATTGCACATGGTTTTGAGAACAGTCCAACTGAAAGCACCTTATATGTTAAGCGTGCTAATGATGTGCTTTTAATCATTGTTGTCTATGTAGACGACATGCTGCTCACTGGTCCTCTTGAGAAGCATATTGCTGATTTCAAGGCTGATTTGCATGCCTCATTTGAGATGTCTGATTTGGGGCATTTGCATCACTATTTGGGCATTCAGTTTATGCAAGTTGATGGTGGAATGGCTTTGTGTCAAACGAAATATATTGACACATTATTGCAGCGTTTTGGCCTTGAAGACTGTAAGCCTATTGCCACTCCTATGGAGACAGGTTTACGATTGAGTCTTCATGATGCTGGAGATGCATTTGATGTTGTTCTCTATCAGCAGGCTGTTGGATGCTTGATTTACTTATGCATTACTCGGCCAGATATTCAGTTTGCTGTCTCACAGATGAGCAGGTTTATGCATTGCCCAGGAGTCACGCATTGGAAAGCGGTTAAGCGCATCTTTCGCTACTTGAGTGGTACTCGGCTACTTGGGTTGTTTTATCCCAAGGGGGGATCACTACCGCCAGATTTGCATGCTTTTTCTGACTCAGATTGGGCTGGTTGCTATGACACTCGTGTGTCCACCAGTGGTTTTTGCTTCATGCTTGGTAGCTCATGTATATCTTGGTTGAGCAAGAAGCAGCCTACTGTGGCCACTTCCAGTTGTGAGGCTGAGTATAGGGAAGCTTTCACAGCGACTGTTGAGTGTGTGTGGCTCAGACGCCTTATGGCTGATTTGGGTGTTGGCCAGTCTTCTGCCACCACCATCTTCACTGACAGTCAGAGCGCATTGGCAGTTGCGAGGAACCCTGTGTTCCATGCTCGCACTAAGCACATTGAGGTGCATTATCACTATGTCAGGGAGAGGTTCTCTGCTGGGGAGATCAGCTTGGCATTTGTGCCCACGCAGGAGAACATTGCAGACCTTTTCACGAAGGCTCTGCCTAGGGAGAAGTTTGAAGCTTTCCGCAAAGCTTTGGGCTTACTTCCTTTTGTGGAGTGATTTCCACATAGCTCGGCACTTCCTTATACATGAGTGCCAGCTCCTTGTTCACCGCATCACTCCCAGGGGGGATTTGTTGATATATTTAGGTAGTGATGTGTGTGAACACTCTAGGACCGCCGGGGCACTTTTTTCCCTCTTTAGGAGGTTTTTTTCCCCCGGCTTGTATATACGCCTATTGCCCTAATGGGCTACTTATCTTTGTACATTCTCAAGTAATACATTCAGTCTTGTGTGTTGTGCTCCAAGCTTCTTCCTCTTCCTTGTGCTGTTCGCGTGCTTCCGCAGACGTCTAACTCCAACATTATTGGATTTCAAGATCTATGGAAGCACACAAACAACACAAGGAAGAAGAAGAAGCTTGGAGCACAACATAATGTTCAATGTATTACCAAGTGAATGTACAAAGATAAGTGACCCATTAGCAATATAGGCATATATACAAGTCAAGGAAAGAAAACCTCCTAAAAAGGGAAAAAAATGCATAAGGCTAGTTGTTACCTACCATCATCCAAGTGAACACACAAGTTAGAGCTTTTGTATTGAAATGGGTAAGCAAGTGCTCAAGTTTGCATCCTTTCTATCAATTTAATATTCTAATGCTAATTTGTAGCCCTATGGATCCTATCCAAAGAAAAATCTACAAAAGAGGAAAAATGGATATAAACGAATGAAATTCATATCCGGATTGATTATAATGCACCTTCACATGTCAAATTTTGAAGAAAATTATCCTTTGTGATTCGAAGATACTCTATATATCTCATTGGTGTGAAAAACACTCCTAAATATTAGTGGTTAAGGTTTTTGACTTTATCTTAGGTAGATTACCACTATGTATCCTTTTGTCTAAATCATCAAGTCTTAATAATATGCTAGCATTAACTAAGTTTTTGTATAGTAATTGCCAAGGGTCTTGGATATGAGGAAGGATCCGTGAAGTTGAGTTCTACTCATGAAAGAAGATCGCATTGTAGTTTATGGAATTGTCTTTTTAATGTGAATTGAGTATGTGGTTGGGTTATATTTTTCAATATAAAGCATAAAATAACTCTAATTGAAGCGTAAAAAAGATCTCGTTTTTCTATTGTTGTATAAACGGGTAGTCCTATGTATTCGGTAGAACCCACCATGAAATTAATTAGTATATTTCCAAGGGTAATTAAAAGCTCTCCATATTTTATAAAAGAAACGCTTACTATAGTCTAAAAGCAGATGTTTCTAATACTTTGTGGTAAAAGAGTACAACCTTCAAAGAGAGGGATCGTTCCTTACCAACATGAATCAATAGCTAATGAGACATGCATATCAAACTGATATTTACTGTATGCTACATACCATATTCATCTTGGATGGATCTTAAATACATTATTGGGTAACTCCTGAGAATATAAAAACATGGTACATGGGCAATATATCAATAATACATAGTAGGTTTATCAAATTAAATCACATTCATATCCTTTAACAATCGATTTTTAGAAGATCAAAGCTCATTTTATATGAAACACTTGATTATAACATGCCTTTTTTTTCTATCAAGCTACTATATAAATTTACTAGAGAGGCTTATAAATTGCCTCAAGTTGTATTTTAGATAAGTATTTATTGCCCAAAATCATTGTAAAATCACAAATTATAAGCACGTATAGATTTTTATTGGGTTCACCCATAGAGGAATCACATAGATGTATTTGTATATGAGGGAGAAAGAAATGCCTACTTGTAACATTTATTTGTATTTTCAAATGAGGAGGCACATAGTGCTTACCTCAAGCATTGAATTTGGGTGAGGGAATGAGTGCATCAGAGGGGATCAATATGGGTGTGTGCACATGCACATGGATAGTTCACGACTTAATTTTTTTCATCCACTGATGCACCTCATGAGTTAGGCTACTTATTTGTTAAAAGTATTCTATGCACATGAATAAGTCCACTCTAATTAAAAGGATTAAAAAAGGAAAATAAAGGTACAAGAAACTATGAAGATAAGTATTTTCTTGGTGCAATCATATAAGTATCTTTTAAGCCTTGGAATCATTTCAAGATGTCTTCGAGTTAAATTTAAAGAAAACATCGAAGAATGTTTTAAGCATCCAATAGCTATGGACTTATTCCAAAGGATTTAAGAGTTAATTCTAAAGTACAACTTGGGAGTGAGTAATCATCCAAGTCAGAAACATCCAAGTTTAGCGACAAGCATTTCAAATGCTTAGATCTTGCTTTAAGGGTTAAGATATTTTAAGAACCAAAAAGCTCCTTCAAGTCAAATAGCAATAAAGAGAAGAGATAATCCAATTCTCAAGTAGTTCCTACTTAAGCCCTAAATCATAGGTAGTGGTCTTAAGTCTTATGATTGGTATCACCAAAAAGGGGTATCAATTCTTTGAGAGTTTCTCTAGATTTGGATGCTTAGATTGAAATTTTAAAAGCATTAGCATATGCTTTAACTTGAGTTGAGGGGGAGATCTCTACAAAATCCCTAAGAAGCCAATGGTCTTTAAATATTGATAAGAGATCGTAAGATGAAGACTAAGTCTTTATTACTATTGCTTGACCAATAAGAAATGCTCAAACTTGGATTAGGATTATGCAAGTAGTTACAATTGGAACTACTATATACCTTTCCCGAATAGTAAGGTTTGGATTAAAGTCTCAATAATTAATTTATGAGATGAGTAAGAGGTTCTACCTCTTAATTATAGAGTCCTAAATAGGACTGAATCTTGGGAAGAGTTCTCAAAGATAAGGAATTAAGAGATAAAAAGGGTCTAGAGATACCCTAGAGATCAAAGAGATCAAGTGATTCCCAAGAAATTGAAAGTCTAAGTTAAAGATTCGTGTTCTAAGTTTAGACCAAAGGATCTTAGATATTACGTTTGAAGATTATAAAAGCAATTTTGTGTGCTTTATTACACAACATGAAAGAAATGTTCAAACCCTAGAGCAAGGCCTTGAGTAGCACATAGACTCAACTCATTAAAAAGTGTTCTCAAAGTCTTGAGGCTAGTTAGAGTATCCTCCCATGTTGCTCGATCCATGCACAAGTAGTGTTAAAAAATGGAGCAAGTTAGCGATTTGGCCATAGATACTTAGAGTCCACTACTTCACATGTTCAAGCCATGGATGCACAAATTGCAAATAACAAAGCAGTGAATTGGATAGGGATGTTTTGTCCACCCTCATTATTCTTACCATACTTTGCACTAGATTTAGTTTATCAAGTGCAAAGCTAGATGGTGCTTAGAATGATTTGGCCAAGGATCATACTGCACATAGATTCCTCTCTTCTTCAGATCCAGTTGGGGATAGGATCCCCTTTTGTTTACAAAGGCAAATTAGTGAGATGACAACCATGCTCCTTGGTTCAGTCCATGAGCTTGGGGGATAGGATCGAGCTAGAGATAGGATCCCCTTTTGTTTATAGAGGCAAATTAGAGAGATGACAACCATGCTTCTCAGTTACACACCATAAAAATAGTATCTCAATACTTCACGAGCATGCACCACTACATACAAATCTTGATTTTGCTCCAACCAATTGCACTACACACTATTCGACTTCTTCCTTTGAAAAGCTATAGGCCTCCCATCTTGGCTCAAGACTGTCCCTATGGCTATGCGATTAGCAATTGTCTCCAAGTCAAATGACTTCTCTAGGTCCACCACATTCTGTACTAGATCTAGCCTTTGAAACAACTTGCTTTGGAGTATCAAAGCTAGCCTCCTATTATTGCTTCCATGAAAATGGAGCTTTGCCTTGAAGTAGATTCTTCATAGACACTACTATCAATAGATAAGATGAAATGAATTTCCAATAGAAATCAAAAAGTCCTAGGAATGACTAAAGTTACCCCTCATCTAAGGTGTTGACAGGATGCGGGAAGAAGCAAGTATGGACACACATGCAGATCTAGCACTGAGGCTACCCTTCATTTTTTTCAAAAACCCCAACATCATTCTAAAGTGATTCTCATCACTACAAACCCTTGTAAATATCATTTCACCTTTTTGTAGCTCCATTTTGTACAAGCCGAGGAGTCCTCGAGCTGGGGGAGCCTTAGATGTAGTTGCCTGCCAATTTTCATAATTTTTAGATCTCGTTTGGGCCCTCAAATAAGCCCCGGAACCTAATTTTTAACTAGGCCGGACACTAGGTCTGAACAGGGCCAAAGTTAGTCAAAAACTATAAATAGAGCTAGAGAGCTCATTTTTGGGCTAGCTTCTTGTAGTTTGAGCTTGTATGAGAACTTTCTTGCAATAGAAGTGATTCCATTGTCTTACTCTCTTTGTTCTTGCCGTGTGTGCGCGTGTGTGTGTATGTGTGTGCATGCTTGTGTGCTTCTCACTCACGCACTTGTGCTTCCACTTGCTCGTGGTCTTCATACCATCCTCACGTCTCCCCGGATTGACATTAAAGGAGGTGCTACTCATCGCTGAGCTACACCAAATTTTGGCGCCGTTGCCGGGGATCGAGCTTTGAGGACGAGCGTGTGATGGTAAGACGTAGAGAGGACGCGTTGGAATGGTAAGTAGTAGGTAAATTTCTGATTTTTTCTCCATCTCCATCTCCATCTCCATCTCCACCTTCATCTCCTTCTCCACTATACATTCCCTCTTCCTTTCCATCCTCTTCATTTCTTGTGTGCGAGTTTGTGAGAGAGCGAGTGTGCCTTGTTGCTTTGTGTGTTTGTTTTGCATGTTTCTTGCAGGTACCAGCTCCATCATCATCTCCAGCAAGCTCAGCAGGTACGGAATTTGTCTGCACAGTCCCCGAGGCATCAAGCTCGAGCTATCGCGACACTTCGGAAACTTCACCCTATCGTTAATCTGAGTGCACCACGACACTGCGCAGGCCTAGGGCTCCTAGAATCACTAGACAGAACAGAAAAATTCGCCATATCCCGAGCTATCGCGACACCTCGGTGTATCGCGACACCTCACGAGCTATCGCGACACCTCGGTGTATCGCGACACCTCACGAGCTATCGCGACACCTCGGTGTATCGCGACACCTCGGTGTATCGCGACACTTGGCGAGCTATCGCGACACTTCACGAGCTATCGCGACACTTGGGGGTATCGCGACACTTCGAGCCGACCTATCGCGACACTTCGGGGTATCGCGACACTTCACGAGCTATCGCGACACTTCGGGGTATCGCGACACTTCACGAGCTATCGCGACACTTCGGGGTATCGCGACACTTCACGAGCTATCGCGACACTTGGGGGTATCGCGACACTTCGACCCGACCTATCGCGATACATGGCCTTAACGCACGAAATTTTAGAGTGAATTTTTGGAGTAAATTGAGGTACAATTGAGCCTAGTTTTGGTCACATTGGAGTAACATTAGAGCCTTAGAAGTGGGACAAGACCTAGGAACCTGTGAGGAATTCCCTGAACCCTGAGAGCCTGTTTTGACCCCTATCTGCCTGAATGGTCATAACTTGACCATACGAACTCCGATTGATGAGATTTTGGTCTTGTTGGAAAGCTTGTTGAGAATCCTACGTGGACCTCGACTGGTTTTTGTAAGAATCATACACGGAGTTTCAGATCACGCATTTTTAAGTTGACCTTTAGGTGGAACTAAGTTGTTCTCAGATCCAGGGGGTACAGTGAGTTACTCCAGGGGGACTAAAATTATTGAAGTGTGTCTTTCAAATACTTGTGGCAATAAAGCTATACTAACTGGTGAGTTGTTGCAGGAACTTTGTGGGCACTCAAGGCAATCGAGGCAAGCTAGCAAGGGTGAGTACCGGGCTTGGGAGAAGACTTCCTGGGCTTGCACAGCTGTCTGGCCACCCAGCTGATTGAGGTTGGAAGATCTCATAACCCTCCTTTGTCAATTCCTAGCCTAGGCTAAGTACGACTTAGGTGTGGTAATTAACTAGGGCAACGTTAGGCACGAATCAAGTCCAAGAGAATTAATCAAACAAGTGCAAGAAAATAAATAGGTCTTAAGTGCGAAAATACTAAGGGACAAAAAGGTAAACGGGAATCGATCACTCATCAAGTGCGGAAATTCACTTAAGTACCCCTGACGACGCAATTTCAGACAAGACTATAAACATAATATTCAACTAAAAAGAACAAAGTGATTGATGCAAAATCAACCTGCAACGAGAGCGTGCTGGGGTTCCAGGGGGTAAATAAATCAGGCATATGAACCTTAGATCAGACAGACATTTAGGCCGAGACAGACGAAGCCTCAGATCTTCTGAAGCTAGTGTCAATCACACTGCCAAGTCTTGGGCCCAGCAGTTGAGTGATTACCCATACACTCCCAGATCAGAAACCAGTGATTCTGAAATGTCCTATCACATGGAGAGACCCGTAGGGAGTTCAGGGTTGGCATATCTAGAAAAGCCAGAGGGGCCTTATAAGACTCAATTGGAATATATCAGGACGAATCGTCTAGGTGCTCGCATCTACGAAGACGGACTGAGAAGATCAGTGGTCCAGATTAAGAACCCCGACCAACCCCATGGAATAGACCACCCGGTAGTCAAGTTTGAGAATGAAGCATACCTAGATAAAGAGGGGACTATATATGTAGTCACCACTCTTCCCGATAGAACTGATGAGTTTGGAAATGTGATTGCGGAGACCGACATGGGAGATATAGAGCAAGGAAACTTAGAGAGAGAGCCAAGAACTCCCCGTGGTAAGTCTGTCTTGACCAGAATCATGACTCCTGAGTGGATTCCACAAGATAATAAAAGCATAGATCTGCTTTTAAATCGGGAAACCGATGAGGCTTTTTGGAGATATAGAACTTCTCAACCTCAGGAGGTGAACACCCTCACAATCTACGAGTTTAAAGACCCTGATAGTCCAGGCCAAGTAACCTACCTAGACACTGCATCAGAGAGAATCTTCGTGGTCACTGAGCAGGGCAGACATGCCTACACTTGGAAGGGTGAATTTGTTTTTCCCCAACCAAGGTCTAATGTGTCCTTTGGTCATCAAGGAGCTGGGACCTCCCAAGCTCATGGCGCTCAAAGAGATAGGGGTAGAGACAAACCGGAGGTAAGTTTTGCCAACTCCCTGGGAAGAGAAAGAATGGGAACAGAAAGGAATAGAGTAGAACCTGAGAGACATAGAACCCCATGGAATCACCGGGACATTGATGATTTTCCTTTGCCAAGGCCGAGAGAACACACTAGGACCCTGCGACCAACTCAACTGGTGAAGTCCATGAAGAATTACTTCGATGGCACGGGAGACCCTTATGACCATGTGGTAGAATTTCGACAAGTATTGAAAGCTGAACAGGTAGATGACCTATTCACACAATATAATGCTTTCGGTCTAACCCTTAGGAACACTGCCCTTACGTGGTTCCAACCACTGAATGAGAGGCATTTCAGAAACATAGACCAACTCTTAGAGGCATTTATTGTTGAGTTTTCTAAGAGTGGAATCAGGCATAACACCTCCTCACTAATTCATAGCTTCAAACAAACACCTCAAGAGACGGTCAGACTAGCTGGAAGAAGATTTAGACAGTACCTGGAGAGATGCCCTATGCCGGAGTTACCCACACCAGCCAAACAAGTGGCATTGTTCCTAGACGGATTGTTGAGCACTAAGCTCAGGTCATATGTGTACCTGAAGGACCCTAGAACAATAGAGGAGTGCGTGCGCATGTGCATAGACATTGAGGACAATCTCGGTGAGGAATTAGAACTATCAAAAATCTATAAGGATTCTGATAGCGCTAGCACACAGACATCTGGTCAATCCGCATCCATCGAGGAACTTGCAGAGAAGGTAGCCCAAAAACTAGGCGTCTCTAGCAAGCAAATTCCAAGATTTGCCCCAGTTAAGCGGTGTTACAATTGTGGCGGTGAACATATGGCAAGTGTATGCCCCATTATGGCCCAACCACAGGTGAACCCTAGTAGCCAGTACTGCACCATAGAGCGCAGATACACCAACCACACTGCACAAGACTGCCCATATAACAAGCAAACTGTTAGGCAAAATTATCCTCAGCCATATCCACAACATGGTAGATACCAGAATCAGTACCCATCACCACAATACAACAGACCACAGCAAACTTATCAGCCACCTTATCAAGGGCAGCAGAGGCCTCAACCAGTCCTAGTGCAGCAACCCCCTGCTCCAACCAATGTGATCCCAGTGAAATATGCATCTACTGAAGAAAATCCGAATAGAGCCATAGTCCCAGTCACCCCATTGCTATCAGACAGTGATCCCAGTGACCATAGTTTTGACTCCGCACATATTGATAGCCCACAGGCTTATTACATGCAGTCACCCGAGCATAACGAGTCATACTACTATGAGGACCCAAGTGAAAATAATGGGGAACCGGAGTATTCTAATGTCATGTACACAAACCCCAACTCTAGACCTCAACCTAGGCAGGTACGACCCCCATTTCCTAGAGGACCATGCTTCAGATGTCAGGGAGATCACCTTATACGTGATTGCCCACTGCCTGCCCCTACACAGCCTCAACCAGTAACCATTCAGGGCTTCTGTCAAGATTGCGGGAAAGAGCATCTCCTACGAGATTGCCCGAAGAACCCTAATAACATGCCTAAAATCACTCCTATCAATGTCGTTGGGTTAGTTGTAGACTCCACAGGGAGTGTAACCTCCACTACACCTGTGCAGGTGATCACAAGAGCCCAGGCACGTCAACAACACCAAGGTGTGGGTCCCGAAAAGAGCCCCGAGGTGAGTGAAACAGAGAGCATACCCAAAAAGAGGACTAGCACCTGGAAGGATAGTCGTGAAAGAATGAAGAGACAATGGGCAAAAAAGATAAACGAACTTGAGGAAAGCGTGAGAGAAACCAAGGCAAAAATCACAGAAATCACATCTCAACCACACTCCCACACACTTCCACCACTACCATCCCCATCACCCTCCATTTCTCCACCCTCTAACACACCCCTCGTAACCCACCCACCACCCCGAGTAGGATCAGTATTAGCTGACCCCACTCCTGAAGGCTTGGACATGATGTTTAAAGCCTACCAGGCGCGACTTCAAGAAGGGCCAACAGCTGCAAACCTAGATAGGAGTTACCCTAGAGCCGACTTAGAGATTGAACGGATGAAGATGTGCATGAAAATGGTAGAACAAGCTCAAGCTATACTTGAGACTAGCCAAAAGTTCAATCAGACGAACGCTGTCAAGCCGGATTTGCATTTCCAAGGCTTACTAGAGAGATTAGAGCAGTTGGTAAACAAATCACAAGTTTCTTTACCTCCACAGGCTCAACCAGTTGTTGAAAGAGGAAGCTCACCCCAAATGGTAGCTTATGTCCCTAATTCTACGGATGCTGGAATACCTCCTTCAATACAACAGTACTCTCCAGAGTTCTTGCGGGAAATACAAGAAGAGAAATGGGCCAAAGAGAAGGGTGATTCCCCTCCTATTCCTGAGATTGATGATCTTCGTGATCAATTTCCCCAAGACATTCCCTCTATCTATGGGGATCAAGCAGAGCAACAAGAGGATGAGAGATTAGATTTTGAATCTAATTCTTTACAAGAGTTGCCTCATTTCACAGGCCCATGGGAATCTGAATCTCTCCAGATCCGAGCTCCCACTATATTGGTGAGAAATGAAGACTCAGTGATTCCCAGGAACACTGATGTGGTGAAGAACACTAAGGTTCAATGTCACCTCACTGTAGAGGAACTCCTCAAGGCAAAACCGGAGCTCTGGAATCATGTGAAAGATCAGGTCCCAGAACTTGAGTCCAATATACCAAAAGTAGGCTCTAAGCAGAAGGTTCCCGAGATACCTCTCGACAAGATAGGAGACATGAGCGAAGGTGAAGAAGGTAACACTTATCTTCCGATCACCTATCAAGGTTACACAACCAAAGCAATTGTGGATTCGGGTGCGGGAGTTGCTATTGCAACTACCTCCTTGTGGAAACGATGGGGCAAACCCACCTTAAGACCAACGAGAATGAAACTTCAAATGGCAGATGGTCATTTTGAAAGACCTCTCGGATTGCTTGAAGGGATAACTCTAACCACTTGTGGTGTGGAGTTTGAACATACGTTCGCTATATGTGACTTTGAGAAGAATAATGTTTACGAGATGATCCTAGGAAGACCTTTCCTACGACAATTGCAAATAGTACAGGATTGGGGAACCAACTCCTTGTACTTACAGCACTTAGGGGTCACCACCAAGGTCAATCTGAAGGATCACACCTTCAGAGATGTACCACCCCTACAGTGGAATCATATCCACAAAGCGAAAGAAGATTCTATCTCCGTGCATTCTGGAAGTTCACCTGAACCATCCTGGTTGCATGAAGATACTCACTTGTGGATGTGCAAGGTCGCTGAGGAAGAGGAAAAGCGCCTAAAATCGAGAGAAGAAGGAACTCCCCCAGGAGATAGACCAATAAAAGACCCAGCCTATACACCGATGATATTTCCAGATGAGGAATTTGAGCCTCATGGTTGGGCAGAAATCTTAGCTACCATGGACATTGCAGTCAATGAAGAACAATGGACACCTCATTGTGATGAGGAGGGTTATGATATTTCAGTGTTCATGTGTCAGCCCTTGTTGGAAGAGTGTGATCCTAGTGAGTTCATAGAAGTAGAAGAGAGTGATGATGATCTAGAATCCATTGTGATGGATACTTACTTTGACTCAGAGGAACACTACTTAGAAGACATAGGAGTGTTAACCCAAAAAGAAGAAGAACCTCTTGCAAGTATTAAAACGATAAGTTCTAAGAAAGGAAGTGAAGGAGGTCTAAAGAAAAAGAAAAGAAAAGCAGTAAGACAAGAAGAGGAAGAATCATTGTTTGAAGTACCAGAAAATTTCAAGAAATATGAAGTGGAAGACCGGAAAATTTTGGTACGAATGCCTAAGAGAGAGGCCATTATAGGAGAAGCATATGACAATAAAGAAAAGACCAAAAAAATTGTAGTGACCATTGAAGGGAACGAAGAGAGATGTACATACATAGGTGATGACCTAAGTGCAGAAGAAGAAGCAGAGCTTGTAGCTCTATTAAGGGAATATAGGGATGTGTTCGCATGGCATTATAGAGACTTGAAAGGAGTAGATCCAGAGATCTGCTCTCATACGATTCCGATGACCGCTGAGGCTAAGCCCACCAAACAAAAACCCTACACATATAATGACAATTATGCGGCCAAAATAAAAGAGGAAATTGACAGGCTGATTGAAGCCGGATTCATCTATGAGATTGAGCACACTGAATGGGTGTCCCCTATTGTAGTGGTGCCGAAGAAGAATGGGAAATTGCGAGTGTGCATTAACCTTAAAAAAGTTAATGCCGCTACGATTAGAGATAGTTATCCACTGCCCATCACCGAACATCTTTTGGAGCGTGTTGCAGGCAAGGAAGTGTACAGCTTCCTTGATGGATTTTCAGGTTACAACCAAGTAGCCATTGCCCCCGAAGATCAACACAAAACGGCCTTTGCCACAGAATGGGGAATCTTTGCATTCCGTGTGATGCCATTTGGGCTCACCAATGCACCTGCAACATTCCAAAGACTCATGTGTCATGTCTTCAAAGAGTTCTTGCGAAAGAGCTTAGAAGTATATGTGGATGATTTGTGCGCTCATTCCCAAGAGAGAAGTTACCACATCCCTGAACTCAGGCAAATCTTCAACAAGTGTAGAGATTATCGAGTGTGTCTGAATCCAGAAAAGTGTGTGTTTATGGTACGCCAAGGTAAGATCTTAGGTCACATTGTTTCGAAGAATGGAATATCAACGGACGAAGACAAGGTAAGAGCAATAGCAGAGTTGGCCAGACCAAGAAATGTGAAAGAGGTACAAGCCTTTATGGGCCATTGTGGATATTACCGTAGATTTATCCACATGTATGCCATCATAGCTAAACCTCTTTATGGGTTGTTAACGAATTTTGAATGGAATGAGGAATGCGAGACTTCCTTCAATGAGCTGAAGAGACGTTTGTGCACAGCACCAATATTGACTACTCCGGATTGGAGCAAACCCTTTCATGTCCATGTAGATGCCTCCAATCATGCAATAGGATGTGTGCTAGCACAACCCACAGGTGAAGGAAACCTAGATTTGCCGATAGCATATGCTAGTAGGCAATTAAATGCAGCTGAACGAAATTACACCACAACTGAGAGAGAAGGCTTAGGCATGATATATGCTGTGAAGAAGTTTAGACACTACCTATTGGCCAATAAGTTCAAGTTTTTCACTGATCATCAAGCGTTACTATATTTGGTCAATAAACCTTGTAATACAGGTCGCTTAGTAAGATGGTTTCTCTTACTAATGGAATACGACTTTGAAGTTGTTGTCAGGAAAGGTAGAACCCATCTTAGGGCAGACCATCTTTCTCGCATCACTTCAGGAGAGCCACCGCAAGGAGTGTCTGACGAATTGCCCGATGCTTATCTGTTCAATTTAGAAGTTGTTCCTAAATGGGCAAATAAGCTGGTACCAATCCTAACCTTCGGGCCTGCAAATAAGAATGTGAAAACCAGCAAAGAGGAAATTGTAAAATCGTTAAAGTATCAAATCTTGGCTGGAAGCATGTACAAGCAAGATACAGAGGGAGTGTTAGCTTGTTGTGTCGAGGAGGATGAACATGCTAGTTGGTTGCAACAAGCCCATGAAGGACTGCTAGGGAATCACTACTCTAAACAGCGAACTTTGCAGAACCTAAAACGCTTAGGAGTGTATTGGCCTAGCATGGACAAGGAAATACAAGAGTGGGTTCACAATTGTTCAGTATGTCAGGAGAGACCCCCAGTGGATCATGCCACCCTTTATCATGTGTCATTAACCCCAGATTGGAGTGCTCCATTGGTTGAGTTCATGAGATCGGGAACATTGCCCAATCAGGCGAGCCTTGCAAGAAGACGGAGCATGGAGCAAGAGGCTCAAGACTATGCCTTAGTAGGGGACAACCTATATCGAAGAGGCAAGGATGGTTACCTAAGACTGTGCGTACATGAATCAGACTACCTGAAAGTCTTAGAAACGGCACACAGCGGTGTTGCAGGTGGACACTTTGGGCCTGACAGAGTAATTAAGACCATTCTATTCTCAGGACTGTGGTGGCCCACTCTTCATATGGATGCACATACTTATGTGAAGAGTTGCGACACATGCCAACGTGCCCAATACCCGATAAGAAAAGATGAAATGCCATTAAGACCAATGATGGGAGGACGTGCGTTTTCAAAGTGGGGTATAGACTTTGTCGGTCCCATCAACCCCCCAGCTAGGAACTCCCATGCAGAATACATTATTGTAGCCACAGATTACCTTAAGAAGTGGGTGGAAGTAAAGGCCACGACAAAGAATGATGCTCAAACAACGGCTAAGTTCTTATTCGAAAATGTGTTCACTAGATATGGGTTATCAATAGAGTTAGTTAGTGATAGAGGTACACACTTCTTAAATGAGGTCATTGAAAATCTCCTTCAAGAATTCATGGTGGTACATAAAAAGTCTTCACCCTATCACCCACAGGCTAACGGACAAGCCGAGAGCACGAATAAGATCCTGTGTAATGTATTGACGAAACTTGTAAATAATAAACGCTCTGATTGGGACAAACAACTTCATCATGCTGTTTGGGCATACCGAGTTGCTTACAAAACGGTACTCAATGCCACCCCATTTCAGATGGTCTTCGGACAAAATGCGGTGCTACCCTTAGATTTCCTAATTCCAGCTTTAAGAGTAGCACAAGAGCATGAGTGGAATGGACATGAGTTGTCCTCTAGGATCTTTGATCTAGAGCGTTTAGGTGAGACGAGGTTACGAGCAGCAGCAGGCATCTATGCTGCAAAGAAACGGCAAAAGGCATACTTTGATGCCCATGTGAAGGATAAGGGCTTGAAAGCAGGAGATCTAGTGTTAGTCTACACATTGAAACAACACGCAAGAAAGCTAGAAAAGAGAGGCTACGGACCTATGATCATTAATAGGATCTCCACGAGTGGAGCAGTACAACTAGCCACTTTAGAGGGGGATGTCCTCCCAAACTATATTAGCGGATGCAGAGTCAAACTGTATCAGGAACCCCTCACGGAGGAGATGCTAAGCCGACTCAATATTGCTAAGCTACGTAAAGAGGAGGAAAAACGAATTCGAGAAGAGGCACAGGCAGAGGCCTTAGAGCGTATCAAACAAATGAAGTTGAGAAGACAAGGAAGGGACCAGCCTATGACTAACACTGAAGAGTCTCCAGGCTATCACATGGCCATGTGTGAGGCTTCAGGTGAACGTATCCATAAGATAGTGGACCGACGACCATTTGTGACCCTAGAAATAGGACAAAGAGACAACACAACAAGCGTGAGGGCTTTAATTGATTCAGGAGCAGCCACAAGTGCAGTTCGGCTTTCTTATTGCCAGCAGCTGCAATTGGAGGTAAAACCCATAGAAGCCTATCTGATAGGATTAGGAGGTGTTGAAACCCCCTGCATGGGAGAGGTGGATCTTCCCCTCTACATACAAGAGATCCTCATGCCCGTAAAAGTGCTAGTGTGTGAAGACGAGGATCTGACCGAACCTCTTGTCTTAGGCCAAGACTGGATCTATGATCACGCAGTCAACCTCAACCTAAGAAGTGGACTTCTTCAGGCTTGGGTAGGCCAAAGTCGTCTCACGGTTGAATTAGAAAAGCAAGCGCTCAAACCAATAGAACAGGCACCAACTCCTGGTCCCTCCAGGAATCCACACGAAGATAACCATGTTGTGCTTGTCCAAACTTCTATGGTGCAGAGGAATGGCAATCTTACTGAAGGTTCAGGAGCCAAGAAGGAGTTCCTAAATGAGTCCAAGAAGATGCTAAACGAACGGACCGAACATCACGCTACACGAAGGAGGCCGCTAATCAAGAGGCAGGAGCGCCAACCCGCGCAATATGGAGCATCTCATGGTGTGAAGCAGATCTGGATGCGCAAGGATGGAAAACCCACAGATCCAATAGCAGATTCTCAAATAAACAAGAAACGAGCCTCACCATCAAGGAACACAGTGAAGAAGCCCCCTAGGATAACCCCTAGGCGTACCATTTCTATTTGGGTTCCTAAGCGGTCAATGAAGGCCACCCCTAATGCTAGACAGATATGGGTGCCCAAGGCTAGCTTACAAGCCCAAATTACTTCACCTACAGGCACGAGGATGAAGCAGCTTTCACAAGCACTCTTGCCCAACAACGCAGAAAGTGATAAGATACCTACACCTCTCACTGCCCCCACTCCCATCAACCCCAGGAATGTCTGGAAATGGGTACCCACAAGGTCCCACATACATCACACTCTCAGACCGAAATCTTCACCTGTCCTTAGCTCTAAGAGCTACGACTCCTGTATCAAAGTGTGGAGAATTAAACGGTGTACTAAACCCCCTGACCCTATTCTGTAAATCCGTCCACACTAACATAGAAGCATTCCGAGCCCATTGCATAACCAAAGTATGCATCTAGGATGACACTGACCTTTAATCACCACTCACACATATCATAAACACCTCACCACTAATCACTGACCTCCGGGATTGTCGTGTTAGTATTGTGAAGGGAACACCATTACATCCTGTTTCCTACGCAACACTAATGTGCCTTTCGTCTTCCAGCAGATAAACAACCTACTCTCATGGCAACAGCGGCAGGCACAAGCTCTCAGGCAGGATCTGGTGCTCCTATCAATTGGGATGCCATGCCAGTGGAAGCTCCACCAACGGCTAGGCCTGAAGAATTCTTGAATGTGCGAAGGATTCCTATTCCAGATCCACCCAGTGGGCTAACCGAAAGAGTAAAAGGGCACTCCCATTGGTTCAATGAAATGCCAGGGGATTTGGGAGACGCAGATCACATCTGGGAGTCCAAGATGGAGTGTGGAGGGGTTTGGTGGACCTTCCAATTCTTTTCAAGAGAATTTGAGACCTTGCAAAATGCAGCTCCACTTCAAGAGATCTGGCAAAAGGCAGGACTTCAAACTTACTTCAGTGCAGCTCTACCAAAACCTGACTTCCTCAGGTGTTACTACTTGATTGCTACGTTGAAACCTACCGGGGATAAAGATCATTCAGGCACATTCTGGGTGCCCTCCTTATCTAATCTGGAGGAGATGAGGAAGTTTGAATTAAATGTAACATTAATCAGGGAAGCCCTTCAAATGTATGGCACTCATGTGCCTTCAGATCGCGACCCCTTGATACCAGAATCAATGAAAAGCAATAGAGTCAAGAAGCTTAAAGACATGTGCGCCCTCACCCCCAACATCGCCATACCCCTGCGGATGTGCCTCCAGCACTTCGCATTTCCAGCTCAGGACCGCTTCACTCAGCCTCACAAGAAGATATGGTACGGATTGTATTTAGCAGAGACCGGAAGCTTGCCCATTAAGATGCCGGTATGGATCCATTCTAAGATAATTGAGAACTTCTTCGGATCCATGTTGATCCCATCATCCAAAACTACATGCCCTAGATATTCTATGTCTAGAAGAAATAACTGAATTTTGTTGAGATTTGTGAGCAACTATTTTTCTTTTATTTATTAACACTAATCTTAAATGAGTTTCATGCTCATGCACTAAATTACTATACACTTCCACAAAATCCACAAAAAATTAGCAGGCGCATTACTAAGACCAAATGGCATAACGAAATACTCATAATGGCAATTTGAGCCCTAAAAGTTTTCCTATATACATCCTATTCTTTCACTCTAATCTAATGGTATCCACTATTTAGATCTATCTTACTAAATATTACTACTAGACCTAGAGCATCAAGTAGATCATCTATTTTGGGCATGGAGTATCTATGCTTGATTGTTATCTTATTGAGTGTATTGTAATCTACAAATATGTGATAAAAACCATCCTTCTTCTTTACTAAGAGAACTAGTTCTACAAAGGGCAAATAGCTAGGTCTATTCATCAATTTCTCCGAATATTCATCCATAACCTTGTGGACTTCATTCTCCTCTTGCAAGCTCATGCAAAATTATGTCTGAGCAATTGGACTCGCTCTTGGCATCAATTGGATCCTATGCTCAATTGGATCCTATTCACATAAAATAATTCTTGGAATTCTACTCTCACATTCTCTAAAAGTTCTTGAGCATTCTAATTGGAACTTCCTTGCTTGTGAGAAACCATCATGACACAAGATGAATACACAAAAGATAAAAAGTAAATATACTTACAATCAATTTTGAGCATCTTGTTTGTGGTCATCAATTTTGTCTCTTGGAGATCTAGCTCTCCACGAATCAGCAATCACCTTCCCTCATGCTCAAACCTATAATCATAGGAAGAAAAATATATGGCTGGTCATTTCC
The DNA here is from genome assembly GCA_020310875.1 of Ceratopteris richardii. Lineage (NCBI taxonomy): Eukaryota > Viridiplantae > Streptophyta > Polypodiopsida > Polypodiales > Pteridaceae > Ceratopteris > Ceratopteris richardii. The sequence goes on along the minus strand of CM035410.1, from coordinate 33,617,613 downwards.
TAGCATGCCACTACTTACTAAGGACAACATTGAAACATGCCATTCATGTAATCTCAAGGTCTAATATATGATCATAGGACTGTATTTGTAAAAGTAAAATAACTATCTCACAGGCCCCATTTCTTAGTGCCCTCCTTGTCGACCAACTTCACTATGTAGGCATAATCTGACTACACATTGTCTAAGTGTAGCCATCTAACAAAATGAGAACTGATGAAATTGTGTGTGGAGCATGTGTCAAAGAGTACCTTGATAGGGTGTCCTATCATGACTCCTCTCATGAATAAGGGCTTTGTGTCTAGAAATTGGTAGCCCTTTTGTGACACTAATGAGAGCATATCATCTAGCATGGACAATAGTTTTTTCGTGATTGTCATGGCCACTATGGGAGATTATATCTAAGATGGTAGTGACCAAAATTCTCATCTACATCACTCCTTGCCTGTGTAGGATTTATTTTTATGGAAACTATTATCTTTTTACTTTTAGGATAGACTTTAAATCGATGTTTTGCTAAACAAACATAGCATAATCTTTCTTTCATTGCCCTGTCTTTCTATTGAGGGGTTAGAATAGACTTATTAAAAGCCCTCTCAACCAAAGTGGACACTTTCTTTTTAGCTCTTATATTTGTTCTGATCATATGCACATGCTTAGACTCTCTAAGGATGTGCATAACTCAAAATTAGAGCACTCAAAGAAGAGGGTCCATTCGTAGTCCAAGAGGACCTCTGTCCCTAGGACTATGTGCCATTAAGACCATCCTCATATACTAGAGTCACCTCTATGATGTGTGCCAAAGAGTGGTACCTCTTCTTTCTAACTAAAGGTCAGATAGTCTCTCTCAAGCCTAGTATGAACTTATGGACTTAGAGAAACTCTAGAATGGATTTTGGTAATTTGAGAAGAACCTTCATATACTTTTTTGTGTATTCTTGGATAGTTTGGCTTTTTTGCTAATCAAAAAACAAGCATCAAGTGCCATAGACCTCTCCTCAGGTGACATAAAATTATTATAGAATAGCACCTTAAATTTTTCCCATGTGGTGGGCTCTTTCTTGTCTTGCTCTATATTATGCCACCACATGTGGGAAATGTCCCTGAGGTTATATGTAGCCTACTGAATCTTATGCCTATCGTCCACAATATGCCACTTGATGATCCATTTCTCGACAAGGTCAATAGTGTGGGCACTTGTAAAGATGTGGTAACATGGTGGCTTAAGATCCTTAAGTTGCCACCCAGCCTCTCCTGGCAGGATGCCTTCTATAGAGAATATTGGAGTATGTTGTTCACTTAGAACTCCTAAATCCACACTAAGACCCCGATGTCAAGCATGGATTCTTCCTTTTTGGAGCTATGCATGTGCTCTCAGATGATTTGGAGTGTATTTTCTAAGTGTGGCATCCTTTGGCTTATGGTCTTTGTGGAATCTATGGAATGCTCTATCATGCTAGTGCCGGATAGTCTTGTAAATATTGAGAAATGTATACCGAACAGTCTCCCGAAAAGGCAGACAAATATGTTGTAACTTTTCATATTAATGATATGGTCGATGCATGCAGCGGAGAGAACAGTTGGTTGTGCTATCAATTTAAGGTCATGAACCAAGACTCTGGTGGCTGTAGGTTTGTTCTCTAGTGCGCAGGACATAGACTCCAATTTCGGTTTACTGTTGTGTCATTTTTCCTCTTGTCATTATTATGTTGTTATATTAAGTTGAACCTTTGTCTGAGAAGTTCACCACATATTGATCTGTTTTCAGTTGATAGTATTAGTTGTGCATATTGTAAGTATTCAGGAGTTTGTTGTGCTGAATGATACTGAACTCTGTGTTGGAACTCGGCTTGATATATTAACATATTAAGTTTATTAAGCAGAGTGGGAAAATACTAGGGGTTCCATCCACATAACCTGATTCCTACTATGATATGTTAATGATCTTTCTCATTACGAGTTGTCCACCTGATTCTGTCTCGAATACGGCCCGACAAAAGTTAGCCATCTACAGTATATATTTTTGTATCATTGTTGGCTAGGTTTATTATACCAACCCTTCAGGTGTCTGGCTCCAGTGTATCCCTACACATGAAGTCCCCTATGTGATTGTAATGGCTCATTCTACACCTTCCGGTGGTCATTTATCTGTGGATCTGACCTATCAGAAGACTTTACAGAGTGGCTTATGGTGGCCCACTATGCAGAGGGATATCCATGCTTATGTCAAATAGTGTGATTCTTGCCAATGCACTGGACAACCATTGCATCGACACTACTTTCCTCTACAACTTGTCTTACCCCTAGAACCCTTACAGAAGTGGGGGATAGATTTGGTGGGACCTATCGGTCCATCGGCTATTTTGACTACTAATTGTTATATATTAACTTTTACCGATTATGCCACTAAATGGTATGAGACTTGGTTGTTTGTTCGGCTATGGCTCACATTGTCATCAAATGCCTTACCCATGACATCTTTCCTTGATTTGGTTTACCTTTTGGAAATTGTTTCTGACCATGGCACACACTTTGCCAACACGTTAATTCAGGCATTAAGGCATTCCTTTCATATCATTCACAAAACCAGTACTTCATATCATTCATTAAGGAGTGGACGATTGAGAAATCTCTTTTCCTCCTTGGCAAGAGGATTGTCAACAGTAAGAAATCCCCCCCCTTCAGGCACCATCAAGTCCTCCTTTTGATCAACAACAAGCTCAAACCCAAGTGGGTCCCGCATGAGGGCGACGAGAGGGTGATCAACCTTCTTTGTAATGCAACCTAGGAATCAACCAAGCCTCCCCTGCTTTGTGGGATTTGGGGGGTCCCGTGGGCACTAGTCCCCTTCTTTTGTACCCTAGTCTCTTAATTTAATTCAAGTCCGGGAGAGTAGGCTATTGCCGAACTTCCTTTATTTAAAAAAAAAAAAAAAAACCAGTACTTCATACTATCCTCGTGCCAATGGATTGGCTGAAATTACGAATAAAAGTCTACTTACTATGCTTAAGAAACTGATCACGGAATGTCATGAATGATGGGATCAATTGCTCCCTTCTATCCTTTGGGCCTATCAGATGACATATAAAGTCTCAATTGGGTATTCACCTTTTAAGTTAGCTTACAGACCAGACGTAATTGCCCCTATGGAATTGGTTAGTGCCCAGTCTACGAGTTTCCATTGAAAAGAAAATTTTCCCTACTGAATTTTATGCTTGACTTGATGATTTGTGATCACTCGACAAACAACATTTTGAAAGCTTTTTGTTAATGCAAGAAGCTCAACTCCATCAGGCTCGGACTCAGGCATCGCTGTGGAAAAGCAAAATTTTGAGTTTGATTTGCAACAAAAATAATGCCATGATTTCATGCTTCCACGGTTGGGTATTGAACTCGGGTCTGCCCAATGAGAGATGGTTGTTTTATCCAATGCACCCATTTGCTTATCTTTGACGACTTGAATTTAGAAGCACTTCTTATGTTGTTTACAATTAAGAATGTGTACCCTTTGACCATTGTTTCCAACAAAATTGTGGGAAGTCTGATATATCTCACAATTACAATGCCTGATCTAAACTACATTGTTGGACTTGAAAGTCAATTTATGCAGGTTCCGAGGAAGCCACATTTGGATGTTGTGAGGTGCACTCTACGTTATGTGAGTGCTACTTTGGATTATGCATTGTTTTATGAAGCTGGTGTAGATTTGAAGGTTCATGGATACACCAATGCGGATGGGCTGTTAGCATTCCAAATAGAAGATCTACTAGTGGCTTTCTATTCTCACTTGGGAGTGCAACTATTACATGGAGTAGCAAGAAGCAACCCACTATTGCTTTGTTGAGTACAGTGAGTATAGAGGTGTTGCAATGGCAACATGTGAGGCATCATGGTTGGAGATACTACTTGCAGATCTAGGTGTGGAAGTGCAAAAGCCTATCACCATCTATTGTGATAATCTTAGCAGTATAGAGTTAGCACGAAGTCTTGTTTTTCATGTTAGAACAAATCATATTGAGGTGCATTATCACTTCATCAAAGAGATGTTATTAGTAGGTGATATTGATCTTGTTTATGTGAGAACAGATGAGTAGGTCGCTGATATTTTCACTAAAGCACTTGGATCAAAGAAGCTAAAGAAGTTTCTGAAGATGCTTGGATTAGAAGACATGGCATTGAGATTGAGGGGGAGTGTTGAGATATGAAGCTCAACATGTGATGATCCAGGATAACACGTATCACTTTTTCATTTCTCTGGCATGTATAGTGGTTATGCTGGTATATGTCAGGGACACTTCATTGAGCTTTATTAGATTTATCTACCGAGAGTGATGGCACATTTGTTTCTTGCCAGCTCACTCATTCGCACACATTAGGTTTTTCCTTATGTACTAGTCTTTGTATGTTGCACTTGTTGTATTCTTGTTTTTAGGTCATTATTGTACATTCCTTTTATGTAATAGAAGAAGAAGAAGAAGAAGATCATTCTTCCTTGCCTCAATCTGTGTGTGTGCTCCTCTTTGATTGTGAGTGTGTGTGTGTGTGTGAACTCCCTTCCTTACCTCCTTCCTCGTGACATTTAAGATGAAGCTAGAGACAACCTTGCTTTTCAAAAGCTACAAGTATTTTATTTTGAGATTTAGTACGGACACAGCATTATGACACATTATTAGATCCACCTTTTTTACTACATTTCCCAGGTCCACTCTGTTTTGATGCAGTTAGAGAAAATGGAGTACATGTATCTTAACTCTCAAAAATAGTTTGAGATACTTGAGTAGAAATATCACAAGGATCCTCTGTTGTCATTGATGCATCTATTTGTTCTTGCTCTACATCTAGACTACTTCAAAAGTGTTTTGAACTAGTCATGCTTTTGAATCTTTTTTATATGATACCTTGAGATTTACATTTATTTGCATAACTTACAAGGTGTACTCATATATTAGTGTCTGGGTTAGAACATTCTGCCAAATTATTACTTGTACTAAAAATATGCTCTTTTATCCGAGTTGCATTTCCTACATAACGATGTCCACAATATTTGCATTGTATTGTGGAAACTATTTTACCCTCTTGATGAATAATCACATATGACCATTCTTTTCCCTTCCCCATAGTGCTTGGTTTATGAAGACTTTATATCTACAAAAAGACAACATAAATCAATATCGAATAAGATATACATTCCACTAAATATATATCTTTATATATATATAAACTACTCTAAATATCTCTTAAAGTTTTTAAATCTATTAATTTTTGTATTTACATTTTTTATCTTTTAAAGTTCTCAATCATACACATGCATAATATTGTAAATGCCAAGCCAAAAAATCATAATAGATTTTAATTCTCAATCACACACACATACAATTACACATATTATTGTGAAGTAAGAATCAATGTTGAGTCAAACATTTATAATAGATTTTAATTCTCAATCATACTGTATACACACACATACAATTACACATACTATTGTGAAATGAGAACCAATGTTGACTCAATCAGTTGTAATAGACTTTAATTTTCAATCATACACCCACATACAATTACACATACTTTTCTAAAATAAGAATCAATGTTGAGTCAAACAATTACAATAGACTTTAATTCTCAATCATACACACACATACATTTACACATACTATTGTGAAGTAAAAATTAATGTTGATTCAAACAATCATTATAGTTTAATTCTCAATCATACACACATACATTTACACATACTATTGTGAAGTAATCAAAGATTTGAAGGAGCAGTTAATTTTTGTCGATGAAGTCTTGCCTGATAGTTCACTTGTGCAGACTGTTCTGAATGGTCTTCCTGATTTATACTAGAGTTTTGCTTCTACTCTTCGTTTGATGATGAAAGGGAATCCAAATCCCTTATCATTTGAGAAGTTAGTCTCTGTTCTATTGCAAGAAGATCAGTCTAGGCAGAACAGGTCCATTATGCATGTTGCAGATCAAGCTTTCTTGGCTAGTCAAAAGGGCAAAGGAAAATGGAGCTCATCTACTAGTAAGCAAAGATCTTCTAATTCTACACAATCAAGGAAGGATGACACAGATGACAACAAAACAAAAAAGCAAAAAATATTTTGTAAATACTGTAAAGGAAATGATCATGTCATTAAAAATTGCCTAAAATTGACTGCAAAAGAGGCAAAAAAAAAAGAGGTTGGAATGGTTGTTGCAGAGGCCTCTAGACCAAAAACAGAGTCTACTAATCTTGTACAGAATGAAGAATGGGCGTTTACTATTGTTTGCAATTTAGACCCATCTTCTCATGAGCAATGTATGTATGTAGTAGACTCAGATGTTTGGTACTTTGATAGTGGGGCAACCAAACATATTACCTCGCAGCACAATTTATTCACTTCACTTGAGCCTTCTCCTATTTGGAATATTGTCACATGTGCTAAAAACTCCACTTATCCTGTCATGGGATTTGGTAAGATCATTCTGACTATTGTTGATGGTAGTTCTTTTACATTGTCAAATGCTTTATTTGTGTCAGGGATCAAGAAAAATCTATTATCAGTTTCAACATTAGCCAAGATTGTCTTGGTTGTGAAATTTGTTGATGACAGATGTATAGTTCATGATCTATCAAATGGCGACGTGGTTATTGCTTCTTGCATTTAATGTTGTGGGTTGTATAAACTCATAGACTATAAAAAATATGTGATTGATTCAGCATGTGGAGTACATGATTCTCAGGCTATGTCATATGCAAAGCTTTGGCATGCATGCTTTGGTCATCTAAATTTTGCTAGTTTCCTAAGCCTGCAAAAATTTGAAATGGTGTCCTCTTTGCCCAAACTTGAGGCACCCGGTAAACATTCTATGAAGGCTATATTTTGGGCAAAATGTGGTGTTCCTCCTTTCCAAAAGATGGTTCAGTTTAAGCTGCTCAAAAATGACAGCTTGTTTATAGTGATGTCTATGGTCCTATGTAGACACCCTCTTTTGGAAACTATCTTTACTTTGTGACTTTATTGATGATTTTTTTAGGCATGCATGGGTATATGCACTGAAAGCAAAGTCCCAAGTGTTTATGTGCTTCAAATAGTTTTTGGTTTTGGCTGAAAATCTATCAGAATGCAGGCTGAACGTGGGATAAAACATTAGTGTATAGTTCCATATACACCTCAACACAATGGAGTTGTTGAAATAAATAACAGGTCACTCATGGAGATGGCGAGATGTATGGTCAAGATTCAGGCTTTACCAGATAGTTTCTGGCTTGAGGTTGTTATGTGTGCAGCGTATGTACTTAACAGGTGTCCCACTAAAGCATTGCAATCTATCACTCCATATGAGGCTTGGCATGGTCGCAAGCCATCTGTTGCTCATCTACATGTTTTTGCTTTTTTGACATATGCGTTAGTGCTTGAACAGCATCGCAAAAAATTGGATAATAAAGTAGTGAAATGTATTTTTGTTGGGTGTAGTTCTGAAAGCAAAGGTTATCATCTGTATCCTCCACAGACTAAACACATCCTGGTTACCAGTGGTGTCTTTGTGGAAGATGCTATTTAGCCATTACTTTCATGTACTAAGGAGACATTTGTTAGCTCCAAAGACATGTATAATACTTTGCTTCCTCTTTTTACAGGTGGACAATCTGATGCTGGTCCTAATGAGGAAACTTCTCAACCTTTACAGGTTTCATGTGATGATGCAGATCATTCCATTTCTGATGCAGATTTACATGATACACTTGTTGATGAGAGAGATGATATTGAGGAGGCAAAAATGATGCCAAAATGACTGGTGCAAACCTTACATGACAGCAAATTAGACGCACCTCTATCATATCGTACTCGTTCTATCTCTCATGTGCCTGTTTTGCATCAGATTGCTATGCTATGGCTGCCTCTAGTCTGTGTGATGAGAATGAGCCTGTTTTGTTTGATGAAGCATAAAATTCAACAAATTGAATGGCTGCTATGCCATCTGAATATGATGCTATAATGAAGAATGGTACCTAGACTTTATGTGACTTACCTCCTGGCAAGAAGGCCATTAGCACTAAGTGGTATACAAGCTGAAGCGTAAGTCTGATGGAACAATTGATAGGTATAAGGTTAGGCTTGTTGCAAAGGGTTATGCTCAAGATAGAGGCATTGATTTTGATGAGACCTTTGCTCCTACTTTCCGAATGACTATTGTTCGTAGCATCTATGCACTTGCAGCTCATCATGGTTTGGGTGTACATCAGTTGGACATTAAAACTGCATTTATGAATGGTGACTTGCATGAGGAAGTGTATGTTTTTTAGCCCCGTGGCTTTGTGTAGAAAGGGCATGAAAACCAAGTGTGCATATTACAAAAGGCATTATATGGTTTGAAGCAAGCACCACGTGCTTGGTATAAAAAGATACATGCCTATCTGATTGCACGTGGTTTTGTGAATAGTCCAACTGAGAATACTTTATATGTTAAGCGTGCTAATGATGTGCTTTTGATCATTGTTGTCTATGTTGATGACATGCTGCTCACTGGCCCTATTGAGAAGCATATTGCTGATTTTAAGGCTGATTTGCATGTCTCATTTGAGATGTCTGATTTGGGGTGTTTGCATCATTATTTTGGCATTCGGTTTATGCAAGTTGATGGCGGAATAGCTTTGTGTCAAACAAAATATGTTGACACATTATTGCAGTGTTTTGACCTTGGAAGATGGTAAACCGTTTGGGACTCCTATGGAGACAGGTTTACAATTGAGTCTTCATGATGCTAGAGATGGGATGCTTGATTTACTTATGCATTACTCGGCAAGATATTCAGTTTGTTGTCTCACAGGTGAGCAGGTTTATGCATTTCCCAGGTGTCAAGCATTGGCAGGCAGTTAAGCACATCTTTCGCTACTTGAGTGATACGTAGCTACTTGGATTGTTGTATCCCAATAGGGGATCGGTACTACCAGATTTTCATGCTTTTTCTGACTCTGATTGGGCCGGTTGCTATGACACTCATGTATCCACCAGTGGTTTTTGCTTCATGCTTGGTAGCTCATGCATATCTTGGTTCAGCAAGAAGAAGCCTATTGTGGCCACTTCAAGTTGTGAGGTTGAGTATAGGGCAGCTTTCACAGCGACTATTGAGTGTGTGTAGCTCAAATGCCTTATGGATGATTTATGTGTTGGTCAGTCTTCTATCAGCACCATCTTCACTAACAGTCAGAGCGCATTGGCAGTTGCGAGGAACCCCTATGTTCCATGCTCGCACTAAGCACATTATGGTGCACTATCATTATGTCAGGGAGAGGTTCTCTACTGGAGAGATCAGTTTGGCATATGTGCCCACGTAGGAGAACATTCAAGACCTTTTCACAAAGGCTCTGCCTCGAGAGAAGTTTGAAGCTTTTCGCAAAGCTTTGAGCTTACTTCCTTTTGTGTATTGATTCCACATAGTTTGGCAATTCCTTATACATGGGTGCCAGCTCCTTGTTCACCGCATCACTCCAAGGGGGGATTTGTTGATATAATTATTTAGTGATGTGTATGAACACACTATGACTTCCGAGGCACTTTTTCCCTCTTTAGGAGGTTTTTTCCCCGGCTTCTACATATGCCTATAACCCTAACGGGTCACTTATCTTTGTACATTCTAATGGTAATACATTCAATATTATGTGTTGTGCTCTTAGCTTCATCTTCTTCCTTGTGTTGTTCGCGTGCTACCACAGACCTCGAACTCTAACAACACACACATACACATGCGCATACACAATCACATTAGATTTTCACTCATAATCATACTACATACACACACATACACATACACATACTATTGTGAAGTAAGAATCAATATTGATTCAAACAATCACAATACAATTTTACTCAACATCATAAACACGCATACATATACTATTGTGAAGTAAGAATCAATGTTGAGTTAAACAATCACAATAGTTTTTAACTCACAAACAAAAATATTTTCCTTTAGTCTTCATACTAAAATACTTAATATTTCTAACAAGACTTTATACCTTGTTCTTTGTAAGACACTGTAAGTTCGTAGATTCAAAGTGTGTTCTTTTATAATACAACATTCGATCGAATTCTTTTCGATCAAAAAACTATTCGGGGAAAACTTTTCGATCAAAAAAGTTTTTGATTTCGAAAAGCGCCGAATTACCGTGCAAAAAGTATTCCGCCATGCCCGAATAAACTGACGTGACACACAATAATTCGATCGAATAATAAGGGCTTGACATAAAATTCCATAATTATTCACGAATAAACGAATTGTCAAATAACGAATAACCTAATATGAGACAAGAGTAGTACCCATGAAATTAGTGAGCATTTAGCTATGTTTGTATGTGTATTTGTGTGCGTCCCACCCCCCCAATAATATAGCATCACTTATTCATAAGATGTAATGATCCAGCCAAATCATTAGTCCCTCAAAAAAAAGAAAATAGTCTTCATAACCATCTAGAGCCTGATCTACTGTCTTCTCCAGTTATCATCACTATTCACATGAACAATCGATGGCTAACTAGTGTAAATGTTCAGAGTCCATGTTCCACTTCAAACACATGCAATAAGTACACACACAGATAAAGAAAACATTGAATGAAATATGGATCAGCAAACAATAAGAGCTAGCATAGTAGATAAGAAAACTCCATCGTCAAGTTAATGCATATTGTAAGTAGCAAATAATCAACTTCTCTATCACTGGTTCAGTAGTGATAATAAATTTCCGCCCATTTCCATACACATGCATATGCAACTTCTTACTGTCTAACATTCACTCTTAATGTTTGCATGCACACTCCCATAGAATAAATATGCTAGCAATAGACTTGTCACTGCCTAAAACAAGCTAGCATGTTATGCGAAAATAGACTTTGAAAGCAAACACATGATCTTGGAGGTCTATCGAAGCAGACACACTACCTCAATTATAAAGGTATTCTCTCACTGCAAATCATGCAAGATGTTACTTGTCAAGGCTTCCCTCGCGTATGAATGGTGTTTCGTTCAAGCTCCTCAAACTTCCACATACACCCTCATGTAGCAATGGTTCCCCAAGTATGTTCATATTATTGGGATCAACTAAAGCTGGTGATCCCTTAATTAACTTGCTATTTCTCAAGCTGCTCTTGCATTTTTTAAGTTTATCAATATAACTATGATGAATTTACCACCATATGTAATCAATTATGCTATTTTTTGCCTGAGCATGGATCTGATAAATAAAATTTCTGGAAACACACAACTGCGAAGTTCAATAGAACAAGTGAAGATGGTTAAGACAAGCAGGCATGTTTGATTTCACAAATGTTGATCACATACAGTCAGCAAGGGTGTTGGTTTTCGTTTTCAGGACTATGCTCCTTTGTTGTTGAAAGGGAAAGGAATTTGTCTGTGTGTGTGTGTGTGTGTGTGTGTGTGTGTGTGTGTGTGTGTGTGCGTGTGTGTGTTGGTGTGCTCATGTGTGTATGTGTGTGTGTGTGTGTGTGTGTGTGTGTGTGTGTGTGTGTGTGTGTGTGTGTGTGTGTGTGTGTGTGAGAGAGAGAGAGATGCTAGCTGTAAAGGCTTCCTTCAATTATGAATCATGTGTTGGATTGAAGAAGAACTACATCTACTCTACTAATATCCACACAATAAACAAAGCTATGGAGGGAACAAAAGAAACAAAAAAATGATGAATGAATTAACTTGAAATGACTTACATACATGTGGGTAGGTAGTGCTTATATTGCCCTTTTGCTCTTTGGTGATGTACCTTCCTTTGGATCCATTGACCGGATCTTTGGTAGGGCCCTCTTCCATCTTTTTTGTTGTTGACGATGCCTTTGACCTTCTACGCTTTAAGCTTTATGTTGTTGTAGATGCCTTGATCCTTTTTTTAGCATGCCTTTGAGATTTGAGCTTGGAGATATTTGAGCTTGGACTTGTAGTGGGCTTTGAGTGTCCTATGCTTGAGAGTAGATGTAGCACTTCATGCTTCTTGGAGATACATAATTTGACATGAAGCTTTATGTTGTTGTAGATGCCTTGATCCTTTTCTTAGCACGCCTTTGATATTTGAGCTTGGACTTGTAGTGGGCTTTGAGCATCATGTGCTTGAAAGTACATGTAGCCCTTTATGCTTCTTGGAGATCTTTGACGTGATAAAGAGTACATATGTGGTACTCATCTTTAAGACATTGGGAAGATCCTATGTTGAGTACTACTCAAGGTGGTGTTGAGTTCCTTACATATGGTCATGGATCCATCCATTACTTAATAAGTTTCAAATTGAACCTAGGTGTTCCATAATGAAGGCTTCACAGATAGCACTTCTCCAAAATGCTCCCCTCCCCCCCAAAAAAATATAAATAAATAAATAAATTTATAAAAATAAAAATTAAAAAAAAGGGGATACCATGCTTTGTAGACATCTACGCTGATTTGATTTGAGCCCTCTCTTCTTAACCCTTTACTACCAAAATGGCACTTAAATAACTCTTTCTTCTCCCTTTGATACATAATAATAGTAGCAAACGCTTTAGGAATGGTCCACATGAGACATGCCCATAAAACCATCCGATTCTCTGCCTTCCAAATGCACCTTATTAGTGCAATGTCCTTCGACATTGAGGCACTGAAGAAACCCCTAAATGGCAGTAGTATATCTTTCTCCCGCTTCATTGTGGCCCACAACTATCATATGTGTGCATTCCAAATATGGCATTGATAAATAATGCATCATTCATTACATCATCTCCACCATATTTTGGCAGAGTGTAGAACCAAAATTTTGCTAAGATATTGTGCCATCTTCACTACTTGATTCCATTTTCCAGAGCATCAGCATCCCCTGAATCCTGCTCCATTTCTTGCTAGCAGCCGATGGCACATACTTCTGGATTGGCTATTCTTTCTAGTCTTAGCACTATAAAAGAAATCCCTCAACAGCAGCTATGGTAGGAATCCTTCTCTCGCTTCCCTCTCATATGCATCGAGAGCTTATCAAATGGAAGTGTGCTTGGCTGCATCCTTCATCTACGTCGATGGAGTGATCAATGGTTGCTATTGACCTTCACGAGCATTCAAGCTTCGGCATTATTTGCAAGACAGCACTTTTGGACATATTATGTGTCGAGTGAATAGCTTCAGTGTCTCACACTCCACCATACTGTCTTGTGCAAGAGCTGTCCCTGAGGTCTGCTATGTCTTCTGTTACTTCCTTCTGTCTTTTCTAATCGCTTATAAAGCAATGAGCACAGAAACTATTTGTCAAGCTGCAACCAATCTTGCCATTAGTTCTTCAGGAGGTGCGCATTCCTTCGAAGTTGATCAGCAAACCTTCCATCTTTTGCAAGAAGTGATGATAGATTAAGAATAACTCTGCTGTTGCACATCCATCTACAGCCTTCTTGTTATTATTGTGCTACTTGTGCATTTCATATGAACCAAAGACGTCAGCAGTGAGACATTCTGGCCGCGATCTTGTGCAAGGATCCGTATTAGCTGATAGGCATACAGTAGAAGATGTTTGCAAGAGTATGCATATGATAGTTTTTCCAGAAAAAACAAAGTGCAATTAATTGTGCTTAATGAAAGGGAAATAGAAATCACAAGCTCTAATGATGTCACTCTTAACATATGAAAAAAAAAATATGAGAATGACAAGAAGAATGAATGAGAGAAATAGTGCTTATAAGCACTTTTATGATAAAGGGTGGAAAGGAGAGAAGAGAAAGATGACTACTATGATGCAAATGACAAGAGAAAATAAAGCCTATGATCTGATACCATGTTGGATTGAAGAACTACACCTACTCTACTACCAAGCATTAAACAAGCCATGAAAGAAAGAGAAAAAGAAATGAAAACATGATGAATGAATTAAAATGGAAATGACTTATATACAATGCTCTATGAGCATGGAGACTCCATGAGGTGAGATCACACACTTTTGCCAAGAGCTCAAGTGATTGAGTTTGAGAAGGGAGGCCCTGCTTGTATGGAGTTTTTCCCTTGCATGTGGGATAAATGAAAATGAAAAAGAGCTAGAACAAAAGGGTGGAACATGGAACTCTCAACATCATGTTCATTGAAATTCCTCAAATTTCCACATACACCCTCATGCAGCAATGGTTCGCCCACTATGAACTTACTAAATTTTGTGACCCCCTAAAAATCTAGCTTGCTATTTCTCAACCTGCTTTTGTATTTTTCTTGTTCATCAATATCATTAATGATGAATTGATCACCATATGTAATTAATTATGCTTTTTTCACCTAAGCAATGCTCCAACAAATAAAAATCTCTGGAAACACATAATTGCGAAGTTCGATATAAAAAGTGAAGATAGTTAAGGCATGCAGTCCTGTATGACTTGGCAAATGCTGATCACATAGAGTCACCAGGGCAGCGCTGGGTGTTGACTTCCATCTTCAAGAGTATGATCCGTTGTTTCTGAAAGGAATAACATGTGTGTGTGTATGTCATGCGTGCACATGCATGCCTGTACACACTAGTGTGTTCAAGCACATGTGCATGTGTGCATATCTTTCAGAACCAAATGAAGGCAGCTTCCATTACTTGTGGCTGAATATTGTTCAGGGCCTACTGAATTTAAGTCCAACATGTGGCACAATAGGCACCTTATCAACAAAGATATGCATAATTATACATGATAAAGAGAATCGAATTTCCTTACTTTCATCTGCATTTAAGAGTGTACAGCACATCCTCAAATAGTACAAGGCTGGAAATCAATTTCCAGAAGAGAGCAAAAGGGAAGAGGTTTCTGGTTCAGGCTTTCCAACGCTTTAACTGTGCATGTACAAAAAAATTACGTGAAAAGTAGATTTGTAACTGACATTTCAACCCATCAGGAAGTTAGAGAGAACAATCTTGATCGTGAAGACAAACACTCGCAGCTTTCTAGAACCAATAAGGGCAACTTCTGTTATTTGTGGCTAAATTTAAGCGACTACCGAATTTAAGCCACGTGCAGCACAATAGACATCTATACAATGAACAAAGATAAATTGAATTTCCTTCATTTTATCTCCATACAAGAATGCACAGTACATCCCCAAAAACCACATCACTGGAAATCACAATACAAGAGGGAGGGAGGGAGGCAATAAAAAAAGGGAAAAAGGGGGGGGGGGGGGGAGATTTTTTACATCACAAACTTCCCAAAGCTGACTGTACCACTGGCAAGAACAATGTTAACATAGACTTCGCAACGTGCGTGTACAACAGATTTGTGTGGAAACTAGGTTCACATCTAACATTTCACTCGAAGGTGGTTAGAGAGGATGAATTAGAGGGCACAACCTTGAGGGATTTTTTACATTACAAACTTCCCAAAGCTGATTGTACCACTGGCAAGAACAATGTTAACATAGACTTTGCAATGTGCATGTACAACAGATTTGTGTGGAAACTAGGTTTACGTCTAACACTCCACTCGAAGGTGGTTAGAGAGGATGAATTAGATGGCACAACCTTGATCACGAACAGTTACTCCATAAATACAAACCTTAGTATCTTTCTGAAATCAATGAAGGTAGCTTCCATGACTTGCAGCTGAATTTTGTAGAGCCAACTGAATATACGCCACATGTCCATCACAATAAACATCTAATCAATAAACATGTGCAATCAAATATGAGAAAGAAAATAAATTTCCCTAGTTTCATCTCCATACAAGCATGCACGGCACATCCTTATATAGAACAAGGCAGGAAATTATTTTCTGAAACCAGGAAATCATACAAGAAGAAAGGCCCAACTATTGTAGAGAATCCTCATGTAGTCCCGAGTCCATTGTACACATACATACATGATGTCTGGCACTATATAAACAAGTGCAAACTGCAGACTCCACGAGAGATAGCTAAATCCTATTTATGCATAGGAATAAAAGACAAAACCAAGACATACGGAAAGATCGACCACAAGCTCTGGAATGGAAGCATCCTCATGACACCTTTTATTTGCAACAAATATATACATCAAGAAGAGAAACAGATGAGAAGATCAAATTCAAAAGAAAAAAGAGCAATACGTTGGTCTCCTCTCCCTCACCCATTAATCAGTTGGGCATACAGGTATGCTCAGTGATGATACATGATCCAAAAGGCACATCCCTCTTTGAGTATTATGATAACATAGTCTATTCTAGACTTGACCTCCATGTATTCTGTAGAGATTAATAAGATCAAGCGAATATCTACATCTGCCAAACTCCATGGGCAATGATATAAAACCCTACCTGTAATCATACACTGCATCGACTCCTTGAACTTAGTGAATGATTGAAACGACACTGGAAGTGCTTTTGTTTCTATCTGTGTGATCAACTCGTGATCTTTTAGAAGGGAAAAAATTATTTTCTTGCCTTGAAGGAACAACGACAAGTTTTGACTGATTAAAGTGTGACAACACAAAAGTTGCTGGGATAATTCTCAAACAAGAAGGGGAGAGGTGTCCAACTCAGAGGAAGCTTTTCTGGATTAGTTGAAAAAAAGCTGCATTTCCGATTCGCATCCTTGACCATCATCCACAGATGATCTCCTACCCCAATAAGATCATCGTCAATATCTCCCTGCAAAGTTTCAGGTAAAGACCCAAGCCGAAGCCATTGTTTTTTATCCTCATTATACCACATCATCTCTTTCTTAATACAGTATCTGATACCATAAAGCTTCCCTTTAACAGCAGCAACTTTCCGCATATCATTCCGCCACATAGTAGGCATAAATTTCCACTCTTCTTTTGAGGCATCCCAAACCTCAGCAGAATCGTGCATTATATAAGTGCCCTCCTGAGTCAACTGACAACCTCCTAATACACAGAATGATCCCTTTAACGCAATGCCAGCCGCCATATACCTCTCATTCTTCATGTCAGCTATTTTTTCCCACTGCTTGCTCAAAAGATTGAAACGCTCCACACTCTTCAAGTTTACGAAATCTCGTCCAGCTCCTCCACCAGCAGCATACACATAACCATCCACACAAGCTGAAGCAAAAGACGTGCGTGCCTCCAGCATTGATGGTGGCGGCATACACCACACCCCACAAACGACATCAAAGCAGAAAACCTCTCCGTGACAGTCCGAAAACGAGCCACAACACATGCGTACGACCGAGACTTGGCGACCGAGAGAAATAACATCACAATGGAAACCATAAGGATAGCCACGGAGAATAGGAGGGGGGGGAAGGGGTCGGCACTTCAGGAGGATCGGATCGATCAGGTAGAATTGTGTGTGTTTGCGTGACAGAAGGCCGAGCTTTGCAGGAGCAAAGATAAAGATGCGATGTTCTTGGAGACCGAAGCGTGCCCTGAGGTCGTAAAGGACAGAAGACTTCAGTGCATCCCTCCATGCGCGTGAGACGCAGGAAGCGACGGGGTGCAGAGCCAAAGAGATTCTTGCCAAGCAGAGCAGCGACACCTCGTCTGGAAGGCCGGGGATGAGGCAGTGAGCCATACTCAAAGTACGCTCGGCGCCTGCTTCCACTCTGGCAATAGCTAAAAGACGTCATGAGATCGAATCCGCCGGCACCACTTCCACGCCCTCAACACGTGAACTCTAAGAAGGTATTCTTTTGATATTACTTCAATCATCGTTTCCATTTTTTTTTAAGTTCGAAAGCATGCAAAGTGCACCGAGTATTTGAATTATTTTAAGTTGGAAAGCATGCAAAGTGCTCCTTGGGTCACATGCAAAGTGCTTCAAGGGACACCATCGGACAATCATATTCCTCTCTCTAGAGTCTCTTACTATTGTGCTTGTTGCTTCTCATATGCAATTGAAGACAGACTCATGTTGCTTGTCATATGCAATTGAAGATAGAATCAATAATTGACTCCAACCTATGAAAAGTTAGAGAGTTCAAGAAAGAGGCATGGCCATTGTTGAAGAAGGATAGAAGACTTAGCGATCATCTTTATTGCTACACAAGGTACCCAAATCTATTTGTAATCACTATGGAAAAGGGATGAAGTCATCTAAAGCTATGGTGTAAAGGTCTTAGATGAGCTATGAGGAAGACCCCGTGCTGTGTTCTTTTATATTTGAAAGATTGACATGAGAGTGAGATTGTAGTGGTGAGTGATGTTTGAATATAGTTTCTTTTTCTATAGGGTGGTGTATATCTTGTACAACAATGTGGGCTCCTTATCCACCCTTCTTGTAGCTTAGTGAAGCTTATTTGTTTTCTTTTAAGGGGTTAAGGTGTTTGAACTTATGATATGCATCTCTCTATCTGGGTTTTGAACTCATGACCCTAGCTAGGAGTATGATGGGCTAACCATTTGCCCCAAAAGCCATGGTTGAGGATTACTTCCTAATCCTCCCTCTTAGGATGTGGTTCAACCATCTCTTGCCCGTCATTTCTTGAGTCTAACACTCTCTTCCCCTTCTAGAGATCATTTTCCTCAATGATCAATCCTTGATCTCCCCTTGAATTGATATACTCACCCTTGCACAGTCTCTTGAACCTTCTTGTTCTCAACATTGGTCTCTTGAGCCTTGCCTTTCCGCATCTTGGCCACTTGCATATGGACTTGCCTTGCTCTCAACCTTGGTGTCTTGAGCCTTGACTTTCCGCTTCTTGGCCACTTGCTTTCGAACTTGCCTTGTTCCCAACCTTGGTCTCTCCCACACACACACATGGAGTGGTTTTTGTAGACCAATGTCTGATAGCACTTCTCTAATTTTGCATATAAACCTCCATACTTTTGGAGAATATTAAGATATCATCGAGATATATTACCACAAAATCATCTAAATACTCTCGAAAGATATCATTCATCATATGTTGAAAGATAGTTGGAGCGTTTGTGAGACCAAATGGCATAACTACATATTCAAAATGCTTTGTTCGAAATGTTGTCTTCCATTCATCTCCTTCTCTGATCCTGATAAGATTGTGAGCTCCTCGAAGGTCAATCTTCATGAATAACTTTGCTTTTTTGAGGCGTTTCAAGAGCTCTGATATAAGTGGTAGAGGGTATCTATTCTTTATTGTGACTTTGTTCAAACCATGATAGTCTACACACATTTGGAGAGTCCCATCCTTCTTCTTTACAAATAGGATAGGAGCTCCTACAGGAGACTTTGAGTGTCTGATAAACCCCTTGACTAGATACTCATCAATATTCTTACATAATTTTGTAAGTTCCTCTGCGGATAGTCTATGGCACAATCATAAGTTCCTCTTGACGTTCTATGGCACAATCATAAGGTATATGCTCTGGGAGGATATCTGCATTCTTCTTTCAAAAACATCTTCAAAACCTTGGTATTGGCCAGATAGCTTCATTGAATCATCTTTCTTATGTCGGGTTCTTCTCGATATCTCGACGAGTGATTTTATTCTTTTCCCAATTAATGTCTCGATTATGTTTCTTTAGCCAAGGCATTCCAATGATAATTGGATTTACTAGACTCGATAATGTGGAAACATATGTGGGAATCATGTTCACCAAGTTATACTCTTAATGGTGTTGTTTTTAATATTAATATTTCTAGATGCTAGAGGTCTTTCATCTACTACTGGTTTTCTCTATTGAAGTACTAGAATTCTATGTTTCTTAACCAATCCTTCATCGATGAAACATGAGGAGGCTCATGAATCTACTAGGGTTGTAAGGGAAAGGGTCTTCTTAGGCATGATTAACTTGACAGGGGCAAGACATGTTTCTATGGGTGTAGTTGGAATTATGAGACCCTTTATTATATCATGGTCCGACTATATGGTCTCTTTTACAACTGGACTTCCTTATTTCCCTTCTCTACAAGGGTGGTGGTGACTCTAGAGTTTGTTATCTTGTTGGGACAATTAACTACAATATGGCCAGGGTTTCCACAATAGAGTCATAACTTGTTATCTCTCCTTATCTGTTTCTCTTGTGGTATTAGAGGTTGGATCCTAGTTAGATCTATCTGCATAGGTTCGGGCATAAAATCATCCCTAGGAGTGGGTTGCAAGGGTTTCCATTGGCAAGGTCTTCCTTCTACTTGTTTTCTTGTTTTCTTTCAAAAAGGCAATTATCACATTGATAGCTTGGGTGATGTATTCATTCAATGTCTTAACCTTTGGCATCGTGAGCATAAGGTCCTTCACATCAACTCTTAAACCTCATCTAAATTGGCTTATGAAACAATCTTCGTGCCAAGTGATATCACATATTAATTGTTTAAATTCTAATGCATAGATAGAGGCAGTGTGGTTACCTTGACGTAGCTTCCGGAGTTTTGTTTATGCCCCTCGGTTGGTGTTTGCATCTCCAAATGGGGTGGTGAGTTCTTGAAGAAACCCCTCATACTCTTGAATTACTACCATGTTCTTCTCAAAGATTGGGGCGAACCATGATAATGTTTGGCCATCGAGCAAGGTTCCAATCGACCTTGGATGCCTAATCAGGGTATCTATCAAGTTGCATACATATATACAATTTTACTTGCTTGAGAAATCTACGGAACTTCATGTGATCACCATCAAACTTTTTTGGCATGCAAATCTTGGGTTCCTTCATGAAGGATGAACTAGGTTGTTGGTTCTCTTGAATACTTCCTTGACTTGCTTGAAGATTCCTGATTTGTTCTTGTAATTCTTGGAGGAGTGTGCCTACATGCACCGTATGTCCTATCTCGACTTGTGTCTTCCTATGGGTTAGTTCCTCGATTTGTCATTGGAGACTCTGAATTGGTGCCACAATTTGTTCACAAGTGTTCTCCATGATGTCTAGTCCTGGATAGAAGCTAGTCTTGCCAAACTGTAATGCGATAACTAGATTGTGCCCTCTGATTGACTAGACAAGATTTTGGAATTACACTTTCTAATACAAGATCACCCATGTAGGGAAATGATACAAGAGTATATAAATGATATAAGAAGTCCCAAAACCTAGAACTGATAGGTATAGATAACTCAACTAGAGCTGATACATAAGATCCCACGACCTGTGACCGTAGGTATGAAGCAAGATCTCTGGATTACAAGAATTCTCTTCAAGGAGATGAACTAGATACAAGGAGTAACAGGAAAGGATCATGAGATTACAATAGGACACAACATGATGTCCAAGAAACTCGAATAGACAAGACTAGAACTAGAATTGGAACTCAAAAAGTAATTACTTGGATATCGTGACTCCTTGAGCTTCCAAGATTGATATTGGCCAGATTTAGTATGTATGTGGATAGCCTCTCCTTATATAGGTTATGTAAGGGAGCCTTGTGGCTTTCTTGTCTTGCTTGTGATATGGGTCTACTTTAGCATGTACCTCGCTTGCTCAATGATAGACAGAGTGCTATTGCTTTGGCCAAGAATCTGGTCTATCATGCAAAGACTAAACACATTGAGGTAAGGTATCACTTCATTAGATATTGCTTAGCCATTGAGTGCATTATTCTTGAGACTGTTCATACTCAAGATAATGATACTGATGATTGACTAAAGTTATATCATAGAATAACTTTTGATCCCATTGTCACTTGGTGGGGGTTACTTGATTCATGATTTTTCATAGTTCCTTGTACACTATGTTACATGACCATCAGGTGGGAGGTATAGTTTGTATACTTACATTTAGGTATTCTTTATCAGTCTTTATTTTTTCTTTCATAATTCACTTTGGCCATATTGGTCTTTAGTGGAAGATTCTTAGCATTGGTGTCCATATGAAAGGCCAAATTGTCGTTGAACACTTTTGTATATGTTCTTTAAGCATATATTGTTTAGCCATAGACTTTAAGTTCGATTGCATTTATAAAACCTAGGAAATCTAAGTTAAGGGTCTCTATGTATTGTGTAGTTTCTGTATATTCTACAGGTCTATGCACAATATCATGTGTGCCATTCAGAGCTTGATTTTCTACTTAGAGAGCATAATTTTGAATCTCTTTTAAAGGTGAATTCATTGTGATGCATTGCCATTGCACCACTTCAAATTTCACGATATAGAGCCTTGAAGTTGAATGTTCGTGCATTGAGAGCTTCCTAAGACTCCATTGGAGATATGTGAGTGACTTATTTCAATTCCGGAGCATTCAAGTGATGGCTTGTGGGAATTTACAGCCTCTGTACCACCTTTGCACATGGATTCCCTAGTCTTGAGATAATTTTCCTTGTCAATTTTTCATTGCATAACGCTTATTTTCATGCATTAACTGCGAGTTAAAGTAGGCATCTAGTTTTTATACATGCATGAATGCTCACAAACATGCATATAAGCTTCTGTAGTTTTGTGTAAGTTGCAAAGTAGTTTTGTAGCATGTTTTGATGTAGGTATCACGAGGTGAAAGAAAGGGTGTGTAGTGCCCTATGTTAATTGTTGCAGTCTGTGTCACAAGCACATGTACTTTCTAGAAGGGCATATAGTGACCTATGTTTTTTTTGTGACAAATTCTACCCACCAGCACAGATATATCGCTAAAGTGCATGTAGAGCTTTTTATTTTGTTAGATTATTAAAATGCTACCAACATGCTACTAATATTTTCAAAATTTTTATGCATGCTTAAATCATTTTAGAGAGCGTACTCGCACATATACTTTCATTTATTGTTTCTCTTTTGCAAAAGCTTGTGATTAATTGTTTCTCAAGTGCCACAATTTAATTTATCAGGTGTATATACAAACACTTACAAACAATAAAAAAAACATAAAACCAATCAAAACATAAAAATGAAAGAAATCATGTCTTTGTATATATGGAGTATGGATCATCCGTCCCGCATCAAGAAGACACACATATGACTGTTAACCTTTGTTCCTTATCTAACTTTGTCTGGTAAAACTAGGGGAGATAGGATAGGCTGTCAGGGTTCTTGAGATGGCAGGGTTCTGTGGATGGAACCCCTAGTATTTCCCACTCTCCTTAATAAACTTAATACGTTAATCTATCAAGTCGAGCTCCAACACAAAGTTTGGTATCATTCAGCACAACAAGCTCCTGAATGGTTACAATATGCACAAATAATACCATTAACATAAAACAGATCAATATACAGTGAACTTCTCAGACAAAGATTCAAATTAATATAACAACATAATAATGACAAGAGGAAAAACAACACAATAGTAAACCAAAATTGGAGTCTCTATCCTACATGCTAGAGAATAGACCGGAAGCCACCGGAGTCTAGCTTCACGACCTTATGCCGACAGCACAACCGCTTGTTCTCTTCACTACATGCATCGACCATATCATTAATATGAAAAGTTACAACGTTTTCGCCTCCCTTTTCGGTGAGATTGTTCAGTATACATTTGTCAATATTTACAAGACTATCCGACAACACTAACACTGACACGCCTGGAGGACCTGAACCCAAAAAAAATACAAAGGAACAAAAATCAATCGGCCTCCATCTCATCTTCATGGAGCAAATAGGCGCTAAGCTGACTAAACTTGTGGAGGCTGGCAAACTCATTCACACCAAAATGCCAATGGTGCTCATGCGTTTTGAGAAGAGGAGCTCATTTGGGGACAAAATGATCGTCAACAATGAAAGGGGGTACCTTATTCTATGGGGACACCAGGGGTGATGGAGTGGACCAACCAAAGGGTGACAAAGGTGGTGAGTAGGAGGGTGAGGAGGAAGATGAACCATTGAGGGGAGGGTTCAAGATGGAAAGGTGGAGGGGAGAACTAACGGGAAACGTCATAAGGGTGGTGCTGCAAGTTTAGAGCTACAACAAAAAAATGCAAGATAGAACATTTGAGCTTCGGCCTGTAGCTAATAGCATACTCGTTAGAGCTATGCCGAGGGAACAACTTCTCCATTGCAGCACAAGACAAGGCGGGGACCAATGCAAGGCCCTCGATAGGAAGGAAAAAGTGCTACCCCACCTCAATCGTGGTAGTGTGTACTCTTGGCTAGTCAAAAGAAACAATCCAATGGGCGACATTTCTAAGCTTAGTCACAATGTTGTGAATGATGCTCTTGGAAGTGGGATGAGCTACTGCAACATTCCACTGTAGGAGACATAACTTCATCAGCCTGCGTGGTTGCGAAAATGCCTGCATATCGTCCATCACGACAGTAGTGAGGAGTTCGAAGGGGGCCAGGGTCTCCATGCACGTAGACAAGTGAGCAAATGCAAGCAGAATATAGAGCCATTAGAGCACACACAAAGAGTCACAAAGTGAAGAACGGTAGAATGGCCAACATGGGGTTTAAAACAAGGAGGTGGCATTGGAGCGTCGTCGTGCAAATGGAGAAACGAAATGATGAGTGCACGTTGAAGATGGTCCATCATAATTGCCATGCAAATCATGCAAACATGGGCAGCGATGCAATGATTAATGACATGAGAGGCAGACAAAAAGGGTGCAACTTGGATTCATTCACCGAATTTTTAATCGGTACACCGGTGAGAGTCTCTAACCTAAAAGTTGGCAAACCCAGTTTTGTCGAAGTCCGGTATGGACCAAACCATCGGAGCTTAAATTTTTTGGTAGCTTTGTTAGACTTGCTGAGTTATAAAATAGCACTAACTATTCTTCTTCAAATACAAGAGTATAGATAGGATTTCAAAGTGTACGATAAGCTATGAGGCTCATCTACACTATCTATATTAATGTCAAATTACAATGTGTCAATATGATAGAAACTATCTATATCTAAGCAGAAATAGGAACTAAATACAAGAAATTGTGTGTCTAAAAGGTATGAAGAGTGTGTGTGAGAATATAGAGAATATGAATAGTTTAGAACTGTTTTACAGCAAACCCAAATTCTGATCAACCTAAATAAAAAACAAGTGACCTAACAAGTAAAAATGGAAATTAACTTGCTACTCACAGTAACTCAACAATGTATGTTGATGGTAAGCTGGAAAAATCCCCTCCAAATAATCACCAAAATGTAGACCACAACATATGGTATTTAGGACTTAGAATACAACATTTGGTATCAGAGCCTAGTTGACATACACCCTTAACAAGATGAGTGACTATAGACTTGAGAATGAAGACAAGCTTGAGGGCATGTCTAACTATCCAATGTGGAGTTTTATGATGATGAATCTATTAGCATCAAAGGACTTGTAGAATATTATCAATGGCATTTATCCAAGGCCAAGAAAACTTGGAGAAGAGCTACTTCATCTTCTAGAAGACCTTCTGTTCCTATTTCTACTCAACAGAGCTTAGTGAAGAAGAAGAAACTCTTTCATCATCAAGAGTCCATACTACTAACAGACTACTTCCTACAGAAGAGCAATCCAGATGGGATTCAAGGGATGCACCAACACTTTCATATATTGCTATGGGATTCAAGAGGCATATTATACCCCAGATCAAGTCTTGTAGAACCTCTCATCAGGCTTGGTTAGAGTTAGAGAATCTCTATCAAAGCAGAAATCCTGCTAGGAAAGCTCATCTAAGGAGACAACTAGCCAACACAAGGATGAAAGTTGGTGAATCAATTTAGTCACATATTTTGAAGCTTAAAGATTGAAGAGATCAGTTACTCAAAGTTGGAGTCAACATTTCAGATGAAGAGATGGTAAACACACTTCTAAACTCACTTCCATCTACATACTGTGCTTTTATTACTTCTTTATCTCTCATAAGAGATAGAGAAATTTCATTTGAAGAGCTATAGTTCTTGATACTTCAAGATGAAGATCAACAAAAAAGAATGATAAAGCCATGTTATCATTGTCAAAGGGAAAGAAGAAGAAGGAGACAAAGAAGGAATAGAAGAGTTTGCAATCTAAGAAGGAAAGTAAGTCTTCTAATCTAAAGTCTTCTAGTTCTACCCCTAATGCTTCCTCTACACCCAAAGAAAAATCTTCGACTACATCTGATTCAAAGAAAGGAGTATGCCATTACTGTAAGAAGCCAGGTCATTTCATATCAGAATATAGATCAAGGATTTTTAGTGAGAAGAAGAAAGCATCAGGTAATAGTGTTGAAGATAATCCAAAACCTAAAGCTTCAAAGGTAGATTCATATGCATGTGATACTATTGAAGAGATAGCTTTTGATCAGGCAACATTAAATGCAATCTTAGATAATCCTTGGATTTTTTATTCTGAAGCTACTAAGCATATGACAAGTTGTAGAAAGGTATTTTCCTCACTTTCTAACTCTTTAGGTAGAAGAGTGACCATTGTAGATGATCATGATTTAGATGTTGTTGGTGTTGGAGAAGTAAAGCTTAAATCAAGAGCAGGTGGAAATTTCATAATTTCCAATGTTCTTTATGTTCCAAACATGAAGAATAATTTTCTCTCTATCTTGAATTTCTTGTCAGATGGTTAAGTGGTTTTTAAGAAAGATTCATGTTAGATCCTCTCACTTGATGAGGAGCATTGTCTATTTCAAGGTGAAAACAGAAGTGGCATGTTTGTTTTGTCCAAAATAAGTCATGCTAATGTTGCTAGGTCTACTAAACCTAAGGAGAACATGAAGTTATGGCATGCTAGATTTGGTCATATTAGTTACACAACTCTCAAGCATATCAAAGATCAAGGTGTGGTGGAGAGTTTGCCTACTTTTGCTTTACCAGATGATGCAGAGTCATGTGAAGGATGCCTTGAAGGAAAGATTCACAAACAACCTTTCAAGAAACATGGAGTTATCATGGACACAAGGAAGTTGCAGATCATACATTCAGATGTGAATGGTCTGATGATAACATATTCTATTCAAGGTTTCAGGTATTTTGTTATTTAGCATGGAAGTTGTTCTTTTCCAGCTTATCGCTCATAAGCTGACTCATTGCATCTACGTTTTCCATTTCTGCAGCAATTCACAACACTGCAAAACACTAAAAGTAGCACTTCTACTTGAACACTATCGCACTATGACGTGACAGCTCGATCTCATAAAAACATAGTTTTTGTGTATCAATAGTACACCGAATCACTTGAAGCTTTGGATCTAGAATATATCAGCATTGCGGAATAAGAAGCAAGTTATAGTTTTGCAAACTGACCTAGTTTTTCTATGGGACCCACCTTGTGAGCTCTAAATAGAGGTCAAGATGGCTCCAAAAGTCTGATATGACAAAAACAAGTGATCCTAAAGGGATAACTCTCAAAAATAATCTGAGCTCTTCTATCTTCATGCCTATTTGTGTAGCAATCCGAGTTTGTTTGTGAATCGGGCTTTCTCCACACCTTCTCGCGTACTCTTCATCATTGGCCTTCTCCATGAGCTCTCTATAGCACACTGGCTCTAGTACCATGTCACAAGGAAGGAGATAAGAAAGAGATCTCTCACATACATACACACACTCTCACAATCAAAGAGGAGCACACACACAGATTGAGGCCAGGAAGAATGATCTTCTTCTTCTTCTATTACATAAAAGGAATGTACAAGAATGACCTAAAAACAAGAATACAACAAGTTCAATATATAAAGACTAGTACATAAGGAAAAACCTAATGTCCACAAACGATTGAGCTTGCAAGAAACAAATGTGCCATCACTCTCAGTAGATAAATGATAGATAAATCTAATAAAGCTCAATGAAGTTTCCTTGACATATATTGACGTGACCACTATACATGTCACAGAAATGAAAAAGTGATACGTGTTATCCTGGGTCATCACATGTTGAGCTTGATATGTCAACAACATGGGCTCAAGCATTTTTAGCATGTGGGATTCCTTTCAATGTTATTCGTAATCCTATTTTCAAAGATGCTTTGATGTCAACTAAATAGAAAGGATTCACCATGCCAGATTACAATAAAATGCGAACACAGTATGTAGATAAAGATGGATGCAAATGCATACTCATTTATGTGGAACAAAGTTCTTTTTGGATCTAGCATTTGAACTCAATGGTCAAGTCTCAAACAAAGAAGTCATGGCAAATTTGAAAACCACATGTCAGTTATTACTTTCAGGTACAGATGGTCGAGATGCATTACACCAAAGAGTAGCTTATGTAAATCAAGAAGGATATTTTGGAGATCTATGGCACATTAAAGCGATTCAAAAGCATCCACCTCCTATATGATGGAAAGAGTATGGAGGTGAAGCAAAGGAGTTGCAACCTATAGCTATGATAGTGCTTTCAATAATAGCTTAAAGTCGTAGTTGTGAACGTACTTGGAGTGCATATGATTTCATTCATTCAAAACAAAGAAATCACTTAAGTGTATCACGTGCCAATGATTTGATATATGTGTTTTCTAATATGTATTTGTTACATGCTCCAACCAAGATAGCCTCTACAACAGCGCAACAAACTTTTGGAGAATTTTAAACTCATAAAATTTTAACAAATGATTCATGGAGTGATCATGATTTAGATGTTGATCACAATGATGGTTTAAACATAGAAGAAATAGATGGCATGGTACTTGTCATAGATGATGATATTCAAAATTAAGAAAATGATGTACTTTGAATACTTTGATTAGATTCAATTGCAAAATTGATGGCCTTATAATATATTGATGTCTTTGATTACAAAAAGAAGCTTGTCTATTCAATGTTTTGTTGATTAAATAACTCATCGGTAGTGAACCAATCAAAAGATGATGATGTCTCTAAGAGTCTTCCATATCTGCTCTCATATGCATCCACAAATATTTGTAAATTTTTCACTTGATTTTCTAGATCACCAATCCTCTTTTGTTGATCATCAATTGTTGTTCATAATCCAAGAATTGTTAATCTTTCATTATATAATTATGTTTCTTGTGATGATAAACATGGATAAGGTTATATTCTTTAGGTACCAAAATGTAGGACTGCTTTCAAGGAAGAGGGCCTTTGTTTTCTTGATTACTAAACTCTACCCAATTTCGAGGACGACCCAAACCTATACCTACATTCTCCGGGCGATGATCCAAATCTACATGTCAATTAAAAATATCTTGTACAAAAACTCTTTGAATGAAATATAGTGCTATTTGATTATTATTTGGTAATGATCTCTCAACTTGCACAAAGCATCAAAGTAGACTTTCTACTAATCCTTTATGTTGTAAGTCAAAAAACTTTAAGGGTGCCATTTCTTTTGCCCTTCCTTCAACCCGAAAGAGAATATCATGAACAAAATGATTTGGACATAGCTTGTTTACTGCCTTCATTGATAATGGTTCTCCTTCTAATCCCTCTAGCTCTAAATGTTGGTGGAATAAAAATGCTAATCCTGATTGTGTGAATTAAGCATTCTGCTTAGACAAAATGAATCCAAATAACACTTCATTTAATCCACATAGTTCAAATGATACCACTTCATTTAATCCACATAATTTAAATGATACCACTTCATTTAATCCACTTAACAAAAATGATACCACTTTATTTAATCCACATAGTTTAAATGAATCCACTTCATTTGTTTCACCTAATTTAAATGAATCCACTCAAATGATACAACTTTACTTAATCCACTTAACTCAAATGATACCACTTCATTTAATCCACATAATTCAAATGAATCCACATCATTTAACCCACATATTACAAATGAATCCAATTCATTTTATCCATATAATTCAAAAGACACCACTTGATTTAATCCACATTATTCAGATGATATCACTTCATTTAATCCACTTAACTCAAATGATGCCACTTCATTTAATCCACATAATTCAAATGAATCCACATATTAAAAATGAATCCACTTCATTTCATCCACATAATTCAAAAGATAACACTTCATTTAATCCACATTATTCAAATGATTCAGCAATATTTAATCCACTTAACTCAAATGATACCACTTCATTTAATCCACATAATTCAAATCAATCCACAAGATTTACTTCACTTAATGCAAATGAATCTATATCATTTAATGCAATTGAATACTGATCGTTTTCAATATGGTTTTAATCCATCCGTCATGGATATCTTTAAACCATATCGAGTTAGATTCGAGAATACTCTAAGTAGTTCATGTGCGTCTAATTTTTTTGATACATCTCTATTAGAAGCTAGTTCTAAAGTATATTTGAACTTGTAAATCCCATTTTTATCAATGGGATAACTATTTAAATCTATATATTTCAAGAGTCGCAATAGGAGTATCAAAATCGTAAATGTTTCTTAACTTTTATTAAAAGGTGGAGATGCTAGTGGATATACATTTGGGTGCAATCCACCAGTACTTTCGACTCCACTCATTTTTAGTCGATATTTTTAAATTAGGTAGCTTTGGAGAACTTTTTTTTGTTGGTAAATATGTTGCTCTACAAAAATCACATAATCTAATATAAGCATGTTGAGCTTCAAAATGCAACAAAATGTTTCTTGGATGGAGATCATTGTGGGATATATTACAAGTGTATAAAAATGATATTGTTTGAAATAATTTGTTGATCAACTTCCAAATGTTTGTCTTCACGGTTGTTATGTCTCCTTCTATGTCTTTAATATCTCTGCTTCGTGGTACGTTTAGGTACTCTTTCATTTTCTCCACCACATCTCTAATGTACCACCATTCTAAAATTTAAAAATAAGACATGGGCTTTTGCTATGGTGCCTAGTTAATCCAAGTGGACATATAATTGCACTGTGCATAACAGATAAAATTTTGGCTTCATTCATGGATTCGTTCTCTCGTGTTTATATGTTAGCACCATGTAATTTGAATAACTTGGTGACAAATACTTCGTTGATGAATCTCAGATGGATTATTCTAACTTTATGGATCATTCCATATTGTCCTTCCCCCACGAGAGCTGCATCTTCAAAATGAATAGATGAATATGGGAGCAAACAAAGATTATTCAATGTTTGATCTCCCATATTCACATGTGTATCTCTTCTATTTGGATTTATTGATGGTTTCTCTCCCTACTCAGTCGTGTCCAGTCTCACTCGCATTCCGCTTTTCATTTTTTGATAATATAAATCGATAAGTTTGATTTTGTCGATGAATCCAAGCATTGTGGTGGTATCCAATGCCGATGACTCTGCTAATTTGATGATCTATCTAAGGATACGAATAAGCTCTTTGAACATTTGCTAATCTAATACCTGTGCTCCACCTGACACACTATGAAATTTATCTTCAGTGTTGATATATGTTGTTCTAGATAATTGCTCAATGAAATCTTGACTAATTAGATATGTCCATGGATAGAGTGATTTGATCTTCTCTCATTCCATACATGTAGGAGCACACAAAAATCTTCTCTCTTATTTATTTTACCTACCATCTATGCAAAAATAAAAAATAAACTATTAGACTATCATAATTGATATTATAACTTTAAACAAAATCTAATTCATAAAAATAATAATAAAAAATAAGTCTCATAAATAAAATGATAGATACTTAAATACATTTTAAGTACACATATAAATAAATACATTAGTAAGTGTATGGATAAATAAATCAATAGTATGTGTAGACAAATGATAGAAATATGGATAGTTAGTTAGATAAGTAGATTTATAATTAAATAAAAAGTGAAGTTATAATCTTGAAGTGAATCTATGTAACTATTAAGGATGTAAAAGTCAAAGAATCATACATTCATAATAGTTTATATACACTCACTATACTATGTATGAGTCTTGTCGCATGACTGTATATAACTATTGTGATAGTAAGAGTCAAAGAATCAGACAATCACAATAGTTTCTATACACCTTGTGACCTACACTAATTATGCTCATAGGAATCTAAGTGAATATTGTGAGACTAAGAGTCCAAGAATCAGACAATCACAATAGTCCATATACACTATGTATACTCCGACATATATCACTCGAACAAAATAATGAATATGAATGGCTATCATAGCAACCATACAACTATTGATGACATAAGTTGCGTGTACACACACACAAGCTATATATATATATATATATATATATTGAAAAACCACCATATAATCCCAATCCTCTTTTCAAAAGTTATTAGAAGACCATAGCTTGTCTCCATACTAAAGAATAATTTTTGAGCCCTTTTAGTTAAAGATAGGAACAAAAATTAATTAGTAGAGAAGGCTATCCGTATGTGCTTGATAAGTTTCCTATTTTGGTAATAGTAGTAGTATATTCTCCATTCTTTATGCTTTTGTTGAACCCTACACAAGGAAACAACAAGGAATGATCATTAGAAAAAAATAAGTATGTACGTCCCACCACATACCCAAGAGTAAAACACATGGTGGGAGGACCACCATGTGGTTATCCCCCCACCATGTGGAACAAAATTGATTAAAAAGACAATAAATTAGAAATGCGAACTATTTCCATTTGTCCCTTAGTAACCGAATTCCTCAGGTAACCAAATTCATACCATGCAAGATACAACATGGACCAAAGTAGCAAACATGAAAATGCCATGGGGATCCCAATATTTTGGATATATGAATTACACCACAATACGAGATACACAATTATCCAAGACCTCAAAGCAAAGGTAAATCTTTCTATCCTTTTTGGTTGCAAGTTTGAAACATTTATTACTTTAAAATAAATCACTTCATTTGAAACACTTTACATAAATAAAGTAAAGCACTTCAAGCACATAAGGTATCAATATACCATGTTCAATAGCACCTGTAAACACCTAAAAACCTGTCCAAAGATAAAGAAATTTGACTTGGCTCAAAAAACTTGTCATCATTACTCATGTATCTCTTTATGATGTCTTACCGCACCTTGAGAAAGGTTACTAAGTTCCCCTAATAGAGAGTTATCATGAATATCAATCTTACACTTATGTGTTCCTCGAGTAGCTTCGATGTGAACCTTTTCCCTATACATGGGCACTTTTTACTCTAGTGCTAGCTATAGGTTTTTTCCCCATGTGACCACATTCTTGATACTCTCATATGTGGTGGTACTTTGTACTTAGGGATATTATTCAACTCTTACTTCAGTTCAGTTCATCGTCAATAGAGAGAGCTATTCCAACCATTGTCTTCTCTGTGTGTCTTGCTGTGTTTGTGCTCCTTGTGTGTGCTTCTCGTGTGTCTCTCACACTTCTACACACACACACCCAGCACTGGTATTAGAGTAGGTTCAGCTCCTTCACAAGTTTCAGTTTTCCCCATCATGGTGCGCGCGCACTTTTAAGAGTGCAAATCGACTTCAGAGCATAGAACTGCGAATTTAAGCAACCAAGAAACATTTCTAGCAGGTGTGCTGGGGTTTTAACCCCATTTCAAAGCCATTCGTGCAGTCTAAATTTCCATCAGAGTCACAATTTGTGAGCTGAAATTTCAGCATTCATTTCAGCTTTCGTCGAAGTGAAGATTTTGTCACATTCTTGTTCTTTTGTGAAATGGCAGGCAGCAATGACTTGTTTGGCATGCTTCAAGCTGAAGATAAGCTTGATGGGACCAACTATCTGATGTGGTCTTACATGATGAAGCATGTTCTTGTTGCTAAAAAACTTTGGAACATAGTGACAGATGTAGATCGAAGACCTGCAGGTTTTTCTACCTCATAGTCTACTATCACAGATGGAGCTTCTTCTTTGAGTACAGTGGTTTCTCCTTCTCCACCTACATAGGAGCAACTTAGATGGGATGGAAAAGATGCTCAAGCTCATGCTTTGATTGCGCTTTCTGTGAAGCGTCACATAGTTCCACACAATCGGTCATGTTCTACATCAAGACAAGCTTCTTTGTATACCATGCGTAATGAAGCACGTGTTGCATACTTGAGGAAGCAACTTGAGGATGTATGTATGGCTGAAAATGAGTCGGTGGATGTGTATGTGACACGCATCAAGGACTTGAAAGAGCAATTGGCAAACATAGATGAGATCATTCCAAATGCATCACTCATTTCTACATTGTTGAAAGGATTACTAGAATCTTTTCAAAGCTTTGCTACTACAGTCCGTTTGGTTGCAAAAGGAAATCCCAATATGTATGCATTTGATGAGGTTGTGTCTCTTCTTTGCAAGAAGAGAAATCTCTAGTGAATAGGAGTGGTTTGATTGAGGGAACGCAAGCACTTGCTATCTCACAAAAGGGGAAAAACAAGTATGGTTCAGCTTTGGGTTCATCAAAACCAAAGCCTCAAGCTTCCTCTTCCACTCATTCCTCTAATGATGCCAATTTGCAAAAGAAAAAGAGATGCAAATATTATCAAAAGGCTAGTCATACTATTGATGAATGTAGAAAGCTTGCTAAACGCAATGAAAAGAAGAAGGAATCCGGCATGTCTATTGCTAAAAATCTAGCAAATGCAAAGAATGATGAAGCTAACATGGCTCAAGATTTTTGGGCATGTGTTGTTACATGTCATTATGATTCTTGTTTTTGCATTCTAAATGTATGGTTGTGAGTGAGGCTGATTCGGATTGGTTCTTTGATAGTGGTGCTTCAAAGCACATAACATCATGCAAAAGATTTTTTGCCTCTTTGAAAGATGCACCCAAAGGAGGACATGTGGTGTGTGCAAACAATGCCTCTTATCCTATCATTGGAGTAGGAGAAATTGAGCTTATGGCTACAAATGGAGGTGTGATTCTCTTGAAAAATGCATTGTATGTACTCGGTATCAAGAACAAGTTAATTTCAGTTCCGTTGATTGCCAAAGCTGGACTTCATGTACACTTTGTTGATGATAAATGTATGGTTCATGATTTCAACAATGGCGATGTTATCGTGATGTCCGGTACATTATGTAATGGTTTGTATCGCATGGATACATACAAGAGGGCTACCTCGAATGCCTTGGTTGCTCATACTTCTTCCATGGCTGAAATGGACCTTTGGCATGCTCGTTTTGGTCACTTGAACTTCAATAGTTTGCTTTACTTGCAAAAGAAGGACATGGACATGGTTATTGGTTTGCCTACACTTGAGTCCATTGAAAAGCATGCATGCGAAGGTTGCATTCTTGGAAAAATGCATCATGCTTTTTTTCCAAAAGATAGTCATACACACACTACAAGAAAATTGCAGCTTGTTCATAGTGATGTATGTGGTCCCGTCAAGACTCCATCTTTTGGGAAGCATGTATATTTTGTTACCTTCATTGATGATGCTACTCACCATACATGGGTGTATCCTATGAAAGCAAAGAATGAGGTATTTTCTTGCTTCAAAGCATTTTTAGCTATGGCTGAAAATTTTTCTTCACAAAAGCTTTTGGCTCTACGCATGGATCATGGTGGTGAATACATGTCACATGAGTTTAATGCTTTTCTTATTGAAAGAGGTATTTCACACCAATGTACGGTGCCATATTCACCTCAGCAAAATGGTGTTGCCGGGTGTAAAAATAGAACTCTACTTGAAATGGCACGATGTATGGTTAAAGGAAACCATCTTCCTGATAAGTTTTGGATGGAAGCAGTCATGTGTGCAAATTATGTGTTGAATCGCTTCCCTACAAAAGCATTGAGAGTCATCACTCCTTATGAGACTTGGAATGTTCACAAGCCTATGGTTAGTCATATGCGTGTGTTTGTTTGTTTGGCAAATGCTCTTGTTCCATCACAACAACGTCACAAACTTGATGACAAGGCAAATAAATTTATATTTGTTGGTTATAGTGCTGAAAGTAAGGGATATCGTTTGTACCATCCATTGACGAACACAATTATTGTGAGTCGAGATGTGGTATTTGCTGAAAATTTAGTTTTCCCTCTACTTGAATGCAAAAAACAGCCAACAATTAGCTCACAAGATGTGTTCGATACACTCATGCCTTTGTTCCAAAATGGTGTGCTTGACTATGGCCATGTAGACCAGCCAACTGAGGTTCAAAGGGCTGAAAAATTCCAGCCAAATAGGGCTGAAAATGTAGAGAATTTCTAGCCAAACATGGCTGAAAAATTTCAGCCAAAAATTATCAAAACTGTTGGAAATTTCCAGCCACATATGGCTGAACATTTGCGTCAAAATATGGCTGAAAATGAGCATGAAATTCAGCCCACATATGATGTACATATTGAAGATGTATTACATAATGAACGCATGTCTATCAAGAGTGCACAATTGATGCCAAAGTGGCTGAAACAAACTTTGCAGGACAACAAATTGAGTGGACCTTTACTTGGTAGAACAAGATCAAGCTCTCACCATGGATCAAGTAATTTTGTGGATTATTCTCTTATTGCTACAACATTTCATGAAGGGCCACTTTCTTTTGAAGATGCATGTGATGATCCACAATGGATGAGTGCTATGCAATCAGAAATGGATTCCATACATAGGAATGGTACTTGGGAGTTATGTGAATTGCCAGAAGGAAAGAATACCATTGGTACAAAGTGGGTTTACAAGATTAAGAGAAAATCTGATGGTAGCATTGATCGCTACAAAGCTAGATTAGTTGCCAAAGGATATGCACAACAATATGGCATTGACTATGAGGAAACTTTCCTACTTCACGCATGACTACCATTCGTACCGTGGTTGCATTGGCTGCCCATCGACGTTGGAAAGTGCATCAGTTGGACATAAAAATAGCCTTCGTGAATGGTGATTTGCAAGAAGAGGTCTATGTGAAGCAACCTCCTAGATTTGCTATTAAAGGGAAAGAGCATATGGTTTGTTGCTTGCATAAAGTCTTGTATGGTCTCAAGCAAGCTCCACGTGCATGGTATGACAAAATAAATAAGCACTTGATTGCTCTTGGCTTCACATGTAGTCCGATTGAAAGCACACTCTATGTATGCAAAAATGGAGCTGATGTTATAGTGCTTGTTCTTTATGTCAATGACATACTCTTGACTGGGTCGTGTGATGCAAAACTTTACATCCTTATGGCTGATTTGTAGCATACTTTTGGTGTCACTTATCTTGGTCTTTTGAGCTACTATCTTGGCATCTAGTTTGTATCCGTTGAGGGGGGAATTGTTATGCATCAAGCAAAGTATGTTGAAAAACTACTTCAATGTTTTGAATTTGAGGATTGCAAGCTAGTTTCCACACCAGTTGAGATAGGATTCAGGTTCTCTGTTAAGGATTCTAGTGATGCATTTGACACTTCTCTTTATCATCAAGCTGTGGGATGTCTTATATATGCATGCAACACAAGGTCAGATACACAGTATGCAGTTTCCCAGTTGAGTTGATTCATGCATAGCCCTCGCACTAAGCATTGGCAA
Organism: Ceratopteris richardii; assembly: GCA_020310875.1. Lineage (NCBI taxonomy): Eukaryota > Viridiplantae > Streptophyta > Polypodiopsida > Polypodiales > Pteridaceae > Ceratopteris > Ceratopteris richardii. The sequence goes on along the minus strand of CM035410.1, from coordinate 33,580,608 downwards.
GCGATGAAACATGTGTTTAGATATCTCTGAGGCACTTTGAGCTTAGGTCTCTTTTATGGCAGAGATATTCAGCCATGCTTTCATGCTTTTATAGATAGTGATTGGGCTGGTTGTTATGATACTTGCATGTACACTAGTGGTAATTGCTTTTTCCTTGGAGATTCATGCATATCTTGGTTGAGTAAGAAGCAACCTACAGTGGCGACTTCAAGTTGTGAAGCTGAGTACAGGGCAGTTTTCACAGCTACAGTGGAGTGTATATGGCTGAGACGCCTATTGATGGATCTTTGCATGGAGATTGATGCTGCTATGCATATTCTCATTGATAGTCAGAGTGCTTTGGTTGTTGCACAAAACTCAGTGTTTCATGGACGGACCAAACATATTGAGGTGCATTATCACCATGTGAAAGAGCACCTTCATGCTGGAGATATTGATTTGGTATATGTGCCTACACAAGATAATGTGGCAGACATGGTCACCAAAGCTCTTCCATGGGAAAAGTCTAAAGCTTTTCGCAAAGCTTTAGGCTTATTATGTTGTGGGGGCTGATCTGTCACTCCCTGTATGTGTTCACATCATTCGCTCCAGGGGGCTTTGTTACACTTATGTGTTCCTCAAGTAGCTTTGATATGAACCTTTTCCCTATACATTGGCACTTTTTACTCTAGTGCTGGCTAGAGGTTTTTTCCCCATGTTACCACATACTTGATACTCTCATATGTGGTGGTACTTTGTACTTAGGGATATTATTCAGCTCTTACTTCAATTCAATTCATCGTCAATAGAGTGAGTTATTCCAACCATCGTCTTCTCTCTGTGTCTTGTTGTGTTTGTGCTTCTTGTGTGTGCTTCTCATGTGTCTCTCGCACTTCTACACACACCCAACAATCAAATCATGGAAACTATTAATGCAGTAGAAAGAGCTACATTGATCACATATGTAGACATGTCCTTTTTTACTATAGGCCAAGGAATATCCAAATTTCTACATTTTCCATAGTTTCTAAAAGGAAGTGCATATTCAAGATAGAAAAGGTCTAATTGATGAATAACAGTTCCTAAACAAACATGACCTAACAATAATCTAGCAGTCTAGTGTATCTCATGACTATACATTAATCATAACCTTGAACACAATCCTAGATGATCCTCAGGGGTCAATAATGTACACTCCATTAGTTTTTACATTCACATCATTACATGCAATATGCCTATTTAAACTAACATGGTTACATTTCCACACCTTATCAATCAATCTCATTATAAGAAAAATCTAGTCAACATTCATTCCACACTACCATAATTAAAGTCACAAACATAAACATTTTCCAACATTCGGTCCGTATCCATACATTTTATGCTTTTATTTAGATCATGAACGAAATACAGAACAATTATGATAAATCCTATGTAATACTTTCAAATATTTTTTTTTTCCTCAGTGAACAACCAAAAAAAATGCTCCAAGCATTTCAATTTACAATGGTGTTATCATCAGTGTTGTCTTACAATTACAATGTTGTCTTACAATTACAGTGTTGTCTTACACATACTCCCATGGGAGTTCACATGTAAGTACATTGCCATAGTTTTACTGAGTCATCACAATCTCAGTTTGTACCACAAGGCTGCATTCATAATCACATACATAGAATGTCATCCAGATTCCATAAACCACTTAGAAATCCCAGTTGCATTCTGCAAGAGAGATTGGCATGGATATATCCAATCGTGTCACAACAACTCCATAAGTTCCAACGAAGGGTAAAATTATTATCCAACGTTTAGAAGAGTATATAAGACCTCATCCAGTACATTCAGCAAGTACCAAAATCGGATATATCAAATGAATACTCTGAATGATATGTAAAATACTTACCCCAGAGGTGATAACATACATTTCTACAAAGATGATATATGTGTGTACTTTGCATACACCATTTCAAGACAATATACATATAAATATGCTAAAGAAAATAGCATGCAAACCACATGCATATCATGAAAACCACCATTTTATATATGATGTGACAACCACCATTTGATTATTTGTATAACAACAATGAAGTAATATTAGTCATGAATTTTAGGAAACTTTTTCGAATACCTATCATATGACTTATGCAAAGTCACACATATTTACTATTATAGCCTTTGAAGGTCAATTACTATAAAGCATCCAACTCTTATCCAATATATCTAGTATTTTATGTCTAGTATATATCACTGAAACAAAACAATCAATATGAATCACTATCATAGCATCCATATTATCATTGATGACATAAGTTGCATTCGGATTTCACACTCGGCTTTCCAATCTACAGATGTATATATTAATACTCAATGCATTGCAAGGGATACAACTCAATCCATTTGAAGTAAAGACATAATCATCATATACATTGATGGAGATAAAGTGTTCCTAAATTATCAATCTATTGTACAATTTCCATTATATAGATAGAGTATATAAGTGTAAGGTACTTGTTGATGCTTCCAAACAAAAACACAAGTGTGTATTGTCCGTCATTAGCAAGTCATAATTATTGGCATGAGTAAATGCAAAAGAACACTGCATAACCACAATCATTTTTTCATAACTTATTAAGGGATCATAGTGCTCTTCTCCATACTATAAAACGTTTTTGAGTCCGTTAGTCGAAAAACACGAACACAACCGAATTAGTAGAAAAAAGTGTCCATATCTGCTCCATACTTTTCATATTTTGGTAATCTCCATTCTTTATGCTTTTGTTGAATCTTGCACAGGAAGACAACAAGATAATGATCACAATAAAAGATAAGTATGCATGTATGCGCGTACTTACATATGTGATTGATATGTATATATGTATGTGAGTGTAAACATTCATGCATGTGTCTATATGAATGTGTGTGTATGCACACACACACACATCTAAAGTAAATTTGTTTATCCTTGTAAATTTGTCTATCCTTGGTGGTACTTATATATGAGCACATATGCATACATAGAAAAACAAGTGAAAATTGCAAAAGGAGCACATAAAGCAAAGAAATAGAAAATCCACCAATTAATATGTATAAGCTTGTCAACATGCATACTTTAAAAAAGAAGTCATATCAACATGCGTTGCATTCATGTATGTACGTATATATATGTTTGTATATATGTATGTACATATGCCAATGTACGTATATATATGTTTGTATATATGTATGTACATATGCCAATAGGGATATATGCAAGTAGGTATGCATGTATATATGTATCCGTGAATGCACTCATGCGTGTATGTGTGTATATATGTATACAATATTGATAAAAATTTATGTATGTATAAACACTTATGTATGTACATACGTCAATAGGAATGTATGCCCATACGTGCATATGTATGTTGGAGTTAGACGTCTGCGGAAGCACGCGAACAGCACAAGGAAGAAGAAGAAGCTTGGAGCACAACACACAAGACTGAATGTATTACTAGAGAACGTACAAAGATAAGTAGCCCATTAGGGCAATAGGCGTATATACAACCCGGGGGAAAAAAACCTCCTAAAGAGGGAAAAAAGTGCCCCGGCGGTCCTAGAGTGTTCACACACATCACTACCTAAATATATCAACAAATCCCCCCTGGGAGTGATGCGGTGAACAAGGAGCTGGCACTCATGTATAAGGAAGTGCCAAGCTATGTGGAAATCACTCCACAAAAGGAAGTAAGCCCAAAGCTTTGCGGAAAGCTTCAAACTTCTCCCTAGGCAGAGCCTTCATGAAAAGGTCTGCAATGTTCTCCTGCGTGGGCACATATGCCAAGCTGATCTCCCCGGCAAAGAACCTCTCCCTGACATAGTGATAATGCACCTCAATGTGCTTAGTGCGAGCATGGAACACAGGGTTCCTGGCAACTGCCAATGCGCTCTGACTCTCAGTGAAGATGGTGGTGGCAAAAGACTGGCCAACACCCAAATCAGCCATAAGGCGTCTGAGCCACACACACTCAACAATCGCTGTGAAAGCTACCCTATACTCAGCCTCACAACTGGAAGTGGCCACAGTAGGCTGCTTCTTGCTCAACCAAGATATACATGAGCTACCAAGCATGAAGCAAAAACCACTGGTGGACACACGAGTGTCATAGCAACCAGCCCAATCTGAGACAGAAAAAGCATGCAAATCTGGCGGTAGTGATCCCCCCTTGGGATAAAACAACCCAAGTAGATGAGTACCACTCAAGTAGTGAAAGATGCGCTTAACCGCCTTCCAATGCGTGACTCCTGGGCAATGCATAAACCTGCTCATCTGTGAGACAACAAACTGAATATCTGGCCGAGTAATGCATAAGTAAATCAAACATCCAACAGCCTGCTGATAGAGAACAACATCAAATGCATCTCCAGCATCATGAAGACTCAATCGTAAACATGTCTCCATAGGAGTGGCAATAGGCTTACAGTCTTCAAGGCCAAAACGCTGCAATAATGTGTCAATATATTTCGTTTGACACAAAGCCATTCCACCATCAACTTGCATAAATTGAATGCCCAAATAGTGATGCAAATGCCCCAAATCAGACATCTCAAATGAGGCATGCAAATCAGCCTTAAAATCAGTAATATGCTTCTCAATAGGACCAGTGAGCAGCATGTCGTCTACATAGACAGCAATGATCAGAAGCACATCATTAGCATGCTTAACATATAAGGTGCTTTCAGTTGGACTGTTCTCAAAACCATGTGCAATCAGGTAGGCATGTATCTTCTCATACCAAGCACATGGTGCTTGCTTTAAACCATATAACGCCTTCTTTAACCTGCACACCTGGTTTTCATGCCCTTTTTGCACAAAGCCACGGGGCTGAAAAACATACACTTCTTCATGCAAGTCACCATTCAGAAATGCTGTTTTAATGTCCAACTGATGTACATTCCAACCATGATGGGCTGCAAGTGCACAAATGCTCCGAACAGTAGTCATACGGCATGTAGGTGCAAAGCTCTCATCAAAATCAATGCCTCTTTCCTGCGCATAACCCTTTGCAACAAGCCTAGCCTTATACCTGTTAACTGTACCATCAGGTTTACGGTTCAGCTTGTATACCCACTTAGTGCCAATGGCCTTCTTACCAGGAGGCAAGTCACATAAAGACCATGTACCATTCTTCATTATAGCATCATATTCAGATTGCATATCAGCCATCCAATTTTCTGAATTCTGTGCTTCATCAAAAGAAACAGGCACATTCTCATCACAGAGACTAGGTGCAGCCATAGCATAGCAATCTGATGCAAAGGAGGCACTATGAGAGCCTGAACGAGTACGATATGACAAAGGTGCATCTAATTTGCTATCACGCAAAGTCTGCACCAGCCATTTTGGCATAGTTTTTGCCTGCTCAATATCAGCTCTCTCATCAGCAAGTGCATCATGTAAATCTGCATCAAAAATGGAATGATCTGCATCATCATATGAAACCTGCAAAGGCTGAGAAGTTGCCTCATTAGGACCAGCACTAGACTGTCCACCTATAAAAAGAGGCATCAAAGTATCATACATGTCTTTGGAGCTAACAGATGTCTCCTTAGTACATGAAAGCAATGGCTGAATAGCATCTTCCACAAATACAACATCATGGCTAACCAGAATGCGTTTAGTCTGTGGATGATACAGGTGATAGCCTTTACTTTCAGAACTGTATCCAACAAAAATACATTTAACTACTTTATCATCCGATTTTCTGCGATGTTTTTCAGGCACTAATGCATATGCCAAACAACCAAAAACACGTAGATGAGCAACAGATGGCTTGCGGTCATGCCAAGCCTCATATGGAGTGATAGACTGCAGTGCTTTAGTGGGACTCCTGTTCAGTACATATGCTGCACACATGACAGCCTCAAGCCAGAAACTATGAGGTAAAGCTTGACTCTTGACCATACACCTCACCATCTCCATGAGAGACCTGTTCTTCCGTTCAGCAACTCCATTCTGTTGAGGTGTATACGACACTGTACATTGGTGTTTTATCCCACGTTCAGCCAAAAATGCATTAAAATATGAAGACATATATTCCCCCCCTCGATCAGAACGGAGGGTGCCCATTTTACATGCTGACAGATTTTCAGCCAAAACCAAAAACTATTTGAAGCACATGAACACTTCGGACTTTGCTTTGAGTGGATATACCCATGCATGCTTGGAAAAATCATCAATGAAAGTCACGAAGTAAAGGTAATTTCCAAAAGAGGGTGTCTGCATAGGACCACAGACATCACTATGTACAAGCTGCAATTTCTGCGTAGCCCGAACCGAACCATCTTTTGGAAAGGAAGAACGCTGCATTTTGCCCAAAATACAGCCTTCACAAACATGTTTTCCAAGTGCCTCAAGTTTGGGCAAAGAGGACACCATTTCAGATTTCTGCAGGCGTGGCAAACTAGCAAAATTCAGATGACCAAAGCGTGCATGCCAAAGCTTTGCATCTGACATAGCCTGAGAATCTTGAACTGCACATGCTAAATCATTCACAGATCTTTCATAGTCTATGAGCTTATACAGCCCACGACATAAAATGCCAGAAGCAATAATCACATCACCATTTGAGAGATCATGAACTGTACACCTGTCATTAACAAATTTCACAACCAAGCCAATCTTGGCTAATGCAGAAACTGAAAACAGATTCTTTTTGATCCCTGGCACAAATAAAGCATCTGACAAAGTGAAATAACTACCATCAGTAGTAGTCAAAATGATCTTACCAACTCCCATAACAGGATAAGAGGAGTTGTTGGCGCATGTAACAGTATTCCCTGTAGGGGCAGGCTCGAGTGAAGAGAAGAAACTACGCTACGAGGTAATATGTTTGGTCGCCCCACTGTCAAAGTATCAAACATCTGAGTCTACTGCAGACATGCACTGATCATGAGAAGATGGGTCAAAACTACAGACAGTAGTAAACGCCCATTCTTCTTCCTGCACAAGATTTGCAGACTCAGTTTTTGGTGTAGAGGCCTCTGCAACAACCATTCCAGCCTCTTTCTTCTTTGCCTCTTTAGCAGCCAGTTTTGGACAGTTCTTTATGATATGATCATTGCCTTTACAGTACTTACAAAACAATTTCTGCTTTTCTGTTTTTTTCTCATCTTTGTCTTGGTTCTTTGAATGTGCAGCATTTGCAGATTTCTGCTTACTAGTAGAAGAGCTCCATTTTCCTTTGCCCTTCTGACTAGCCAGGAAAGCTTGATCTGCAACTCGCATAATGGACCTGTTCTGCCTGGACTGATCTTCCTGCAACAGAACAGAGACTAACTCCTCAAATGATAAGGCATTCGGATTGCCTTTCATCATCAACCGAAGAGTAGAAGCAAAACTCTGATATGAGTCAGGAAGACCATTCAGAACGGTCTGCACAAGTGAGCTATCTGGTATAACCTCATCGACAGAAATCAGCTGTTCCTTCAAATCTTTGATCTTCGTTAGGAAACTGTCCATAGAATCACCTTCATTCATGTGCTCACTCTCCAACTGTTTTCGGAGATAAGCAACACGAGCCTCATTCCTAGCTTGGTACAATGTGGTAAGTGTATCCCAAGCATCCCTAGCTGTTCTGCAAGAGCGTATGTGAGGAATAATGGCATGTTTGACAGACAGAGCTATCAATGCATGTGCCTGGGCATCTCTGCCATCCCAACGAATCTGCTCTGCAGTAGGTGCAATAAAAACAACAGCGCGAACAGGAATCTGCACAATATCATCTTCGACACCATCTTCATCAGCTCCAGCACCTCCAGCACCTGTATTTCCTGTAGTCGCAGGTGTAACAAGACGTCTTTCAACACCCTGCACAATGTTCCACAGTCCTTTTGCAACCAATACATGTCGCATCATATAAGCCCATAATGGGTAGTTGGTACCATCCAACTTATCCTCAACAGCCAACATACGGAATACATCACTGCTTTCAGCCATGGCCGGTGACTAAAATACCTTGATGCAGAAAATTGACTATATCTCAAAAAGTTGAACAGAACTGCCCAGACGAGTTCTGCTAGACCTGTAGCAGACTTCGAGATGCTTAAACTGGCGAACAGAAACTGGTATATACCTTTGGCACAAAAGGATGAAATAGCCTGCACAAGCACTGCGATAGTGCGTTCGGAGGCCGAAACGAGCTCAGATCGCGATTTCGGCACCACAAAGCGAAGATGTTTTGATTCGAAAACACGCTGAGTATGCTCACCAAATTTCGTGCGAATCTGAGACTGCAAACGGAGGAGTGTCGACGGTGCCCTAGATGAAGCGACGACCTGCTCTAATACCAGTTGTTGGAGTTAGACGTCTGCGGAAGCACGCGAATAGCACAAGGAAGAAGAAGAAGCTTGGAGCACAACACACAAGACTGAATGTATTACTAGAGAATGTACAAAGATAAGTAGCCCATTAGGGCAATGGGCGTATATACAAGCCGGGGGAAAAAAACCTCCTAAAGAGGGAAAAAAGTGCCCCGGCGGTCCTAGAGTGTTCACACACATCACTACCTAAATATATCAACAATGTATACATGCATACACACATGAATATGTATACATACATAAACACAAGCACATACACACACATACACATACATATACTTACACATACATACACACACATAGACACACACATAGACACACACATATTGTTGAAGCTCAAGGTCAAGGACAAGCATGGAAGCGCATCAAGGAAGTGGACACACAAGAAGTGTTGAAGCTCAAGGTCAATGACAATCATGGAAGTGCATCAAGGAAGTGGACACACAAGAAGAAGGAGCATTTAGGGAGCTCCAAGAAGTACATGTCAAATTTTTAGAAGAAATCCCTATAACAATAGTGATTTCTATCACTAAAAACCATTGTAAATACCATTTTCCATTTTTGGAACTCCATTTTGTTCAAGCAGAGGAGTCCTAGAGCTTGAGGAGTATTAGAACTATCATCCTACCAATTTTCATAATTTTTAGACTCCATTTGAGCCCCCAAATAAGCCCTAGAACCTATTTTTTTTAACTAGGCCAGACACTAGGTCTGGACAAGGCCAAAACCACTCAAAAAACTATAAAAAGGGCTGAAGAGCTCATTTCTGAGGTTAGCTTGTTGTAGATTTCAGCTTTGTAAGAGATTTCTTTTGTAATCAAAGCTTTCCATTGTTCCACTCTTTGCTCTTACCTTGTGCACGTGTGTGTGTATGTGTGTGCATGCATGTGTGCTTTCACTCACTCACTTGTGCACTTCACTTGCTCTTGGTCTTCATACCAGTCCTCAAGTCTCCGCGGATTGACATTTATGAGGTGAAGCTCCTCACGTTGGTACTTGCCATTGTGCTAGAGTGACACCAAATTTGGCGCCGTTGCCGGGGAGAGAGCTTGGAGGATGAGCATGTGACGGTAAGACGTAGAGTAGCGATGTTGGAAGGTAAACAAATCACCATTTTCAGTTCAGTTTTTGAGTTTTTCTTCTCCTTCATCTTCATCATCATCACCATCCCCACCCACCTTCATCTTCTCATTTTTTTCCATTTTCTAGAGTACACTCACCTCGTTTTTCACTTGTGTTTGTGAGAAAGAACCTTAGAGAGGGTTTAGTTTCGTGTTCTCTCACAGTTGAGTATCGCGACAGCCCCGGAAGTGACGTGACCTGCGCCAAGTATCATGAGTGCAATATTGTGGGTTTGAAGGGAGATTTTGCATCTACAGACACATAGGAGTGACAAGGAGGACACAAGGTACTCATATTTGCAAAAAAATTTGAATTTGGACTACAAAAAATCCAAGTTTCATGTTCTCCCGCAGTTGAGTATTGTGACATCTAGATGCCATGATCTCCTGTGGTTGAGTGTCGTGATACCTAGCCACATCCAATATCGAGTGTCATGGGATTTGGCTTCACGATATCTGACGAATATCAGGTATCGTGGGATTTTTTTTGCGACACCTGATGAGTGTCGAGTATCATGATTTATTCCACGACACCTGACTAGTGTTGGGTATTGTGAAGTCTTGCTCTCGACATCTGTTGGATATCAAGTGTCGTGGAATCCTTCTTGACATTTGTGGAATATCAGGTATCGTGAGTTTCCTCTCACGACATTTGATAGATATCGTGTGTCGTGGGGTTCTTCCTCGTGACATTTATCAAGTATCGTATATCGTGGATTTTGCCTGCGACACTTGACGAGTGTCGGGTATCGTGGACTTTGCTTTGCAACATTTGAGAGATATCGAATATCGTGGAACTCATCTGAGTGTTGAATGTCGAGTATCGTGGAGTTTTGAGAACGATACTTGTCCTGTGTCGTGTGTCGTGTGTCGTTTCCATCAGGTATCGAGTGTCGCCTACTCCAAGTGTCACGATACTTCCCAAGTATCGTGTATCGTCTGCTTCCAAGTATCGCCGATACTTTCTAAGTTTTGTGTATAGCCTATTTTGAAGCAATCCCAGAGAGGTCATGTTTTCCTGTTTTAAACTCCAGAACCCTGAACTGGCATAACTTTCTCATACGAAATCTGTTTGCGATGATTTTGGGTTTGTTGGAAAGCTCGTGGGGACTACAATAAAAACTTCCATTGGGTATGGTAAAATTAATACGTGGATTATTAGATATAGTATTTTCAAGTTGACCCTCAGGTGGACTAGGAAACCAAGGAGTTCCAAAGGATTTTGAGCAATACAAAGGGAAATTTTGGACTTGTAGACAAAGCTTATGAACCTAAGATCTAGCACACACTTAGGCAACGATAGGCAAAGCATTAGATCATCTAAAGGTAGTGACAACCATACAGCTAAGTCTTGGGCACAACAACTAAGTGGTTATCTCTACATGCTAAGTTCTAACACAAGTGACTAAGAAATGTCCTTCAACATGGAAAGAGCCACGCCTAGCTCAGGTACTTCCTATTTATAGACACCAGAAGGTCCCTATAAGACACAATTGGAATATATCAGGACCAACCAATTAGGTGCTTGCATCTACGAGGATGGCCTAAGACGATCACTGGTCCAACTCAAAAATCCCGATCAACCCTTTGGACTTGAACACCCAGTGGTCAAGTTTGAGAGGGTTCATACATTGATAAGGAAGGAACCATGTATGTGGTAACCAACTTACTAGATAGGACGGATGAGTTTGGAAATATAATTCCTAAGAATGAGATAGGAGACCTAGAGCAAGGATACCTCGGACGAGAACCCAAGACTCCGAGAGGTAAGTCAGTTTTGACTAGGGTAATCACTCCAGATTGGATCCCTCAAGATAACAAAAGCATAGAACTATTCTTGAATACAGAAACAGAGGAAGCCTTTTGGAGATTCAGGCCAGATCAACCTAGCCCAATAGTCACCATCTATGAATTCAAGGATCCGGAGATATCAGACAAAATTGTCTATCTAGATAACACATCTGAGAAAGTGTTCTTGGTATCAGATCATGACAGACATGCTTACACTTGGCAAGGTGAATCAATTTTCCCTCCACCAAGATCTAATGTTTCCCATGGCCTCCAAGGAGAAGGATCATCTAAGACTCATGAAAACATGAGAGAAAGAACTAGAGAGAGACTTGAGGTAAGCTTTGCAAACACTGTGGGTAGAGACAAATCAGGATATGGAACGGAAAGACCTGAAAGGGAGAGACATAGAGTTCATAGGCATCAAAGAGATGATCATGATTTCCCATTGCCTAGACCACGAGAGCACTCAAGAACCCTTAGACCCTCTCAAGTGGTTAAGACAATGAAGAACTACTTTGATGGGTCAGGAGATCCTTATGACCATGTGTCCGAGTTCAAACAAGTGTTAAGAGCTAAACAGGTCGAGGACTTGTTCACTCAGTTCAAGGCATTTGGTTTACTCTTAAAGGTACCGCCTTAGCTTGGTTTCAACCCCTGAATAGTTGCAACTATTGAGACATAGGACAACTGCTAGAAGCATTCATTGTAGAATTTTCCAAGAGTGGTATCAGGCATAACACATCATCCTTGATCCATAGCTTCAAGCAGACACCCCAAGAAACCGTGCGACTTGCAGGAAGAAGGTTTAGATAATACTTAGAAAGATGCCCTGTTCCAGAGTTGCCCACACCAGCCAAACAAGTGGCCTTGTTTTTAGATGGCTTACTAAGCACAAAGTTAAGGTCATATAGCCTTGTTTTTAGATGGCTTACTAAGCACAAAGTTAAGGTCATATGTGTACTTGAAAGAGCCTAGATCCATAGAAAAGTGTGTGCGGATGTGCATAGACATAGAAGACAACTTGGGTGAGGAGTTAGAATTGTCCAAACTCCATAAGGATTCTGAGAGTTCTACTAGTCATACCTCAAGAACCTCCACTGAGATAGATGAGATAGCTGAGCAGGTTGCAAAGAAGCTAGGAGTTCAAAATAGACAAACACCAAGGGCCACCTCATTGAAGCGATGTTACAACTGTGGAGGAGACCACATGGCTAATGTTTGTCCAATGATGGCTTAGCGCCAAGGAAACCCTAATGCTCTCTATTGCACCATTGAGAGAAAATACACAAATCATATGGCTCAAGATTGTCCATACAATAGGCAAGCTATCAGAAAAAATTATCAGCAACCTTACCAATAGGGTAGGTATCAGAACCAATACCAACTGCCATATTATAGGTCACAACAACAATATCAGGCACCATAGAGGCCACAACCAGTCCTAGGAAACCAACCACCAGCTCCTGCCAATGTGATCCCAGTTAAGTATACGATGGTGGAGGAGAACCCTAATAGAGCATTGGTGCCACTAACCCCATTGGTCTCAGAGAATGACTCTCACGTTCATAGTTCAGACTACTCCCATGAAGGTAGTCCACATGCTTATTACACAGAATCACCTGAGCATAGTGAGCCCTATTCTTATCAATATGAGGCATCACCTATGGAACAAAATTGGGAGCCAGAATACTCCAATGTCATGTATACAAATCCTAATCCTAGGCCCCAAGTGAGACAAGTAAGACCACAAGCCCCTAGAGGACCATGTTTTAGATGTCAGGGTGACCATTTCATGCGTGAATGTCCCCACTCACTCACTCTGGGACAAGGGCAAAACATCACAATACAAGGCTTTTATCCTGAGTGCGGCAAAGAACATCTCCCTAGAGAGTGTCCTAGGAATCCCTCTAGTGCACCTAAGGTTACACCCATCAATGTGGTAGGCCTAGTGGCGGATTCAAGTTCAAGTAGTAGTGATGTGGCTCATGTACAAGTAGTTACTAGGGAACAAGACCCACAACAAGCAAAGCCATCTGAACAATCGGAGTCAAGTGAATTAGGAGAGCCTAGTAAGAGAAAAACAAGAACTTGGAAGGATACCAGGGAAAGAACCAATCGTAAGTGGAATAAAAAGTTATCTGAAATAGAAGAAAGCCTGAAAGATGCCAAAACAAAAATAGAAGACATTGCATCTCAAAGCCCCTCGCATGCCGAAGCTCCATCCACACCACCTCATCCCACCCCATCACCCATTGTAAATAGACCGCAATTAGGGTCTGTTCTTGCAAATCCAACCCCAGAAGGCTTGGACATGATGTTCAAGGCCCTTCAGGCTCGACTTCAAGAAGGGCCAACATCTGCAAATCTAGACAAGAGTTACCCTAGAGCAGACTTAGAGATTGAACGGACAAAAATGTGCATGAAAATGGTAGAACTAGCTCAAGCTATGCTTGAGACTAGTCAAAAGTTCAATAAGAAAAACTCTATCAAACTGGATTTGCATTTCCAAGGCTTACTAGAAAGATTAGAGCAGTTGGTAAACAAGCTGCGGGTTTCTTTACCTTCACAAGCTCAACCAATGGTTGAAAGACGAAGCTTACCACCAACAAAAGCTTATGTTCCTGATTCCATAGATGAGGGAGCACCTCTTTCAATTCAACAGTATGCTCAAGAGTTCTTGCGGGAAATACAAGAAGAGAAATGGGCCAAGGAGAAGGGTAATCCCCCTCCTATTCCTGAGATTGATGACCTTCATGATCAATTTCCCCAAGATATTCTGTCTATCTATGGAGACCAAATAGGGCAACAAGAAGATGAAAGATTAGATTTTAAATCTAATTCTTTACAAGAGTTGCCACAATTCACAGGCCCATGGGAATCTGAATCTTTCCAAATCAAAGCTCCCACAATATTGGTAAGAAATGAGGACTCAGTGGTTCCAAGAAATATTGATGTCATGAAGAACACTAAGGTTCAGTGTCATCTCACTGTAGAAGAGTTGCTGAAAGCAAAACCTAAGCTATGGAATCATGTGAAGAATTAGGTTCAAGAACTTGATTCCAATATGCCAAAAGTAGGCTCTAAGCAAAAAGTTCCAGAAATACCTCTTGATAAAATAGGAAACATGAGCGAAGGTGAAGAAGGCAATACTTATCTTCCGATCCCCTACCAAGGTTACACAACCAAAGCAATCGTAGATTCGGGTGCTGGTGTTGCTATTGCAACCACCTCCTTGTGGAAGCGATGGGGCAAACCCACATTAAGACCAACTAGAATGAAGCTTCAAATGGCAGACGGTCATTTTGAAAGACCTATAGGATTGCTTGAAGGGATAACTCTAACCACTTGTGGTGTAGAGTTTGAACACACATTTGCTATATGTGACTTTGAGAAAAATAATGTTTATGAGATGATCCTAGGAAGACCCTTCCTACGACAATTGCAAATAGTACAAGATTGGGGAACCAACTCCTTGTACTTACAACACTTAGGGATCACAACCAAGATCAATTTGAAGGATTACACCTTTAGAGATGTACCACCCCTACAGTGGAATCCTATCCACAAAGCAAAAGAAGATTCAATCTTTGTGCATTCTGGAAGCTCACCTGATCCATCATGGTTGCATGAAGATACTCACTTGTGGATGTGCAAGGTCGTAGAGGAAGAGGAAAAGCGCCTAAAAGCAAGAGAAGAAGGAACTTACCCAAGAGATAGAACAGTTAAAGACCGAGCCTATACACCGATGATATTTCTAAATGAGGAATTTGAGCCTCATGATCAGGCAGAAATCTTAGCTACCATGGACATTGCAGTCAATGAAGAACAATGGACACCTCATTGTGATAAGGAGGGTTATGATATTTCTGTGTTCATGTGTGAGCCCTTGTTGGAAGAGTGTGATCCTAGTGAGGTCATAGAAGAAGAAGAGAATGACGATGATCTAGAATCCATTGTGATGGATACTTACTTTGACTCAGAGGAGCACTATTTAGAAGACATAGGAGTGTTGACCCAAAAAGAAGAAGAACCTCTCACTAGAATTAAAACTGTAAATTCAAAGGATGGAAGTGAAGTAGGTCAAAAGAAAAAGAAAAGAAAAGGAGTGAAACAAGAAGAGGAGGAATCATTGTTTGAAGTACCAGAAAATTTTAAGAAATATGAAGTTGAAGGCCAAAAAATTTTGGTACGAATGCTTAAGAGAGAGGCCATTCTAGGAGAAGCATATGACAATAAAGAAAATACCAAAAAGATTGTAGTGACCATTGAAGGGAATGAAGAGAGATGTACATACATAGGAGATGATCTAAGTGCAAAAGAAGAAGTAGAGCTTGTGGCTCTATTAAGGGAATATAGGGACATGTTTGCATGCCACTATAGAGATTTGAAGGGAGTAGATCCAAAAATTTGCTCTCATACTATCCCCATGACCGCTGATGCCAAGCCCACCAAACAAAAGCCCTACATATATAATGAAAAATATGCAACTAAAATAAAAGAAGAAATTGATAGGTTGATTGAAGCTGGATTTATCTATGAGATTGAGCATACTGAATGGGTGTCCCCCATTGTAGTGGTGCCCAAGAAGAATGGAAAATTGCGAGTGTGCATTAACCTTAAAAAAGTTAATGCTACTACGATTCGAGATAGTTATCCGCTTCCAATCACCAAACATTTATTGGAGCATGTTGCAGGCAAGGAGGTTTATAGCTTCCTTGATGGATTTTCAGGTTACAACCAAGTAGCCATTGGTCAGAAGATCAACACAAAACAGCTTTCGCGACAGAGTGGGGGATCTTTGCATTCTGCGTGATGCCATTTGGGCTCACTAATGCACCTGCAACATTCCAGAGCCTCATGTGTCATGTCTTCAAGGAGTTCTTGTGAAAGAGCTTAGAAGTATATGTGGATGATTTATGCGCTCATTCCCAACAAAGAGGATACCACATCCTTGAGCTAAGACAAATCTTCAACAAGTGTAGAGAATATCGAGTGTGTCTGAACCCAGAGAAGTGTGTGTTCATGGTACGACAAGGTAAAATCTTAGGTCACATCATTTCTAAGAATGGAATATCAACAGATGAGGACAAAGTAAGAGCCATAGCGGAGTTGCCTAGGCCAAGGAACGTTAAAGAGGTACAAGCCTTTATGGGCCATTGTGGATATTATTGTAGGTTCATCCACATGTATGCAATCATAGCCAAACCTCTTTATGCCTTGCTAACAAATTTTGAGTGGAATGATGAATGCGAAAAGTCCTTCAATGAGCTGAAGAGACGTTTGTGCACATCACCAATATTGACCACTCCTGATTGGAATAAGCCATTCCATGTCCACGTGGATGCATCCAATTATGCAATAGGATGTGTGCTATCACAACCCATAGGTGAAGGAAATCTAGACTTTCCTATAGCATATGCTAACATGCAACTCAATGCAGCTGAACGAAACTATACAACAACGAAAAGAGAAGGCCTAGGCATGGTATATGCTGTGAAGAAGTTTAGACACTATCTAGTGGCCAACAAGTTCAAGTTTTTCATGGATCATCAAGCTTTATTATACTTGGTCGAAAAACCTTGCAACACAGGACACTTAGTAAGATGGTTTCTCTTACTAATGGAATATGACTTTGAAGTGGTTGTTTGGAAAGGTAAAACCCACCTTAGGGCTGACCACCTTTCTCGCATCACTTCAGGCGAGTCACCACAAGGAGTGTCTGATGAACTTCCTGATGCTTATCTGTTCAATTTAGAAGTTGTTCCTAAATGGAAAAATAAGTTAATACCTATCCTAACCTTTGGACCCGTAAATAAAAATGTAAAAACAAATAAAGATGAAATTGTAAAATACAAAAATATCAAATATTGGCAGGAAGCATGCACAAACAAGATACAGAGGTTGTATTAGCTTGTTGTATCGAGGACGATGAACATAGCAGTTGGTTGCAACAAGCCCATGAAGGATGGCTAGGTAATCACTATTCTAGACAGCGAACATTGCAAAATCTAAAACATTTAGGAGTTTACTGGCCTAGCATGGACAAAGAAATTCATGAATGGATTGAAAATTGTTGAGGGTGCAAAGAGAGACCCCGAGTGGAGCATGCTACCGTTTACCACATGTCCTTAATTCCAGATTGGAGCGCTCCATTGGTAGAATTTATGAGATCGAGAACATTACCCAATGAGGCTAGTCTCGCACGAAGAAGAAGCATGGAGCAAGAGGCTAAAGACTATGCCTTAGTAGGAGACAACCTATATCGAAGAGGCAAAGATGGTTATCTAAGACTATGCATTCATGAATCAGACTACTTGAAAGTCTTAGAAACTGCACATAGAGGTGTTGCAGGTGGACACTTTGGGTCAAATAGAGTAATCAAGACCATTTTATTTTACGGACTTTGGTGGCCAACTCTTCATATGGATGCACATACTTATGTAAAGAAATTAACACATGCCAACATGCACAATATCCGATAAGAAAAGATGAGATGCCTTTGAGGCCAATGATGGGAGGACATGCATTCTCAAAGTGGGGTATAGACTTTGTTGGTCCCATTAATCCCCCAGCTAGAAACTCCCATGCAGAGTACATTATTGTAGCCATAGATTACCTTACAAAATGGGTGGAAGTAAATGCCACAACAAAGAATGATGCTCAAATGATGGCTAAGTTTTTATTCAAGAATGTGTTCACGAGATATGGGCTACCAATAGAGTTGGTCAGTGATAGAGGTACGCACTTCTTGAACGAGGTCATTCAAAATCTCCTTCAAGAATTCATGGTGATACATAAGAAGTCTGCCCCTTATCACCCACAAGTTAACGGACAAGCCGAGAGCACGAATATGATCATATGTAATGTATTGGCAAAACTCATAAATAATAAACGCTATGATTGGGACTAACAACTTCATCATGCTGTTTGGGCATACCAAGTTGCCTACAAAACGGTACTCAATGCCACCCCATTTCAGATGGTCTTTCGATAGAATGTTGTGCTACCATTAGATTTCCTAATTCAAGCTTTAAGAGTAGCACAAGATCATGAGTGGAATGGACACGAGTTGTCTTCCAAGATCTTTGATCTAGAATGCTTAGGTGAGACAAGACTACGAGCGGCAGTAGGCATTTATACTGCAAAGAAACGGCAAAAGGCATACTTTGATGCCCATATGAAGGATAAAGGATTGAAAGAAGGAGATCTAGTGCTGGTTTACATGCTAAGTTGGAAAAATGAGGATATGGACCCATGATCATTAATAGAATTTCCACTAGCAGTGCAGTTCAATTGGCCACCCTAGAAGGTGACATCTTGCCAAACTATATTAGTGGATGCCGAGTCAAGTTATATCAAGAACCTCTTATAGAGGATATGCTAATGAGATTCAACACTGCTAAGAAGCGAAAAGAAGAAGAGTTGAGGGTTAGAGAAGAAGCGCAAGCCAGGGTGAGAGAGCGCATCAGGAGAAATAAATTAAGGCGACTAGGCCTAGATGTCAACCCAAAAGCCCCAAAATATCACATGGACATGTGCCAAAAATCGGGCATAGTTACTTCTCGCATAATCGATCTACGCCCATTTGTGACTGTAGAGGTAGGACAAGGAAGGAGTGTAAGAACTATGAGAGCATTGGTTGACTCAGGCGCAACAACTAGTGCAGTTAGATTTTCATACTGCCAAGACCTGCAAATGAACATCAAGCCTATACAAGACTATCTCATCAGTTTGGGAGGTGTGGAAACCCCTTGTTTGGGTGAGGTGGAACTTCCCATCTACCTTGAAGATGTTCTAATGAAAGTCAAAATGCGAGTGTGTCATGATGAGGACCTTACAGAGCCACTGGTCTTAGGTCAAGATTGGATTTACGACCATGCACTCAAATTAAACCTAAGAAGTCAACTTCTTCATATTTGGGTACAGGCACAATGCATTACTGTAGAATTAGAGAATTGTATGCTCACAGATCCAGATGTCACACATTCTCTTAGCTCTTCTAGGACTCATATTAGCAAAAAAGATGTTGTATGCGTCAAAAGCTCTATGTTCCAAAATAACTCAATCATGGAAGAGCAGGCTCTAAGATAAGCAAACTCCTCCTCTGCAAAGACTAATGCCGTCACCACAACTCAACCAAAAAGGCAAGCAAAACACTACATGACAACCGCTATATCAATAGACAAACAGAAGTCAAGAAGAAAGTAGCTCTGAGCATGAAGCAGATCTGGGTATGAAAAAGAGAACAACCACCAGCCGCGCCAACACAATTCCCACCCTGGCAAGCCAACCATGCGACAACAAGAACCAAGCAACCAGCACTAGCTCACCTAGAATGCCTCCAAAAAATTTGGGTGCGTAAGAAAGTAGCTGTAGCTCAACAAGGCCGATTACAGATGTGGGTACCTAAGAAGCTCTTATATACACCACAACCTATGCTCTCCCACATGCAAAAGGTCTCAACAAAGAAGCCAAGGAGAGAAATGTTGGAAGTGAGGTAGGCCCTTAGGCTCATGTCACAGGTCCATGGTTCCATAGGTCCAGTATATATACAACATTAATTCTAGCAATCTTCCATATTGACAAAACATGAACATACCACAACTTAATCATAAAAATGATGAGATAAAGATAGAGAAAGAATAGACGACATGTGTAAGGTTTTACGTAAGCCATCGCTTACTCATAGTATCATATATACCAATGTTCAATGTACAATGTGGGAGCAAAATTCTCAACCATTCTATGTGATGAGAAATAGATGAATGAGTGAATGTACAATGTAACAAACATATTCAGATGTATGGGCAATAATCTGAATATATATGAGATGTGTGACCTGATAGGTTATAGAAGAGTGAATATGAGTGACTGAAAGAGGAAGGATCAGTGTGAACGGAAATCCTCAAACTCATGTGAACACACCTTCTTAAACACCTCATCAAATATGCATAAAGCATATAAGTACTAATTCTCTTGTACCTATGCCGAATAGGACTCCTCCTGATATGAACGCCACAGCCTCCATAAACTTCAAGTAGTACCTGTGTGCATAAAGAGAATATGTACCTGAATAATTTAACATAAGATGTGAATCTTATGTTAAACTCCATCCAATGTCTTTGAAGTAGCTAGACATCTTCTTGTAGAAGACAATCTTCAACCTAACATCTTCGTGTAGAAGATGATCTTCAAATATGCCATGTAGATGGTCCCATCCAATGTCTTTGAAGTAGCCAGACATCTTCTTGTAGAAGATAATCTTCAACCTAATATCTTCCTGTAGAAGACAATCTTCAAATACATCATGTAGATGGGCGATCCTCACCATCAAGCTGCTAATGACCAAGTCTTCTTGCCATGAACAAGAGATGACCTCCTCTCCATGAGCTAGAGTGTGAGCACACCCTTCATCTTCTCCAAGAAGAATCACCAAGAAGAACTCCATAGCTGCTCCTCAACATGCTTCAAGATAGCACCATGGCTGCCCCATGTGCTAGAAGAAACACCACCTCTACTGAGGTCCAAGCTCTAGAAAGCTTGTGTTGATCCTAGGTGAAGGATGCTTAGAAGTGAACCCAGCTTGTGTTTATATAGTGTTTGTATAGCTTTGAAAAGCTCCTCAAAAAGCTTTCGTTGGTTTAAACGATCCACGATCGCTACGCAAACACATAAAGCAAAAATCTCTTTCGTCCGCCACTTTACTTTTAATAAAAAGCATGATATATTTGCGAACGCGTTTCACGGGATTTGAACCCGCGTCGGCAGCTTAAGAGGTTAATACCTTATCCAATATTCCCACGCTGTTGGCTTGTACAAGGAATGAATACGATTACTATATATGCTTGTGGCGCCCGTTTGCTTGTAGGAAGGAGTCATATCATAGCTACACATGGTATGTTAGCTTAGCAAAATTTGACCCAATTGAACATTGTTTCCAACAATCCCCCCTACAATGTCATATTGGTACAATCTGAACTGGATCTGCAAACTTTATAATCTGCAAATTACCACAAGCTTCAAATAGCCTGTCACAAGCTTCAAGCTTGTACTTCTGCACTTCAGAACTTTTCTTCAAAAAATCTTCTTCAAAAACTTGAACTTGCTGAATATGAACCATAATACTTGAGAAAATATGCAAACTAGATATCCAATAGTGTACACATCAAGCAATCATTGCTTGACAACAAATATAGCATGACCTGTCTCCGAACTTGCTATCTCTTTTCTTCAAAAACCTGAAAACATACACTAGGATCCACATATTTGCATTTACCTTCCAAAAGGATTTCTCAACGTACTTCTGCTGTGTCATGTAAATACACTAAAAATCAAGAACTGAATCCTGGAACCTGTGACTGAAAACTCACAGCTTAGTGTATTATGAACACTGCTGGTTCATTTTTTTACTGTACTCAAGTCAATATGAGTCAAAAAATCTATGATGTCATCATGTCTTCATCCTTTAAATCCTTCATACCTCTTTCCTTCAGAACCTGGTATAAACATATATGTGCGCACTTCTGAAATATACCTTTCTGAAATATCAAGCTTCTCTTCAATAGAACTCTGGAACCTTCTCCTGAACAGGAACTTTCTCCAAACATTCTTCTTCTTCCTTCTTCTTTCAAAGCTGGAACATAAAGAGAACCTGACAAAGGAAATATAGGAATACCTAAAATAGGAATACCTGTAGGTATGACTCTGCATTCTTTTACATATGGCTTGAAAATAAGTCTTCATGTTTCATCACCCTCTGGATGACTTAACACTAGTGTCCAGTATTCTTCAAATATATCAGACTTTATGAAATGTGGAACGTCTTCCTTCATAAATCTGATGTTCAATGATCAATACCTGTATCTGAAACAAAATCTCTGAACCCATTTTTTTTTTAGCACTGCAGTTGCTAATAGCTTTTTACTGTAAGTCTTCAGCTTCCCATATTGTAGAATAAGGTTAGCTGATAAAACCTTGCTGAAAGCATTTTAGGATTCATACCCTTCTGCACATAACAAGTATTTTCTTTTTCTTTGCAACACAAATCTGATAGAATCTGAATTTTTGACTTACTTCTCCATTGTTAAGAATCTTTACAAACAAAGGATAGACAACTGAATCATAAATACTCAAGATCATATAAGATCATTCAAGATCAATGATCTCTCCTGTGTAGAATCTGCTCTTATCAAACCTTCATGACTGAATGTTTGATTTGCTACCTGAATGTCTCCAAGTGTCCATGCTTCTCAAAAAGTTGTAAAACTTTTGGAACTCCAAAAGCTGCAAGTTGATACTTCATAACTTTCATATTTTACCCGGGTGAAATGTGATAGTACCTGCTTGATTTTCTTTTGGCTAACTCCACTTTTCAATCAAGTGATAGGATCTGATGGAACACCTTTTTTAATACAAACGTGTATCCAAAAATCTAGACAATCATAAAAAGTAGATTCTTCAACTGACTGGTACATCAACAAGTCTGAATTTTCTGAAGTTTTCTGAAAGTACTGAATATGAGGTAACCTTTTCCAAACATAAAACCTCAACCCAAGTCTTCAACATCTGCTACAAAAAACTCTTTTACCTCAAGAGTTAGATAAAGAAGAAATATAATTCTCTGCAACTTGTCATATACCAAGTAGCTCTGTATTGACACTCCAAGAATTCTTTGAGGGAACATATAAGCTACCTGCTTAAAAGCTTCATAACTCATATACATATGAGTCAAAACATATATCTGCTGCTTTTCTTTCTCTCAATACAATTCTTTGTCAAATCTACTAAATCATGAACAAGTGTAATGCAAAACAAGAAACTGTTTCTTCTTTAAACAAGATGTTCTCGTAGACTTGTCTTTGGATGTAGAGGATAAAATAGGAAAAGTATATGGAAAATATATGAGAAAAGGAAGTCTTACTTTTCTTTTGGAAATGATGGACTTTCTTTTTCTGCACCTTTCTTCCACCTGATGATGTCAACATCTTCAAACTTCTCTTCCATACCTTTTGTTCTCTTCATCTTGAAGTAGCAAACACTCTTGACTTCTTCGAATGAATTTTTCTCTTCCTCTAATGCTAAGAGTAAGAGATAAAACAAATATGGTATACAATGGAAGTGAATATAGAATCATGTTTTATCATCTCCTCATATCTTTGAATAAAAAATTCTGCTTCAAATGTCTGAAACGATTAAATTCACCAATCGTTGTCTGAATGATGAATTACCCTTCTAGAGATACCTTCTCTAGATACGTTTGTACCTTGATATCCAACCAACTTACAATAGAAAATTGGCTGAAAAAACTCATCTCATCTCTGCACTTGTCTTCTTAGATGAACTTTCTTGCCATGAAAGAGATTTCTCAAAACTCTCTAGAAAAACTTCTAGATACCTGTTTCGATGTAGCTAATGCTTTAACTTTCAAATGATGAAAGCGTATAAAAGCATTCCTTGAATTTCTTCAAATCTCTTCATAACTGCTCTTCTAAGATATGACCTGCAAATGATAATCTGATAGTAGAAACTGATACCTGTGATTTGATGTCGATCTGATTTCTTCATCTTCTCTAAACCATTGTTCTTCCTTGAATTTGAAGTAGTCTTCTCTTCATCAAGTCTGGGTCTTCAAACAATACTTTTGTAAAGTATTTGCATACTCTTCCAAAAATATTCGGCTGCTAACAGATCATCAACTTCATACTCCACACTGATTAATACACATGTAACTGAAGTGTCTAATTCTCAAATCTCTACTCATCTAGATTAAGTGTGTATGTCAAATGTCAAATATTAGAAGATGCTTTCAAATCATATGTTGTAAATCTGGAATTCTGGGAACCTGAGATATGAATGAGCCTTAATGCATTGATGCCAAAGATCTAAAGTTCTGTAACAAAACCTTAGTGCTCTGATACCAAATCCCTAAAGCTCTGATACCAAATGTTGGAAGTGAGGTAGGCCCTTAGGCTCATGTCACAGGTCCATGGTTCCATAGGTCCAGTATATATACAACATTAATTCTAGCAATCTTCCATATTGACAAAACATGAACATACCACAACTTAATCATAAAAATGATGAGATAAAGATAGAGAAAGAATAGACGACATGTGTAAGGTTTTACGTAAGCCATCGCTTACTCATAGTATCATATATACCAATGTTCAATGTACAATGTGGGAGCAAAATTCTCAACCATTCTATGTGATGAGAAATAGATGAATGAGTGAATGTACAATGTAACAAACATATTCAGATGTATGGGCAATAATCTGAATATATATGAGATGTGTGACCTGATAGGTTATAGAAGAGTGAATATGAGTGACTGAAAGAGGAAGGATCAGTGTGAACGGAAATCCTCAAACTCATGTGAACACACCTTCTTAAACACCTCATCAAATATGCATAAAGCATATAAGTACTAATTCTCTTGTACCTATGCCGAATAGGACTCCTCCTGATATGAACGCCACAGCCTCCATAAACTTCAAGTAGTACCTGTGTGCATAAAGAGAATATGTACCTGAATAATTTAACATAAGATGTGAATCTTATGTTAAACTCCATCCAATGTCTTTGAAGTAGCTAGACATCTTCTTGTAGAAGACAATCTTCAACCTAACATCTTCGTGTAGAAGATGATCTTCAAATATGCCATGTAGATGGTCCCATCCAATGTCTTTGAAGTAGCCAGACATCTTCTTGTAGAAGATAATCTTCAACCTAATATCTTCCTGTAGAAGACAATCTTCAAATACATCATGTAGATGGGCGATCCTCACCATCAAGCTGCTAATGACCAAGTCTTCTTGCCATGAACAAGAGATGACCTCCTCTCCATGAGCTAGAGTGTGAGCACACCCTTCATCTTCTCCAAGAAGAATCACCAAGAAGAACTCCATAGCTGCTCCTCAACATGCTTCAAGATAGCACCATGGCTGCCCCATGTGCTAGAAGAAACACCACCTCTACTGAGGTCCAAGCTCTAGAAAGCTTGTGTTGATCCTAGGTGAAGGATGCTTAGAAGTGAACCCAGCTTGTGTTTATATAGTGTTTGTATAGCTTTGAAAAGCTCCTCAAAAAGCTTTCGTTGGTTTAAACGATCCACGATCGCTACGCAAACACATAAAGCAAAAATCTCTTTCGTCCGCCACTTTACTTTTAATAAAAAGCATGATATATTTGCGAACGCGTTTCACGGGATTTGAACCCGCGTCGGCAGCTTAAGAGGTTAATACCTTATCCAATATTCCCACGCTGTTGGCTTGTACAAGGAATGAATACGATTACTATATATGCTTGTGGCGCCCGTTTGCTTGTAGGAAGGAGTCATATCATAGCTACACATGGTATGTTAGCTTAGCAAAATTTGACCCAATTGAACATTGTTTCCAACAAGAAAAGGGTAGGAGCCACGCACAAAGACCAAAAAAGGATAACCTCACCTCTTTGGCAAAACTAATCAGGCACTCATCAAGGATATGGCTTTGGAAGCCAAAAGTGCCCGTAGCAACCACATAACTAAAGAGCGAACCATACAGGATACAAAATTTCAAAAACCATCTCAAGATGAAGAGACCAGGGGTGATCTCTACAGGGCCAAATACTATTATGAAATGGATCCCTATAAGGAGGATTACATCATTAAAAGATTCAATTGACACCTCCAAACAATGATTTCCCTATAAGGAGGATTACATCATTAAAAGATTCAATTGACACCTCCAAACAATGATTGCATCAAGTCTACAAGTAACATCAAAAGCCTCGACCAACAACCGCCATGTGCCTTTGGCATAACCTTGTCTTTTGCACCATTCAGGTCATGCATTTCCAAAGTCTGCATTAATATAGGGCCACATTACACGGCCGTGCATAGACACAATTGAGAAATCCCTTGCACATGAGAAACATTCGGCATATGTAACATATTTTATTGATACTAACCACCTTCTTGTTTTGTAATTGTTCAAGAAAAAAAAAAGAAGGAACAGGTCCATGCGCTCAACGACACTCATCCATGAACCATCAGCAAGGACGTCCATCAACCAGAAGGACAAGCCAATGGTAAATCACCATGATGGGCATACAACATGAAGAGACAAAAATCCACTGAACTTTCACCATGGTAAGCACACCCTACTTCGGCAATACCATCACCATGAGAGATTAGGAAACCTCTTCGTCGGCATACCCTTGAGCACTTAGCTCAAGACCCAACTTCTTGTACCATAATTTTCCAATGCATTTCCCAAGTATGCATGCAAGAACTTGGCATGAAAACTAGGGGTGCCATCTTTGCCATCCAGAGGGCATCAAGATGACAACAACAAGAGCAAGGAAGCAATCCACTGCTGAGAGCTACTCACAATCCATGGTGATAACCTCTTTTGAGTAGCTCACAATTTCTAAAAGCTCAACAATACACTCTCATGCTGGAATCAATGAAGAAGTATATATAAAGGGACTAAACATGAAGAATGGGACAATCGGCCCTGCTACACATGGAAGATACACCGCACTAGTGGAGACATGAGGAACTCTACTCCTCAAAGTACTAGCTAGAGCAACCTCTACAACAAGGGTCTGTCAGGGACGACAGACTCTAGAGAGGGGGGGAGTGTTGAAGCTCAAGGTCAAGGACAAGCATGGAAGCACATCAAGGAAGTGGACACACAAGAAGTGTTGAAGCTCAATGTCAAGGACAAGCATGGAAGCGCATCAAGGAAGTGGACACACAAGAAGAAGGAGCATTTAGGGAGCTCCAAGAAGCACATGTAAAATTTCCAGAAGAAATCCCTATAACAATAGTGATTTTTATCACTAAAAACCATTGTAAATACCATTTTCCATTTTTGGAACTCCGTTTTGTTCAAGCCGAGGAGTCCTCAAGCTTGAGGAGTATTAGAACTATCATCCTACAAATTTTCATAATTTTTAGACTCTGTTTGAGCCCCCAAATAAGCCTAGAACCTATTTTTTTTTAACTAGGCCAAACACTAGGTTTGGATAGGGCCAAAACCACTCAAAAAACTATAAAAAGGGCTGAAGAGCTCATTTTTTAGGTTAGCTTGTTGTAGATTTCAGCTTTGTA